>CM040402.1:26778933-27323933 GCA_022702515.1 Ilyophis sp. 1 JC-2022 | reverse complement strand
GTAGCTGTAGGTGTGAAGTTGTAGGTGCACAGCTGTGTAGGTGTGGCTGTAGGTGAGAAGTTGTAGGTGCACAGCTGTGTAGGTGTGGCTGTAGGTGAGAAGTTGTATGTGCACAGGAGTGTAGGTGTAGCTGTAGGTGTGTACTTGTAGCTGTAGGTGTGTAGTTGTCGGCGCACAGCTGTGTAGGTGTAGCTGTAGGTGTGTATCTGTACCTATGCGAGTGTGTGCCAGCACATCGGCGAGGGCGGAGGGCGGGGGTTTGCCCTCGCTGTGCGACAGGGTGGAGGAGGCGGAGGAGGAGGTGGAGGAGCCCTGCAGCGAGCGGTTTATCCAGGAGTCCGGGCTCTGCAGCCCCTGAGCCTGCCCAGCCCGTCTGCTGAGAGAGCTCTCATCCTCCGACCCTGAAGAGGTGTCTGACAGGGGGTGGAGAGAGAGAGAGAGAGGGATAGAGGGATAGAGGGATAGAGGGCAAAAGGAAGAGAGAGAGAGGGGGAGAGGAAAATATAGAAAGTGAAAAAAAGAGAAAGAGAATAAAACCACAGTGTTAATCGCGGCAGGAGTACAGACACAAAGACAGGTGAATTTTGAGGGATTTTCCAGTATTCCTCGCTACTAGAAAACATCCAAAAGTACAGAAAATTACCCAAGCACACACACACACACATACACACACACACACACATAGGCACACACATAGGCACACACACGAAAACACACACAGGTACCAGCAAACACAGTAGCAGGGGTAAGGGCGTGGGGGTACCGGGTGGGGTGCAGTTGTCGGCGGGAGACTGGGCGAAGGCGGAACGGCGTTTGGTGGGCATGGGCAGCGCCATCTTCAGCTCCCTGTGCTGCGCCAGAGCGGCCTGTACCGCCTCTGTGTGAATATCTGAGCGAGAGAGAGAGAGAGAGAAAGGAGAAGAGAGATGAAAGAGAAAAATATATGGAGAGAGATGGGTGGGGAGAGATAGAGAGTGGAGGAGGAGAGAGAGAAAGAGAGATATAGACTGTTAACCACCTATAACACATAGACAAAGACAAAGCCTCCCAAATCAAGCCCCCACAGTCAATTTACACTGAAGCTGCCGATCAAATCAACACTTTACCGCTATGAGGCCCTAAACAGACTACACACAAGCTCAGCTTATCGAGTATCTTTAGGTTACTGTCAGCGAAAAAAATCAGACCAAGCACAGGCTCAGTGTCTACATTCCGGCCATACAGAACCATGACTAGGCGGAATACACGGTTACTGCAGGAACTCTGTTCATAGCACAGATAGTGGAACATCTCACCAGCACGTACACACCACCTCTGCTCCAACTCACCTGATAGAACTCAGCTGATCTGCAGTATAGAACTCAGCTGATCTGCCGTATAGGACTCAGCTGATGAGTAGTATAGGACTCAGCTGATTGGTAGTATAGGACTCATCTGATCGGCAGTATAGGACTCACCTGACCGGTAGCGATCGTCTCTGGCCCCTCCGCTGCGACGGGCGCGGTGCCGGCGGGCCGCCGACGTGGAGACGGAAGTAGCGGAGGAAGCAGAGGAGGAAGGGACGGGGTTGCGGGCTGAGCTGGGACCCGGGGTCGGCTGTTCGCTCTCGGGGGAAGGTTCTGCACCTGGGCGGTCAAGAGAAAAACACAATGTTTGGGGACCGGCCTTGCGTACCCAGCAGGACGTGGGTTTAAGTCCCGGGTAGAATGCTGGTTCTGTCACTCTGGTGATGCCGCTGTGTCCTTCAGTTAACAGTGAAGCTGCATCGCTGCAGAGTCAATTCTGCCCTATACACAGACACACTAAGATGTGAATGCCCGCATTGTCCAATCAGCTCAGGGTGAGGGCCCACTGCGTACAGAGCAATGGAGCAAAACGGGGCTTAAAGGACGGCGCTGAATGCACCCGTCTGACGTTGCAGAACCACGGAGCCAGTTTGGCGGATTTTCCCTGGTTCCTCTTTCTGACCGGCATGCAGGAAGGGGTCATGTGGCCACATACCACATGACTGACTGTGAGCCGGAACGACCGCTGACCGTGGGAGAGGAATGCTGCATTTTTCAAAATGCGTGTGGTTAAAGGAACTACAATTAATAAAATTCAGTTTGTGTGTGTGTTACTGTGTGTGTGTTCCTGTGTGTGCTTGTATTTGCTTTAGTGACAGAAGAGTTTTGTGAGTGTATAAGATGTGGTGTGTGTGCGTGTGTGTGTGTGTGTGTGTATGTATGCGTGTGTGTGTGTGTGTGTGTATGTATGTGTGTGTGTGTGTGTGTGTGCGTGTGTGTGCGCGGGTATGCGCGTGTGTGTGCGTGTGTGTGCGCGTGTGTATGCGCGTGTATGCGCATGTGTGTGTAAGCTGTAGGTGTGGGTTTTAGAGGACAGAGATCACACCATGACAGTGACTGTCTGAGGTCACAGTTCTACTTCCTCTTCCAGCTCCAGTTCTGGCTGTTTTTACTAATAAAGGCCCAGAAACAGGAACACAATCAATAATGGAAGCTCTGTTCATTCTTGGCCAAGCATGTGCTTGATTTTCTAATGTGAAACAGTGGCTAATGCTTTTTGATCCTGGGCTTAAATCCATGAGTCTAAGGGGAGACACTCTATGAGGGAGATAATTCACCTCATCTGCTCCTCAAAATATTGATGCCATATAAACAGGTGACTTTTGGGTGTAATTCTGACTACTGCCACTAGAGAGCAGCAACCAACCACAAAACTTTTTTTTGGGGGGGGGGGGCGTCCCAATAAGCATAGGTAAAGTTATCACAGTACAAACAGTGGTTTATACCAAGTCTGATTTCCTCACTGTGATTCCTTGATTTATTTAGACACATTGGCTGGAGAAGTAGACTAGAAGTAGAAGTAGTGTGACATCATCAAACTGCCCTTACTGCAGCGAGCTTCAACACAGAAAACTGGGTGAAGAGCATTATTTAAAAGAGACTGAGAAAGACTAAGAGGGAATGAGAGAGAGAGAGAAAGAGAGAGGGAAAGAGAGAAAGAAAGGGAAAGGAGAAAGAGGCGTCTTACTTGGCGTTGCTGAGACGTAGGGGACCAGCAATTTTGCTCTTTTCTTCTCATAGCCCTTTTGTGTGATGTCACCTGAGAGAAAGAAAACACAAAGAACCCAGTTAATCACACAGACAGACAGACAGGCAGACACACACACACACACACACACCACTACACTGTAACTTCAGGAGTACGCCAGTAATCCACCTGAAGAGTGAAGCTTCTGGAATTTTAATAGTCACCTTTATCATAGTTTGCTAAATTGCTATGCAAACCAAAAGAACTGGATTTACTCCCCCGGTAACCTGTCCCTATAGGAAAATCATGTTATTTTATGGCTCATTTCACAGGCACGGCCCCAGTGCCCCACAGCACCACACAGCTGCTCTGGTTATGACCAGAAGAACGTCTGTTCAGGGACTGCAGCTGCTCAGCTAGACCCCCTTATAAAAACCCTTTAGCCAACTGCTAATGAGAAGTAACTGAAAGAGAGAGTTTGATGCAAATTTTGAATCCACGTTTGAAGTTGAAATTTAATTTGAAACCGAGTGAGGGAACAACAGAACGAGTGAACAAGTGAGCGAGTGAATTAGTGAGTGTGAAAAAGAGTGAGCGAGTGACACAGCTCTGTGGGTCTGGGGTTGCTAAGCCGCAGCCCAAAACCCTGTGAAACAACAGTGAAAACTCTGCGTCTCGCACGCCATTGGCTGAGCCGGAGTGAGGGAGGAGCGAGGTGCAGGTCAGTGCAGGTCAGAGTGAGGGTAGCCAGTGCCGCTGTGACTCAAACTCAGCTGTTCCTCTCCGAATTTGCCCCCAACCCCCCCCCCCCCCCCCCATTCTCCACCCTCCCCCTGCCTGGAGAGAACCTCAGCGCTAAGATGCTAGTTCAGGCCTGGTCTGTGTCTGCCTGACAGTCTGGAAACACAGATACCTCTGCCTGCCAACACACACAGTCTCCCACACACACCCTCCACTTATGCACGCACACACGTGCACATACACACGCACAAAGTCCCACCACATACATACCCTGACATATATGCATACTAACATACCCTTATGGAAATGTAATATACTGCAGTATATTTTAAATATATTGTGATAATTGATTGTAATATATTTACAATATACTGCAGTATATTACATTTCCAAAAGGGTAGGTACACTCCCACGTAAACACGCATGCTGCTACTCACACAACCCTGACATGCATGCACACACACACACACACTGCTCCTCAGTTCTGTGAAGGGGTATTGTACTGTACAGAGATGTAGAGCTGACAGACAGATATACCATGCGGGACAGACAGATTTATGGTTTTCGGGAACTGGGGGACTGGGGCGCCTTTGTTCCGGATCAGTCCCACGACTGCCACAATGGGAGGGGCGGGGAGGGGGAGGGGGGGGGAGTCATTAAAGAGAAACAGAGGAGGGTCTGTGCCGGGACGGCGGGTGCGGACTGGCACTGCCACCCGAGGACTGAGGCCGCTTTGTGCCGACTGGCAGCAGGACAGCGCCACAGCGGGCACATGGGCCGCGCGCCGCAGTGCCAGCTCCGGGAGAGAAACACCGAACGCCAACGGCAGCGACTATTCCTGCGCGTACCAAGAAAAAGCTGCCCGAGTGTCCGAAACCTGCATTTAACGCCGTCGCAACGTTGTCACAACCTTCGACAGCACAAGCAATCCCCCCACTGAAAGGAGCAAAAAAAGAACAGGAGATGATGTCATTGTCACTGAGGGACGGGGCAGCAGCTCTGAATTTACGAGGACCGTACAGTGCAGAACTTTTGCCCGGAACTCAAATCTGCAGAGACAACACTGCACTCTCACTGTAATGTCAATGTACTGTAGTACAGTGCTAAAGAAATTGAGCACATTTTAAACATGCTGTACTGTAGCACACTGTTAATGTACTATAATCTAACACACTGGTAAATGCATTGTAGCACAACGTTAATATACTCAACTCAAGCACACTGTAAATGTACTGTAGGACACTGTTAGTGTACTATACTATACTACAGTACTGTTCTGAAGTATGTACAGCAGCATGCTGTTAATGTAGCTTAGCACACTGCTAATGTACTGAAGTACACAATAAATACTGTACAGCCCTTTCAATGTAACTTAGTAAAGTACTGGTACGCAGGCATACTGTTATTGTAATGTAATGTAGCGCAATACTGTACACTTAAATGTACTTTATCAGCCTACTAATGTAAGTAAATGCAGCACACTGTATAAAAGCTGTACTTCATATTTGTCCTGATCCGATGGGTCAATTTGGGCTTAATTATTCTAAGCGTTGATTTCTAACCAGGCTAGGCAGTCTTTAGGGCTCTTACAGCCGCAAACATGTACATTTGCAGCATCTAGCAGATGCCAATATTTTTACTGAAGCAATTAAGGTTAAGTACCTTGCTCACAAATACAGCGGCAGTGGCCCACTACAGATTCAAACCTGCAGCCTTGCCAAGCCCAGTTCCCTGACCGTTATTCGACACTGCCACCCACTGTTTGCCACCTACAGTCAAACTGAGACTTGCCAGGTCTTACCAGGCATTTCAATATCATTGAGCATCACCGCATGGCTGAATGAGTGTGTTCGACAGCGAAGCATACGGATGGGGCAGGTGGGTGACACCGACCCAGTGCAGAGATGCCCTCATTGGTCTGGTATGGAAGTGCTCGCCGCTTACTTACTGCGGACCGGGGAGCGACCAGCGCTTCAGTGGAGAGCGTGCGCTCGTTTGCGATCTCCCAAATACACAAAGTAAGTTGCACCGACGAGATGAACCCAAAAATACAATTGGATAGTCCAAAACTGGGGTCAACATACGGACGATGAAATAAAGAGGAGTATGCCCTGGTGGAAAATACCCCAAAGGCGAATGAGGGGTATGGTTTAACTATGACTGGGTCACCGGCAAAGACGAATGTCCCAGCGTTAGAACAGCGCAGTGCGCAAAATGATTCATTTCAGCATTCGGAAGGCTTAATGACAAAGTATATGGAATAATGAGACCTGTTTACTGGCTGAAGTAAAGAACGGTAGCATTCATGATTATTTAGATGCACAGTTTCATTCTCCAAAATTTCATATAACCAAAAATAACCAAGAAGAAAACTGAGACAGTATAAAATTGTATAGGCTTTATTTACTTCATTATATGTGCAAGCAATTCCATCATTATGCTTCTGCAAAATAATTCACCTGTACAATTAGGAAGATTAAACACCACATGTAGGCCTACATGCATGCACACACACACACACACACACACACACACATACACACAAAGAAACAGTGCATGTGGGTGTGTATGTGTGAGGAAGCATGCACACTTCAGTATGTGCACGCGTGTGTATGTGCTTGCGTGCGTGCGTGCGTGCGTGCGTGCGTGCGTGCGTGCGTGCGTGCGTGCGTGCGTGCGTGCGTGTGTGTGTGTGTGTGTGGTGTGTGTGTAATAGATGCTACTCCTTCCCCACGTGCCCCTGCTGGCTGTTATAACACCCCGCTGAGCATGTGCAGGACGGAGGGCTAGTGGGATTAGGCTGGTGGGCCTGGTTATCTACACAGGGAGTATGGATGATAAAGAACACGGGTGATTTGATTGGATGAGCATAAAGCACAGCTACAGCCTATGGGGAGATTGACTGTCTGAGACCAGTCTATACAGAAGGAGGTGCAGAGAGAGAGAGAAATGTTTGTGAAGAGAGAAGTAATTTTACATGAGTAAATGAGATAAAAGGTGTGAAGATTTCACCTGGAGCAAATTCATATTTCGCCTAAAATAAATTTCCATTCGGAAAACTCTCAGGAAGTGTGTGACAATTTTTTCTGTTGCACTGTAAACAGGGCTTTAAATAATCGTGCTATATGAACGTGTGACATACAGACGTACAACGGCAAAGAAAAACATTTCACAGGCTGCTTGGCTCAGCCTATCATGAGGCTCCGAAGATTACTGGCCAAAACTTGAGTTACTGCACATGCCAGAGACTACTGGTGCACACAATGGGCTTCTGGTATCACCAGCAAACAGATGCAGAAAACAAGTGACCATATATTATCTTATCATTAAGCAAACACACTTCACTGTACACTAACCCTAACCCTAATACACTTCACTGTACCCTAGCCCTAACCCTAACCCAAATACACTTCACTGTACCCTAGCCCTAACCCAAATACACTTCACTGTACCCTAACCCTAACCCAAATACACTTCACTGTACCCTAACCCTAACCCAAATACACTTCACTGTACCCTAACCCTAACCCAAATACACTTCACTGTACCCTAACCCAAATACACTTCACTGTACCCTAACCCAAATACACTTCACTGTACCCTAACCCTAACCCAAATACACTTCACTGTACCCTAACCCTAACCCAAATACACTTCACTGTACCCTAGCCCTAACCCAAATACACTTCACTGTACCCTAACCCTAACCCAAATACACTTCACTGTACCCTAACCCAAATACACTTCACTGTACCCTAACCCAAATACACTTCACTGTACCCTAACCCAAATACACTTCACTGTACCCTAACCCTAACCCAAATACACTTCACTGTACCCTAACCCTAACCCAAATACACTTCACTGTACCCTAACCCAAATACACTTCACTGTACCCTAACCCTAACCCAAATACACTTCACTGTACCCTAACCCTAACCCAAATACACTTCACTGTACCCTAACCCTAACCCAAATACACTTCACTGTACCCTAACCCAAATACACTTCACTGTACCCTAACCCTAACCCAAATACACTTCTCTGTCCCTGCCGAACGTGTAAATAAGTATTTCAAAAGTAGGTTATTTTATGAAGTTACACAAATAGGCTAGTAAATTTATATTAGGGTTCATGTTTAGCTACTTTTTCACATGTTTTCTTCATCACCATAGGGAGGAATATCAAGTATGCCAGCTGTCTAAAAAAGGGTAGCCACCCAACCACTCGCTGCAACGCCGACTGAGAGACATGACACTGAAGGGTCTTTGCACATACAATTTACAAAAAAAGATCGATTTTGGGCCTTTTTAATACTGCACACTGCATTTCTGTGGCATTACTGAGGGGAAAAAATGAGTCTGGAATCTCCTCTATTGACATGAAAGACAATAGAAGAAACGTACATTCTCTGTAAACATCATTCCATAACTGTCAAGAGACATAATGACTTTTATTATGTGTTAATTCAATACATGCTGGTAATGTTTACATGGCATTATAAAGCTTTGGCAGCATGTTGAAATATATCCAAGCCAAACTAAATTGAATTGGGAGAGTTAGTGTCAAGAATTAGGAAAGAGAGGGGAAGAAAGAGATGTTCTTTCCCCATTTGACTAAGTCCTTGAATTGAAGAGAATGTTAGATTTGGGCCTTTGTGCTGTCCATTATATCTCTTAGGCAGTTTCCAAAACCCACACAGGTTGGTCCCGTCCTAATCCAGGACGCTGTAATCCCGGATTAGACACAGTTTCCGGCACATCAGAGAAAAATCCTGTCGAGCCGAGCGGCTGGAAAAAACGTGCCTGGAACGTCCCTCAGTGACAATGACATCATCTCCTGTTTTTTTTTTTGCTCTTTTCAGGAGGGGGGGATTGCTTGTGCTGTCGAAGGTTGTGACAACGTTGCGACGGCGTTAAATGCAGGTTTCGGACACTCGGGCAGCTTTTTCTTGGTACGCGCAGGAATAGTCGCTGCCGTTGGCGTTCGGTGTTTCTCTCCCGGAGCTGGCACTGCGGCGCGCGGCCCATGTGCCCGCTGTGGCGCTGTCCTGCTGCCAGTCAGCACAAAGCGGCCTCAGTCCTCGGGTGGCAGTGCCAGTCCGCACCCGCCGTCCCGGCACAGACCCTCCTCTGGAATCTTGTGTTGCGCAGCAAACCGGTTCTTTGTTTGTATCAGGACACCCTTCTTCAATATAACCCTCTTATTTTATTTCATCGAACGCGCCTCGCTCTGTGTTCTCGGTCAGCTGAACAGAACACCAAAACGTACACACCTTCACAAGGGGCGGTACTAGTCTAGCACACTACCTGCAAAGTGTGAACAAGAGGGAACACAGCAAAGCCACCACCAGCATGGGGGCTGCAACCAATACAAAATCTTGACCTAGTGCTTGTGGACAAAACAGAAACCACCAAAAGCGAAATACCCCACTACTTTGCTCACAGAGCAAATGATAAGAGAAAATCTACAGACCCACAAAAACTGCACTAGAGTCCACGCCACAGGAGAAAATACGTCCACCTTAGCCAAACTTTCAAGTGACAGGCATCCCAAACTCTTTAAAAGGTTCACGTTGCTATCTATTATAGCACAGTGTTTTTCTCCTTGCCGTGGAGTCGTTTTAGAATCGCAATTGCGATATGTTCGCCAGTACTGGTAACAAAGCCAGAATTTTGTTTTGTTATTTGTTACCACTGGGCACACATACCCTATATTAGAGTGAGGAGCTAATCCATGATGAGAGTTGTTGTGACTATGTAAAAAATACACCAAATTGATTATTAATTTCACTAGGAGCTGGCATAGTTTTCATTAAAAAATCCCAAAAATTCTAGGGGACAGCAGGACAAATTATAAACACAACTAATATTACTGCAACTGCTATCACTAACACTATTGCTGCTACGACTACCACTATTACCGCAACTACTAATACGATAGTACTTTGGGAAAGGTTCATCCCATCCCCCAGACAAGAGTAGTCTGTACCCATCCACAACTAACAAAAAAATATAGCCCAGAGGCCAGCAGGCCCCACAGTCATGCATTCTGGTGAGCACCAGTCATGTGACCCAGGGAGCACCACAGTCATGTGACCCACTGAGCACCGCAGTCATGTGACCCACTGAGCACCGCAGTCATGTGACCTAGCAGGCACTGCAGTAAATCCAATGCCCATGCTGGCAATGTGGTGTAGACTGTGGAGTAAAGGGCCTAAGACTGAGAGAAAACTGCAAGAGGTTCAAACGTAGGCTGGGGCGCCATCATGTCACACTTTCACAGTGCATCCCTCTATGAGCACGTAAACATTCGCATCCTGCCAACAGCGTTAAACCCCTGTCCTCACACACACACGGGCATGTCCCTGGTTATCAGTTCCACTCCCGGCGTGAGAAGGGTGCAGCGCTCTGCAAAAACAGAGACAAGCACAGACACTGGGAACTTCAGGGGAGGAAATGACATCACCCCTCCCCGGGGCTTATTTTTAGCGTTCATGAGCAGTTCTGTTCCACTGCGGAAGAGAAAGTGCGGAGAGTCCGTTCATGGGAGCACCATCTACCCGGACAATACAGGACCTCCCACAAGTGCCAGAGGACTAGAGATTAGGTTCCATCTTCGCTTATTCTAAAGAAATTCCCACTAGATCTAATATCACTGATTATTCTGCTCGGATCATTAAGCAAATGCTTGTTGATTAAACATCAAAACAAGTTTGGAATAATCAAAATCTCTCTCATGAATATTCATAAAGGACAGCCTAAAAACATTTATCAGAAAATTATAGGCATTATTTTTCATGCCTAAAAGTGAAGGTTATTACTGTATATATGGACATATGAAGTTTCAAACAGTGCTGGGGGGATATTTGGGGTGGGGTGAGCTCACTTCATTATTTGATTGTGGGAGCCAGGGAATCAAAAAGTCACTTCCTTGCAAAGTAGAAGATTTTCATGGAAGCAATTCAATATATTGTCCACTGTGTGCCTGCGGGAGTGTGTTTGTGTGTGTGTGTGTGTGTGTGTGTGTGTGTGTGTGTGTGTGTGTGTGTGTGTGTGTGTGTGTGTGTGTGTAGGGGTGCAACAGTTCACAAAATTCAATGTTCGGTTCAGTTCACGGTTTCAACGTCACATTTTTGGTTCGTTTGGGTTCTGCATGTATTTTATTAAAGCGGAGAAAAAGTACCATTGCCAATGCCAATCTCATTTTCAATCATTTATGATCATTTACGAGCCCACAAGGACAGTCGCGCCTCAAAAGCGAAAGCATGAAGAGTGTGTGTGTGTGTGTGTGTGTGTGTGTGTGTGTGTGAGTGAGTGAGTGTGGTCATGTTTAGCCTACATTTAGTCCCCATGAGGATAGAAAAGGTTGTCAAATTCTCCCTCATGGGGACCATTCCTGAGTCCTCATGAGGAAGAATTTGACAACCTTTTCTATCCTCAGATAGTTAATTTTAAGTTAAGAAAGTAAATTTTAGGGTTAGGGGGGGGTTTTAGGGGGGGGGTTTTACATATATGGTTATATTTAGGGTTAAAATAAAGGGTAAAAAAAAAAGTATGTTTAGGGTTAGGTTTAAGATTTAGGGTTAGGGCTAGGGTCATGGTTTAGGGTTAGGGTTACGTTAGGGTTAGGAAGTCCCAATAATGATAGGAATACAAGAGTTAGGTTTAGGGTTAGGTTTAGGGCTAGGGTTAGGTTTAGGACGTCCCCACAAAGATATGAATAAGCGGCTATGTGTGTGTGTGTGTGCGTGTGCGTGCGTGCGTGCGTGCGTGCGTGCGTGCGTGCGTGCGTGCGTGCGTGCGTGCGTGCGAGTGAGTGAGCGAGTCACCCACCTCCTTACTGAGGGTCGAAGCACCCTATCGTTTACATTATTATTGTTCACATAGTTGATGCTATTGTTGTTTAAGTTAGCAATTGCTTTGGCAACTGGTATGCTGATGTGGTGCCATGCCAATAAAATTTGAATTTTTTTTTTTTTGAGTGTGAGTGTATGATGTAATATGTAATTTAAAAACAACAAAAAAAAAAAAAAAATTCACCACCACACACACACACACACACACACCCCCCCCCCTTGTAGAGTGAGTAGTCCTCGCCATGCGCAGGTGGTCACTTTCACTTTCATGACATGACCCCTCAAGGGGGAGGCTGGAGAACTTTACAGCAGAAAAGACAAAGCGCAAAAAAATAAAAATGTCAGTTACACAACAATAAAATGCTAAACTCAACATCATGAACTTAACTGAATCCACAAATTACAACCAATGGGCGAATTCAGCCCTCAAATAGTCCAAAAAATCTTATGATTTACTCAACGGGCACAACACATACCAGCTTTTCCTTAAATATGCAAGACATCACAGGGCACCTACCCCCAACCATTTCAAGCCCTGAGGGAACTGAAGGATCAAAGCAGACCCCCTGCTTCCCACTGGTGCTGGAGATTCCACAAAGTACCCCCCGACCCGAGGCAAACTGTCTCACAAGACAAGCCACTCTGGAGCATACAGCATTGCCATATTAACTTTCCTAGCAATCTAGTGGCTTCTCTTGTTCACTCAAACAAGGACGATCAGGTATTTTACTGTGTCGACAGCATTCACATGTGATAATAATAAGTGTTGTCTGAACAAGCGCCTGTCAAATACTCTAAAAGAGGTACGGAAATAGAGTGTAACCAAGCTGTACACAACCCGGCCAGGTATGATTTTGTTAAATGTGGCTTATTAGCTAAAGATGCTAGCTAACATTCTCTAAGTTTGCTAATTATGAAAAAACTAATCATAAAGGATCATTTCCTGCCATATTTTACTTTCTCCATTTACTTTCTTATTTATTGCAGTAGAAATAACATAGCTGGATTAGTGAAATAAATTGGATTTTGCCAGCATAAATCTATTAATGTTATAGCTTTGTTCACATAAACCTCAAAATGGAACATTGTAAATGTTACATCTTGAGCCAGGAAATTGCTGGAGCACCTTTTCCGGACTGCCGACCCCGGCTCTTATTCACACATGACCCCCAAACAGTAATGTTTCCGGAACATTCCCGGGGCAATCACGGTTTACCTCATCTCCCCTCTCCTGCTTACCTAGGTTTTTCCGGCACTGAACCACAGGCCAAGATAACCACATTTGAGCAGTCCATTGGGCAGCCAACGCTCAGCCTATAGGCTGACTGCCTGAATCGCTGGAGGTTCGGTTCCCTACCATCTCTGTCTATAACCCTCTCTTCTTTCTACTTGTCTGAATAAAATGTATAAATACATGAGGAGGGCCAACGCTCCGCTCTTTCTTTATTAAAATAAATAAATAATTGACCACTGGACCGACTAGGCAAAAGATTAAAAGATCAAGAAATCAAAAAATAGAAGTTGCTAAATTTTTTGTTGAATGCATTTGAGTTGCAGAACAGAACAATTGAGACATTTTTGCAAGGATTTTGCAAGGAATTGGAAGAATTCATAAAATGTATTGGTAGTTTGTTCTTTGGCAGAAATACATTACGCACAAAAAGAACCGCGAGCACTTTCCATAGTATTCTGTTCTTTAACTGAAAGGAGATTTCTCGGCCATTGGACTGAGAGTCCACACGTTACATCTTGAGCAGTGGACCGACATATTTCTAACCACACGAGATAAATCTGTGAATAATAAAAGGGACGAACGCTCCCCCCCCCCCCAAGCCCCCAGGCTCCTGCAGGGACACAGGCTGCTCGGGCTGTGGGAAAAGGCCCCGTTTGGCCGCTATTTAAAGCAGGGACAGAGAGGGGGCGGGAGCGGGGGCGGGGCTATGCAGTCATCACACAACCTCCGTACCTGCCTCACGGGGCTCAACTGCGACCACAGGCTTTTAAGTCAGTCGTGATTTTACAAGAAAACTGTGAGGAAAAGCAATCTTTGGTGGTGAGAAGGGAGGCTGCGCAGTCTGAAAATAAACCTAACTGGGAACTCTCCTGGCAGAATAAAGTGGCCCGGGGACCGCAAAGGTGATAAAAAAAACAAGCCACTGTCAGTAATTCGCCCAAGCGCAACGATTTATTTACTTATTTAGGCCTACTTGGTTAATTACTCACTGACTTGCTTATCCATTTGACCATATTGTATTCCATGGTTAGGAAACCGTGAATTGCGCCTCGATTCGCCGTCATGTCCCCCGCACTGACGCGCACACTCCACTTTTAAGTGTTCATTTTTGTATACGCGGGGAAAGCCGGCTACAGAAGATGAGGCCATAGATGCCAAGAAAACCTCCAAACCTCCTAAATTTTACCCGCATGACATTATTTTCTATGTTGTCCTTCACACTTATTGCACTACAAATGCAAAGATATGCACTTTTTATTTTTTATTTTTTATTTTTTTGCAGCTTTAACAATTATTCAAGCTAAAGCAAATTAAATTAACATTTTCTTTCTGGTCAGCTTACTTAAACTACAATCTCTCAATTTGAGACAGTGAGGAAAAGATAAATGAACAAATGAATAAAATGATGATTTAGCCTACTCAATGCCTTGTGTAACATTTAATGAAATACTGATGCTGTCATTGTGATGTAATGGTCTGAAAATTTCCAGGCCAACAATACACTCATTCCATGATACCCCACGTTGCAACATGTGAGAAACACATTTTATTTCAGTAGGCCAACACAATTGCGGCTGCCCTGCAATTGTGTCTAGTTTTTTTTCCATTTGCGTACATATTGTGGCAGGATGGCCAAAACAGAACATTTGGATTTTTTGGGCAAAGTTAGCATTTAAAACCCTGACTGAGAGGTTTAAAGGCAGGTTTTGGTTTACCGGTATTACCCGTTACAACAGAGTTGGGGACACAAAAGGGAAGCGCCACCCAACCACAGATTATGGGAACTCTTTCGCTGTTCTGGAGTACAGTACACTCACCCGTCATGAGTCATACCCTACAGGAATGTACATGTATATCTAAGCTCTTCAGTCTAACAACACCGGCCAACTCACACAAAAGAGGAACCCTTTTGATTATTGTACACTTTTAGTAGCGAGGGTCCTCTTGTGTAACACTGCCACAAAGAATTGGAACATAAGCAAGCACACACTCATTGCATTCACTCAGGATTGGGTGTGTGTGCGTGCACGCAACAGGAGCTACGAACACAATACACAACTCCAGCTTCCACACACAGCAGCACGGCAGTGCCAAGAAGCCACATTCAGACATGGATCACTCACTCACACACACACACACCCACACACCCCCCCACACACACACACGCACACACACACAGAGTCAACAAACCCTCCGCAGATCCACGCCAAGGTGTCACTGGAGTCATTTCGGGTTGCTAAAAGACCTGGGTCGTTTTATGCCAAGTAGATAAAGACCACTGGCCAACCTGCTCATATTTTGCTAGAAAAATTCACCTGCGGGGACAGTCAGCCATGTGGAGTTTTACAAAATGTTGTTCATTATTAATTTTTTCATTTAAATTTCCCTTTCATCCTGTGATCTGTCATAAACCTAGTTAGAAAAGCAATGGAAAAAAGGCTCAGGTTGGGCTAGGCGCAACAATCATGTGTAGCACCTAATTTGACACAAACCTGAAAACTACCTTGTGAGGTGTTCTGGAAAAATCTGGCAACAAAATCTCCTATCCATTTCCTGAAGAGCTGGCATAATACAACCCACCTGTTTGTGCAGCAGTGTCTGTTGGACTGATCCGTCCCCCGCATGTGGGGTTTGGAGTCAGGCCTGGACAGCTGTGATACCGGCCCACGGTCCCTCGTTCTGTCCACGATGACACAGGCCTGCCAGTCATTACAGGCCGAGCCGGAGAGCAACAGCTTGTGCAAAGCTTACCTTTAAAGTGCTAACGGTGCTGAGATGTGGTGCGACAAGCACAAAAAGTTTGCTGAGGTTTACCCACCTGCAGCGGACTCCCAATGCTAGTGTACCATGGGTAATGCGGTCGTATGGAAAAACAGTCCCAACGAAGACGGAGAAAACACAACCCAACGAAAACACTGTACTTTCTCCAGCGATTCTCAGAATGTTTTCAGACACGGGAGGAAATGCCAACCTCAAGAAGCTGTCGCTGTCGTGATAACAATTTGCAGTCTGCCAACTTCCTGTAGTCTCTGTGCTTCAAAACCACAAGTTGAAGCACTAGCTCAGCTTTGCCGCTGTACGCCCGAGCCATGTGTTTAGCAAGAGATGCGTATCACAGAGGCGTCATCGTATCCAATGAGAACTGCCCAGTTAGTCAATTTGACTCCCAGAATCCTCTGGGTTTTCCAACAATGAATAAAACAGGTTCCACTGTCCGACAGGCATGTTACACTACTAGCTTTCAGATCTAATACACAAATGTTTTATTCCTTTTAATTCAGGGATTTGTGTGGACTGTGATATGCAGCAAGCCAACACAAAATTCTCTGGAGATGCCAATCACTTGGCCGGATCAAACAGCAGTAGAAACAACGGGCTTATGTAAAGGAAAACACTTTAATTCATAAAGAGATCACTACTATCACATCTGTTGTGGTTAACACATTAATATGACTTTTAAACTTAACAATGCATCAAACAAAACTGAGGACCATTAACTAATAAGGCACAATGAATGCACAGTAGTACACAGCAGGAATGTTCTTATCTGCTAATCCGAAATGTCATAATGCGTTACTGTCAGCTTTCATAACGCTGTGTTGACGATTTACTTCTTTTTTTTGCACTAACAATATTGAGACAAGAAAGAAATCTGGAGTCTTGGGCAGTGGAAAAAGCTGAAACAGTAGGGATATGTCCCATCTTAAGATCATTCAGTTGTTTTCTGCAAACCACAGGATGTATGTTGTTTATACACTGATTAGAAACGTCATTATAGAGCACCGTGGGCCCTGGTGGGCCCCACTAGTGGCTCCAACTCTATACTGTGGGTGTGACCAGAGGGGTGACAGATGTAGACAGAATAGGTCATTGCAATGCAATGACTCAATGGCTTCCTGATACAGAGGGATCACAGTTTACACAACTTACAGTGAATGTAGCAGCAAATCTTGTGGCTTATAGCAACAAATTAAAATTGCGAGATTCTATCTGGAGAATTTAAGAGAGACTTATTTGTTTCGGCATTGGTCCCGTGCACACAGTCACAGCTCTGGGACTTAACGTGGCCAACTTACGACGCGAGTCGATTGCTAAAGCCGAACAGTAATCTCCACAAAGCCGAGAAGGTTCCAGTACTGTTCTCAATAAGGAACGGGAATCGCTCCTGATTGAGAGCGACGCGAAAACATAGCAGGCCCTTTCCACCCATAAGTCCATTCCCTCACTCCTGCTTGTCCACTTTATCCTCGCTGCTCTCTCTACTCGGATCTGAGGCGGGGGCTCAGATTAGCACGGTGATGACCAAACGCTGCAGACAGATCCAACTGTTCTGCCGGTACCGAAATCCGAAATCCAGTCATTACCCAGCCATCTGTGCGCGTGACTCAAAAGCCGACATATTTAATTAAGAAAGCAAAGCTGGTAGCCATCCATGAAAAATAAGTGCGCTGGTAGCCGATGGCTTTCCCTATATAAGTTATATCATCCCACTGCTGCCACCAGTTAGGATAGAAAAAACTCTGGATGGTAATGAAAACGGACGTAGTCTTTTAAACTGAATAGGCTGGTGAGTTCTCTTTCGACTTAGTTCCCCCCCGTGTTTACATGTGTACATTGAGAGCCAACCTCTTGCTCCTCATTAAAACACCATCAGATGAGGGAATGAACATGGTCATGCGATTAAGCACCATTTTGTCAAACACAGATGGACATGTTCTGAGGCAGGGATGGACAGCCCATGAGGATCCTCGACTGTATTTACGGCAAACAAAGTTTTTTGCTGACAGAACTAAATAACAGTCCTATATATTAAAAAGTAAGTACACCCACTGTCTCAGCCTGTCTCCGCCTACTACACAATTTTGAAAAATACTTGACGTTGCATATCAAATATGAATCAAGATACAGGAACTATATGGCCTATTTCTCACCTCAAATATTTTCAGAAACATATTTTAGGTAGAATAAGAGAGTTTATGGACAGGACGCCATGTTGTTCTGGTCTAAAAACATGGAGCCGAAACGAAGGTAACGTAGTGGGTCTAACCAATCAGGTGACGGCTGTTTTCATTGTGGGCGACAACAACTATTAATATGACGTAGAGATACCTCCAAAGAGGTACACTGACATCACGATTGGGGCGGGGGCAGTGTGGGCAGCACAAAGCCACTTTTCTACCAGTTTCTTATGATATACAATATTATTTCAGAATTGTTGAAATAAATAAATAATGCAATGCACGGATAAGTTTCATTATAAGGTAGGCAAACACAAACACGTTTACAGTGGGGAAAAAAAGTGATCTTACCCTTTAAGGTCTAAGTGATTAATCTTCCCTAATTTTTCCTCAACATATTTTCAGCCTCAAGTTTAAAAGTTTGGCCTACTGACTTGTTTTTAGGTTCTTCGGTTGAGACGTCTCCCTATTAGCTGGCTCCATTGTGTGGAGCTTAAAACAGCCAAAAGTATGCCGAGAACAAACCCTGTGCAGCAAATGTCTTATCAATGTATTAATGCTTTTAACAACCATCTTTCTATAACACGTGTAAACTTTCAGGGTGACTGCTTTAAACGGGAGGTTAGGAGTTGAACATTGTTATTTTACACCACACCCAGAAACTCTACTTCGCTGGCTTTCTCTCGCTCACTCTCCCTCTGTCTCGAGGGGGTTCTATCAAGAGCTCACAAGCGGAGCAGTTTCCTGTGTGAATCTCCAGCTCTTTCTCTCTCTCTCTCTCTCTCTCTCTCTCACACACACTCTCAGACAAACACACACAGTGTTTCTCTCTCACACACACCCTACTGTAAACTATGTGTTTAAACAATGTCTAAAACACTATTATTCACCATTATTGTGGATACATACCCGTATTAAAAAATTTTTTTGCCATTATGTTTACCCACGCAATGGCGCACCGTAATACACACAGTATAACGGTAAAGGCTACGTAATATGATATAGTGCAAGTGCAACAACAACGACAACAAAAAGTAAAGTCTAAGTTCACAGCAGGAAAGCCCTGATTGGGGTGTTCTGGGAGAGATCGTTGTGAGGGGGCTGTTCCGTTTCTTTCTTTTTTTTTTTATCTCCATACAAAATTGGGCTACATACCAATGCATACAAAAGGCCTCTTCTGGCCCCGGCCCCACCCCCTCTCAGCCGCTTTTAAAATTAGAAAGTGAACGAGAGAGGGAGGGGGGGAAAAGCAGAGCCCCGTCCACACCCTGTCCCAACTATCAGCTCGCCAGCTATGGGACAAAACGGCACAGTCTATAAGACACAAAACAGCCAGAGACAGAGATGGAGGGAGGGAGGGAGGGAGAGAGGGAGAGAGGGAGAGAAACAGGAAGACACAAACAAACCTGGCGCCCCAAAGAGGAGAGGACATGTGATCACTGTGAGACAGGTGAGGTTGAGACAGAGATACACTTCCTTCTACACTGCCATAAATATAGAGAAATTCAGAATGCTTTCTTTAAAAAAACAGCAACAATACTTTTTGCCAATTTTGCCAAACTTTCAGATGAAGAAAGGTTACCAATTCTACTGGGTGAAGGTCACACAGCCCCACTAGCTGCTTTATATATAGCAACATGCCATCGACGCAGAAGCACAACACCTGCAGTTAGTTAACAATTTTGTTTATCATAAGTCATACATATAACAGTATGTGTACAATGTTTATGTTGTATGCGTCTTATGTGTATATTTGCTAACAAGTTGAGTTCATTCTTATTTATTTATTGATTATTGTTATTGTTATTATTGTTATTGTTGTTATTTGTAACATTTGCTTTGGCAACACAGTACATATCATGCCAATAAAGCACCTTCAAATTGAAATTGAATTGAATTGAGAGAGAGAGAGAAAGAGAGACAGAGAAAGAGAGAGAGAGATAGAGAGAAAGAGAGAGATAGAGAGAGAGAAAGAGAGAGAGAGAGATAGAGAGAGAGATAGAGAGAGAGATAGAGAGAGAGAAAGAGAGAGAGATGGAGAGAGAGAGAGAGAAAGAGAGACAGAGAGAGAGAAAGAGAGAGATGGAGGGAGAGAGAGATAGAGAGAGAGAAAGAGAGAGACAGATAGAGAGAGAGATAGAGAGAGAGAGAGAGAGAAAGAGAGACAGATAGAGAAAGAGAGAGATGGAGGGAGAGAGAGAGAGAGAGAGAGAAAGAGAGGACAAAGAGGAACAAGAATGAAAGAAAATGACAGAGAGAAAATATCCTTAAAATCCTAGAACTTTTTTAGCCATTCAATTATTTTATTTTTAAGCTCATAGATTGTCAAGTCACAATTTCTAGGCAGTTCCTCTCAAGAAAATCACAGACACACAGGTAAAAAGCAAACAAGTGGGTTAAGTGAGTCAGGCAAGAGCTGCCAGAAAATAAAATGATGTGCCAATGAGATCAAAACCACAAGCAAGTCACGTCTCGCACTTTTACTGTACAGAAGTTCCGGCACCTTCAGAAAGAGCCAGACAGGCCCAGAGGAACGACCATTTTTTAGACGCCGCTACATTAACCCGACTTCTCCCTCGCAGGGCAGCAGAAATCGGGGGCAAAATCTTCACTTGAAACCATAAGGACGTGGGTTCGACTCCCAGAATGGGGTCGACCATTTAACCAGAATTTCTTCAGCAAATGAGTTCAGGCTGTGTAACTGGGCAAAGCATAAGAATGGTACGCAGGTCTCACCCGAGGAAGGAAAGAAGAGACAAAACGTAAAATCACGGCAGATTTCTCCGCCTAATGGTGATGCACATCTGACGGCAGTGAAATAGAGCGTGTCCCGCACCAATCACAGCCCCTGTCCATGTGTGTCCCGCACCAATCACAGCCCCTGTCCATGTGTGTCCCGCACTAATCACAGCCCCTGTCCATGCGTGTCCCGCACCAATCACAGCCCCTGTCCATGCGTGGCCTGCACCAATCACAGCCCCTGTCCATGCGTGTCCCACACCAATCACAGCCCCTGTCCATGGGTGTCCCGCACCAATCACAGCCCCTGTCCATGCGTGACCCACACCAATCACAGCCCCTGTCCATGGGTGTCCCGCACCAATCACAGCCCCTGTCCATGCGTAGCCTGCACCAATCACAGCCCCTGTCCATGCGTAGCCTGCACCAATCACAGCCCCTGTCCATGCGTGTCCCGCACCAATCACAGCCCCTGTCCATGGGTGTCCAGCACCAATCACAGCCCCTGTCCATGCGTGTCCCGCACCAATCACAGCCCCTGTCCATGGGTGTCCCGCACCAATCACAGCCCCTGTCCATGGGTGTCCCGCACCAATCACAGCCCCTGTCCATGGGTGTCCCGCACCAATCACAGCCCCTGTCCATGGGTGTCCCGCACCAATCACAGCCCCTGTCCATGGGTGTCCCGCACCAATCACAGCCCCTGTCCATGGGTGTCCCGCACCAATCACAGCCCCTGTCCATGCGTGTCCCGCACCAATCACAGCCCCTGTCTATGCATGTCCCGCACCAATCACAGCCCCTGTCCATGTGTGTCCCGCACCAATCACAGCCCCTGTCTATGCGTGTCCCGCACCAATCACAGCCCCTGTCTATGCGTGTCCCGCACCAATCACAGCCCCTGTCCATGGGTGTCCCGCACCAATCACAGCCCCTGTCCATGCGTGGCCTGCACCAATCACAGCCCCTGTCCATGGGTGTCCCGCACCAATCACAGCCCCTGTCCATGCGTGGCCCGCACCAATCACAGCCCCTGTCAATGCGTGTCCCGCACCAATCACAGCCCCTGTCTATGCGTGTCCCGCACCAATCACAGCCCCTGTCCATGCGTGTCCCGCACCAATCACAGCCCCTGTCCATGCGTGTCCTGCACCAATCACAGCCCCTGTCCATGCATGTCCCGCACCAATCACAGCCCCTGTCCATGCGCACTTACTGGCCACAGAACACAGACAGAGGACAGTTCCCCGAGAAAGCAGGTTCCAATTTCACCAGGAACAGGAAAAACAAAAAGAAAAAATTGACACGGCCAAAACAAAGGGCTCCGTTGAAGGATTATCTAAAGTCGGATAAAATTCTCTCAAAATGTCTGACTCAGGCTTTCCTCTGAGCCAGAAACACAAAGCAAGCCTTAACCAAGTCATTAAACGCTTCACTCACATTTACAGCTTTCAGGTCAAATGAAGTTAGACTAATCACTCCGGTCACAGCTCTGTGCTACACACACACACACACACACACAGTCACAGACACACACATCACACATACACGTGCGTGTGTGTGTGTGTGTGTGTGTGTGTGTTAACACAGTGGACTGGCTCACCACTCTTCAGTAATACCACATTCACACCAGCTCCTGAACAGGAGCTGGGGACACAGCGGATATTATGGTTCAACAGGTTCGCCGCTGCAATTGCTGCCTGTGAAAAGCTGACTATTTAAAAACCAGTGTGACCAAAGCCTGAGAATCAATGAACCCCCCCCCACATCTTTGCAGCCCCACAGAGTGGACATAAATCCGAACGAACCTGACCACATACACCCCTGAGCCTACAGAGAAGCCCATCTGTCCAGCCCCTCTTTCCTCTATGGAAGGGGTGAGGCTTCAGGATACATAGGACAGGTCGAGCTACCTTGAGCTTTGGAATGCTTGCCCATATGCACCACTTTAAAAAGAATAGTAATAATAAAAATAAAAAACTCATTGTTCTCCACATAAAAACCACAGAATCAGTTAAAATGGTCAAGTCTTATTGTACATCGCTTTTGTCTGCCAAATTAATGTAATGTAATGTAAAGTCACTTATAACTTCAAGTACCTCCACCTATTCCTGAATTTCTTGACGGTTCACACTCCAATATTACATTTCCACGTGACCTCGCTGTTAAAATTGGCTCTCGGTTCCGTTAGGGTTTCTCCGCACATTTAATTACCCAACAGGAGTAGCAGCAGAGCTGTAATTACTCCCCCTCAGTATACGCCCAGGTGCAGAGCCAGCGGCCTGTTTGTCCACAAACCGGGTCGTCCGCTCCTGCGTCGGGAGGATCTGGCCGGAAACTAGTCGTGCACCAATAAGAGCGTGCTGCTCAGAGGCCAACAGAAATCTGGGACCCGATTCTCACGGGCGATGAAGAGCGCTGGAGATCCTACTTTACCGCCACGCAACGCACCTCGGGCCGTAGGGTGTATGACTACACTCAGGGCACGTGCAGCTCCGCCTTTCTGAACCAACGGGCTGCAGTCATTCTGCTGTGATTCAGGGATTGCGGGAGAGCGTCCACGTCAGACAGCCGGCAGCGGGTAGTATTTATAAATACGCCCTCCGCATCTTTTCATAGCCTCGCTTCGGTTACCAGGAGCAAAGCCTTTTCTATCTGTAAACAAATGTATAAAGAAAACAATAGAAAATAATAGAACTCCCAAGCATAGCCAATCAGCTCAAGGGAGAAACAATCAGCTGACTAAGGCTGGGTTTGCTGAGGCTACCTACTGTGCAAAGACAGGAATCTAAAGCAGTTTAACTTCCTGTGCTCTGCCTTCCTGCGCCCTATGGGAGGAGAAGCCGGCAGATGTTGCCGTTTGTCTGTCAGTGGGTTTACACTGGTTTGTTAATGCTTATGCTCTGCTATTTCTGGCACAAAAAAAATTAATCCAAAAATCTAAGGAAAAATAGCACTGGAGTGGCAATCGCTTCTACATGTGTAAACAAGTCATCCCTGTTTTCAGAGTTGTCTGGCGGAGTGGAGGTATGAATCAGACCTGCAGGTTAGTGTCATGCGGCAACGGCAGGTGCCTGGAAAAACGTGCCTTTCAAGTTGATTGTAAATCTATCGATTTCCAAAGGCTTTGCGATTTCTCACGATTTTTCGATCGATGAGGCCACTGGAAAGGCCCTACCTGCTCGGGTCAGAAATCAGGACAGGAATAGGCCTTACCTGCTCGGGTCAGAAATCAGGACAGGAATCAAACCAAGAAAACCACTGCACAGAAAGGGGGAACAGGCTGTGAAAGAAATCTTCTATGATGAAGAAATTAAAGTACATTTTTACAGCCTGAAATCCCCTGTTGCTTGAGGCATGTTAAGCCAGAATTAACACGGTGGTTGTTCACAGGGCATCGGTTTTCAGAGCAGGTGCTATCTACACATCCACCGATTTATATATTATCTGGACTGGCAGCGGCCTGGGAGCCTATTTGTTGAAATATTGCTTCCATACAGTCCTGCCTATATGAGCATTATAGTTACAAACCACCGATGTGTAACCGGGCACCAGTGAAGCGCTTAGGCCTCCACATTAATGAGATGACGTGTGAGGCTCTAAATAATAAATTAATCCACACCAGGTATAATTATGTAACGCTTGCTAAAAATTCAGAAAAAATAAACACAGCGGTGAGCTTCTAAGAGGACCGTCACAACCATCGAGAACCTCCCGGAACAACCCAAAACCTGTACAAGAGTGTGCAGTTAAGCTAGGAAAGCCCGATTCGTTAATCTGCTACATGTGACGAAGAAAGAGTATCGCGTTACATGAGATGGCTCTAATACCTGCGTAATTAGACCCTGGTCATAGTTACAGCTGCGGTAGCCTCAGAGGGATGATGCCCGATTACCGCTGCTCCTGTGGATCTAATCCGAGCATAAACCTGCTGTTACGCAAGCGGAATGCACGATCCGCTTCAGCGCCGTATACCAATTTACAGCATGCGCTAACAAATCCGCTACCGCCCACTGAGTTAAGCACTCGTGAGATGTGCGCAAACCTATCAAATAAAAATTGCAAATAAAAATATGGTTCAGATGATCCAATCAATTAGCAGCCTTTACTGAGTTTGCATTTCTAAGGAATGGCGCTTATCCCGTGGAATTTAGCTGACACTCTCCTGCGATCGGCATAATCTCAGATTGGTGACAAAATAGGTGACAGGATATAGCATTTGAACGAAAGGAAATGGGATGTAATTTCATCAAATTCAATGACATTTTAATGCCCAATGTATTTCATCACTCTAAAAAATGCTCACTTGGGAGTTTTCAATTTCAAAAAGTGAAATTCCAATGCACATATTTTATTGGAATCAATTTCAAAATTGTGAATTGACCCCAAACCTGGACTGCAGCCTATGCTCACAGGGAACGTACAGAAAGCTCCACAGTAAATCCACAATACAGAAAAATATCTTTCCAGGGATGAAAAAAAAAAAAAAAAAAAAAAAACCCTTAATGCATATCAGTTTGAGCCAATCCAGGTTTTCCATGAAGCTAGCAAACAGAACTGAGAGGAAATTGCTGGTCGGCAATGCAATAACCAGGCTATGGTAAGACCTGCACCGGCTCCATACACAGTGGATTTTGAGTGTTTCTTCCACCTCTGAACTAATATTCAGGCAGCAGCATCAACAACAAGAAACACCACAACCACAATAACACATAGGAACTGTTTTCCCCGACATAAGGGCTCCTCTTTAAAAGCCTGCGTCTAGCATCCGTTCTCCTTTTCACAGCTACTTTGCTTGCTGGCATCCAAACCCAGAGTGCATTTGATGTTAATGTCTGTTTTTCCCACCCATCATCGCGAGTTTGGTTTCACACAGGATACAAATTATGCCAAACCGTGGTGCGTTTGCGGAACACGCTATGTTTTCACGTCATCATCACTGCGCGTGCCCCTAACCAGTCTCAACAGCATGTTGCTAATGGGTGTTGTCGCCTCATACTTGTCCCTTTCTCGCATGTGTCCACGGTCTTACTTCCTGGAAATAAAGCGGGAAAGCAGACCAGAGGCTCTCTCATAAAAACTCCAGCTTTTTTGGTGCGCCGTCAGGCTCCACAAAAGCTTTCAAATCTATCAAATGAACCGATTTTGGAGGGAAAATGTACTCGGGTTCAGAAAAACCCTCCAAACAAACCATGTGTCTGCTTCCACTATATTTTAGGACTTCAGCTCCATCGCCTTAGAAAGTGGTCAAGGAATGTTAAATGTAAAATGGCACGGCACGATTGTACAACGGTGCTATGTAAAATAATTACTTCTCTGAACTATGGGCCATTTCAGCAACAAGGTGGTTCGAAGGTTATCGCTTCATGACTCGAAGGCAGAATGACATGGGGGCCAGTAGGGTCCCTGAACAGAGAACGAGTTCAGAACATCCTTCCTTAAGGGGCTACTGCAGGAAGGCCACATCACGGAGCCACTTCCCATTGCTGTCAGGACATGAAAGATGGCTTCCCCCCATACCCCAGGAGACAGAGGGTGTCTGTTCCCCCCCCCCCACTGCAGGCGAGGATCACACCTCATCACCGCTCAGACCAGCGATGCCATGGGCTCCTAACGAGAACTCATTAATAATTCAGGTTTGTCCTTTCATTCTCCCGGCAACAGACCGCCGCTCCCAACCAGGAAGCGAGCGATGAGAGCCAATATTAACTATTCATAACCAGGAGCCCGCCCAGAACAGCGTGTTATGTAACAGAGAAAAAAAGAGAGAGATAAAATAGAGAGAAAAAGATGTCTTTCTTTTAATGCCAAATTTTCTAGTCAAATTCTCAAGCACATTCAATCAACACTCATGTCAAGAAAGCAGGAACTTCATATTTGCCATCATGAATAAAATAACCACCGGAGAGAGAAAGAGAAAGTGTCACAGAGAAACCAACCGCTATCTCTTTGTTCAAAGGAAAGGGAATCTGTGTGCAGGGCGCAGTGCATCGTGGGTAGTGGCTCATTTCCCATCTGTTGGAAGGCCCCCGCAGTAAGATTAATTCCTCCATGTTCTCTCTCTCTTGGTCAATACCAGCACCACCTCACACATATTCCACCAGAGAGCAAGAGAGCAGCACCAATTGGTGAGGGGCAGACTGAAACATTCTTCGTTATTTTTGGGAAAAAAACTAAAAATAAGTCAATCTTAACAAGTATTTTAGTCTTATATTTAAACTTAAAATCTTATTTATATTACTTTTTTGCTAAAGACAAAAAGATTGCCAATGAGGTGAGACAGTTTGACTCATTTCAAGATTTGCCAATGGGGGAGAATTTCACTCGTCAGGTAAAAAAGTAACTTCAAACAAGCTAATATTTTCTACTAAGATAAGATTTTAAATCCCATTACAAGACTAAAACACTTAAGCCAGACCTTTTTTGCAGTGTATCCACTCCCCTTTACTTTCGCAAAAACCACTGTGCATTCAAATTCATCATCTATTCTTGTGTAGAATTCAGTGTATTTCCTTTTACTCAATCACACTTAGCAGTGCGCTTCCATGCACAATGCACTCTGGGAAGTGTAGTTTATGAGCATGTCCAAGCAAAAGTCCCAGAGGGTGATATCTGGATATTATAAAGACAAGATCACTGCAATGCAACAATAATGCATTAAGTACTATTAATTCACAATCCATAATCTTACAAAGTAAGGTAGAGCACTACCTTACAGTACAGTAGATATGGATGGATAACTTGAAGGGTTTCTTTTCCTGACTTATTTTTCCATAGAGTTCAATATGAATTTGTCAGGAGAAACAACCCTTAAAGTGATCCATCCATATCTACTGCATATCTGGCAGCAGAGTGATGAGGCTCGTTTGATACCTCAGACTCTTGATGACTTAGAGCCATTTCGCCAACCATGTATTCCATACTGTTCCAGAATAATTTACAGCTAAATCTAGTCCCACCCCCCAATTCCCATAGAGATCCATTCAAATGCAGAGACATTATAGTATCACTTGTAAGAGCACCAGAAAATAAGATATCAAGAGTATTTTTATATTGTTGGGTCGCAGACATCAGGATCAGGAAGAGATGGTATGCGACCAAATATTTTAAATGAAACTATGGGGGGTAACTATGTACAAAAGGTGCTATAATTTCTAAACGGTTCATCTGATATGGATGAAAACATCATCAAATTAAAGCTGACAGTCTGCACTTCAACATTACATTGTCATTGTATCCTTTCAAATTCAAAATGATAGAGTACAGAACCAAAATAACAATGAGATAATCAATGTTATTCACTTCACCTGTCAGTGGTTTTCATGTTGTGGCTGATCGGTGAATAATGTACCAGCCTGGTTCCTGCTCTAAAGTGTGAAAGGGGTCTCTCAGGGCCGTTTCTCGCTATATGCGGACTATGCGATTGCATAGGGCCCCCGGAGCCACGAGGGGGCCCCACACGCCCGCGTGTGTTGTTATACCTACACATTTTAAGCCAACAGTGGTTAAGAAAAATTAATTTATTATTGTAGACTACAAAAGATCGATTTTCAATATTAATCATTATTATAGTTAGAGGAATTGATAGGTGAGCAGTCTTGTGAGGAAGTAAACTTTTAATGTAGTTCACCATAGTCAGCCGGTGTGCCTACACAGCTAGCTAGGTAAAGTTAGCTAACATGATGTGAGCCAGGCAGCTAACAGTTGAAACTGTTTTTTCGCAGGTTAGAGAAAGTGGTGCTAAATAAACCCTGCTTTATACAGTGTAACGTTATGTTTTAACAAATGGCTAAAATAATATTTTAGGGTGAAAACGCAGTTTTCTAACTTGAACCAAGCAACGTTACTAATGGCCCTGTCACACTATTGCGTATGAGAGAAACGTATGAGTTGCGGATGTAAATTCATGAAATAATTTTCATACGCGCAAAAAGCCGTTGAAAAAAAAAGAATTTTTTTTTTACTTACCGTATTGAACCTATGAGTAGCGTATGAGAGTAGTATATCGCGCGCGTATGGCTAGCGTATGTAGCGTATATGACTGCGCGTCGTCAGCGTACCGCGTATCACTATCAAAGTGCCAATATAACCCATAACCCGCCTTTCAACATCTCTCGGGATGGGGGGGGAACGGAACACAACACACCACCACCCAAAAGAAGACCACTCTTCTGACTGACTATGACTACTTACTCAGTATGTAACATGGGGTAAAATGATGATGAGAAATGACATGAGATGACGGAGAGAGCTAAGAGCTAATAAAAAACAGCACGGCCACGACTCACTCCCACCACACGTAGATTTATTAAAAAATAATGAAAATAAAAATAAGTATAGTAAATGCATATATATGACCTATTAGCAAAACATAATAGCCTATTTTTATTTTTTTATATTTGAGTACTATATAGTAGTTATACTTTCGCCTTTCAATTTTTTCAATGATTATGTTCATGCTGCAAGTGCCTAGCAAGCAACGGCTTTCGGGTTTGAGGAGCTGGAGCAGATGAGAATTTCTTTTTCTTTCTTTAGCCTATACATTCCTATTTTATTCTATTTTTTATATTTTTGTTATGCTACAATAACAAATTTACAATTGAATAAATATAAATGAGATTTGATAAATATAACATGTATTTTGTCTATCATAAGCTTTTTTAATATTTATATTATTTTTCGATCATTTTTTATTTTTAAATTTTTTTTAAAATAAAAAAACAATTAATATTTAATTAAATTCCTAATTATTTATTACCATTATTATATTATATTATTATATTATATTATGTGGCATTTTGATCAGATCATTAAAATGAATATTTATTTTTTTTTTTACTTTTTTTTTTTTTCATTTTTTTTAATAATTTTTTAATATGTGTATAAGTAAGTAATATATAAGTACCCCCAATAAAACTATACTATAATTTTAAACTTTTTTGACTGTTCTAAATCATATACAATTGTTCTGTTGTTGCTATGATCTTGCATTGCACTGCAGTGGCCCAGTGCGGTCATTCAGGCCCCAGTGCTTACGCCAAATCGTCCTATATACCTATAAGATGCGTCGTACGTACGTTAATACGTTAGTACTTCATGTTCTATATCAATCGTCAACTACACGTACGCTAGCTGTACTGTACGTGTCACCTTATGTCACATTGTCATCATAGCGTCGTATGTACTATCGTATAACGTAACGTACCTCTACTAGCGTAGCGTGCGTATCGTATGCGTATGTATAGCGTAGCGTAGCGTATAAACCATAACGTCCCGAACAAATTTTTTTTTTGAGCAAAAAAATTAAAAAAATTCGCCGTATGCCCGCGTATGCCAATGCGTATGCCTGCCGTGCGCGAAACGTATACACGTAACAACTAACGTATAATGCCGTTATATATCCTAGCGTTATATCAGAGTATTATTTTAAATACGCTATACGCTTTAGTACGAAACGCTAAACGCGTGATATTGTGATTAACGTTAGCTGTTTCAATAACTGCTGCGTTTGACGAGGCAAGTGGGGGGGATTATGGTTGCTATCAGTTAACTATTCGCTTGCTAGAAGAATGCGGCTTTGCCAGGAAGCATAACAAGCACACACAAAAAGCTCAGCTCCGCCAAGCAGGGTCCTGTATGCCTGTTCTGACAACGTAACATCATTATTACTTCTGTGTCAGACTGAACTAATGTGAACAAGTGAATGTACGGTGCCGATTTCCTTCCCATGCATTTGTATATATTTTCAGGTAAGCAGACGTGTATAAACGTTTCCTTAAACAAACATACCACGTTTTAAGAATGTAGAAAGTAAGGAATACGGCGGGATAAGTAGCTGATGTAATAAATCCCATTTACGGAGTCATTATGTTAATGTAACGTTACGCTAACAACGTCAACTAGTCTAATCGTTTTATGCCAACCATGGGGGAAACATTGGTTAAGCTAATTACTAATTCACGTTAACAATGGGTGAGACGTGGCTACCAAGAAATGTCCGTTTAATCTTGTATAACGTACAATGTCTAGTGGTATGAAATGTGTAAAATATATTTGTTTTTATTGAAGTTACGTTTATGTTTGACGTAAAAGAATGCAATATTTATTAGCTAGTCACAACCGTGAGCATATTGCACGCGCACACACAGTGTCAGAGTTAAATAATTAGAAATTAGATTATAGAACTGGACTTGTGAATAAATACAGTATAGAGACGACAACTCAGTAGGCCTATTACTTGTGTGTTAAACTGAACTAATGTGAACAAGTGAATGTACGGTGCCGATTATCTGGATGCTGGTGTCATTATTTAAATGGCCTAATTTATTTTATTGAGTTTTTTTTATTTTATTGTTTATTATTTATAATGTGCATGTTTATCTTTATTTAGATTTCTTAACAACACAACATAGTACCTGACATAAAAATAAGTATTTTGTGTAAAATTTTGCATTTGATCTAATTTAAATGGTATAATGCACTTCCGGTAAATCCGGTACGTTTTCAGGAGTTTCTACAAGATTTTGCATAGGACCCCCAAAAAGCTAGAAACGGCCCTGGGTCTAATGAGCCAGCCTGGTTCCAGCTCTACAGTGGGAAAGGGATATACAATGAGTCCGCCTAGTTCCAGCTTTACAGTGGGAAAGGGGTATCATGAATCTGCAAAACTGAGTTACATAGCTGGCCTCACACACACACACACACACACACACACACACACACAGTGCCTGCAGTCCCACATGAAGCCCACCACTGCAAGCCTCTTTGACAAAAACTGACTCACTGTGCCGCAAATTATCTGCCCCACGCAGGTGAGACATACCCAGGACTCACGTGATTACACCTGGCACACAAAAAAGGACATCACCTACACTTAACTAAAACCTGCCGACCGCGACAAATTACTGTCCCTACAGACACACCTGCCAAGTAAAAGCTGGCAGCGTTTACGCCAGTCGAGGACTCTTCAACGGCAGCCCAGCTGCGGCCTACACCGTAGCACCTCCATCCCTACGGCCTTTATGCTGAGTCATGGGTCCTCACAAGGTCCTTTAATGCGTTAATGTGTTTACCCAGGTAACAGGAGCTCAGATACGCAAAGAGTGGTGAATAAGACTTCTTTTTTTACCTTTCAACTCCTAATTACCCTTTATCCCATGATTCAATTCAGCGCAAACCCCTCCCTACCTTATAGGGACACCCAATACCCATCACTAACCACTGATCTACCCACTCTAAGCTTTAGATTGCATTGAGGCAGGTCACAAACCCGTGTCCTGGCAGGAGGAAGTGATGTGCTCAACCACTTCCTGTTATAATGTTGAACAATGAAGGGAGTTAAAACACCAGATATTTTTTTGGCAGGGACACACATAAAGGTGGTGAATTTCCCCACACACACACCAGGTGGTGAACTGGTGTGTGTGTGGGGGGGTGTAATTTGACATTTTAAAATGCAGTGATATTGGTTAAAAGGCCACATTATAGCGTAGCATTGTTCTGCCTCTGTAACAAATGAAAACAAGGCAGAGGAGGTGTGCCATTTGCCATTTAGCCGCCCTGCGCAGGAGATGGAACTCGCCAATGCGGTTGATGAGCCACGTCATAAAAAAAACACGTCAGCTGAAATTTGATTGGTTTATATTTCCAAACAGCCGGTGGCTGGACTGCAGCGAGAAGAGGCGGCTGAGCGAGCAGGTGAGGCTTCGCAGGAGGGGTGCAGTCACAGGACCGAATCACAGACTGGCTAACAGCAGCTAGCATCCGTACTAGTAGCCAACTGCATCTAGGTAATTACCAAACCCTATGGCACCCAGCACATCCTTACCTCCGCCTTTCAGCTCTGATGGGGGTCCACTGCCTGTAGAGACAAACCAGAGCAAACGAAACCAGACCAGTATTTGTCTCCAGTGTGAAAGCGTCCTGGTCTACTCAGTGCATGACTCACCTTATATGCACAAACACAAGCACACACACACAAAACCCACACCAGGGTGACTCAACAATGGGAGTCAGATAAGAGACCCTCCCAACCCACCCCCGGCCTTCCTTTAATTTCACAATGGCTGAAAAACAAAGTCATGCATGGCTCACCGTCTTACTCACAGCCAAATAAAAAAAGGCTTTACCTGGGCACACACTGCTGGAATCACGTGTAATTCTGCATTATAAGAATGGTGGGTGGGGAGGCAGAACACCCAGGGAAGTAAAAATGGGGAATTGTTCAACTGAAATGATACCTCCTGCGGTCGTGACTATCCACCATCTCATAAACAAGTTCAGAATTTTCTGTAGCGTAGGCTGGCTCCTCATGCGTCACAGCCTTCATAAGCCTATTGGGTTTTTTTCCCCGTTTTTATAACGGCTTCTCCAAAGTTTTGGCCAACACTGGTGCTCTCGAAGCACGTCAGTCTCCCACACGGAAAGCCACTGACGTCAAGCGGCCCTTTGCTCACCCGACACCCCGCCCCCGTCACTTAAGGCACCCGGGGGCTCCCTAACACAGGACACCCGAAAAAGGGGTCAGCCGCCACCCCAGCAGTGGAGAGGGATTCTCATCTATTTTGGCTATGACAATTATACGAAGGGCACATTATAAACAAAGTTATTAATATTATTTATTACCAAGGCACACAAAAAAACAGCTCGCTTTAATGCGTCACTCAACCTTAAAAGGCTGAACCCAGTGCAATTAGATTGGCTCTTTCAGCATGTTCCTGTGCTGGTGTATGCAAACAAATGCAAACTTGTATCTTTAACAATGTGATAGCCTATGCATTCCAGCCCTCTACAAATACACTGTAAACTGTGGGTTTTTAATCTCTACCCTGCTGTTTTCTTACTTTATCTTTGTTTTATTATCTCAGTAAAGCACTTTGTGGTACTTTACTGTATAAAAGGTGCAATGCAAATAGTTTATTATTATATTATTACATAACACAGCTTATATTGGGTTATATTTCTGGTAGATCACAAAGGACATGGTTTCTGGTAGATCACAAATTAAGCTAGTGGGTTTAAAACACATGTCCGTGGCCTTTTTTACAGCTGCAAGATGGCCATTAGACTTCACAAGAAACTGATTGTTTTTCCTTTTCTCTTGGTACTAATGTCGGTGAGACTCTTTTGCGTAAGAGTAGCCTAGATTAAGCTGTAAATTATGTCGGAACAGTATGGAACATAGTTGGATAAATGGCTGTAAGTCATCAAGGGTCTGATGTATCAAACAAGCCTCAAACCATCACTCTACTGCCAGATATGCAGTAGATCTGGATGGATTGCTTGAAGGGTTTCTTCTCCTGACCTATTTTTCCATAGAGTTCAATAGGAAAATGAGTCAGGAAACAACCCTTTAAGTGATCTATCCATATCTACGGCATATCTGGCAGCAGAGTGATCGTTTGAGGTTTGCTTGAGGATCTATTCAAATGCAGAGAGGTCATATATATATATATAGTTTTTAAGTCCACATATCGACAATACATTGTAGTACGTTCTATTTCTGAAGGGGACAGGCCTGTATGTTGCACATCTCTGGATCGCTTCTTAGCTCCATCTACAGTGGGGATGGAAAGTATTCAGGCCGTGACACAATTTTTGTTGTTTTGGCTCTGTACTCCAGAACATTGGATTTGAAATGGAACTGTCAGACTTTCAGCTTTAATTTGAGGGTTTTTACATCCATATCAGGCGAACCGCATCGCAATTGTAGCCCTTTTCATACACAGTCCCCCCATTTTAGGTTATGTAATTGGACAAATTAACATAAACTTCATCATATTTAATATTTGGTTGCATATCCTTTGCATACCATGACTTTGTGATGTCTGTGACCCAACAACATCAAAAGACTTTTGATATCTTATTTTCTGGTACTCTTCCAAGGGATACTATAACCTTCTTGCATTTGAATGGATCTCTATGGGAATTGGGGTGGGGGCTAGATATACAGTAGATACGAATGGATGACTTTAAAGGTTGTTTCTCCTGACTCATCTTCCTATTGAACTCTATGGAAAAATAAGTCAGGATAAACAACCCTTAAAGTGATCCATCCATATCTACTGCATATCTGGCAGCAGAGTGATGGTTTGAGGCTTGTTTGATACCTCAGACCCTTGGTGACTTACAGCCATTTAGCCAACCATGTGATCCATACTGTTCCAGCGTAATTTATAGATTAATCTAGCCTCCACCCCAATTCCCATAAAAAGGGAATTGGGGTGTATAAAAAAGGGCTACAATTGCTACGCAGTTCACCCAATATCGATGTAAAAACGCTCAAATTAAAGCTGAAAGTGTGCACTTTAACACCAGTCACTGTGTCATTTCAAATCCAATGTTCTGGAGTACAGAGCCGAAAAAACAAAAATTGCGTCACTGCCCGAATACTTTCCGTTCCCACTGTATGTGATATAGACATGTTGGCCATCAGCATACTTGTTAGGCTCTTTAGCCATTTTAATTTAAATAAATTAATAATAAACAGGATAACAACCCAGGGAAGAGTATTATCATAGGTTTTCACCAAATCTCTGACACCTGCTTCTAAACAGCTGCATTGCTTTCGTTTTGAAGAGGCAGCCAATTAAGTTGTTTATCAGCACACCCGTATAGTCTTTAATGCAAGAGCCTCAGCTCAGTCAAGAGTGGGGAAATGTCACCTCAGGGTAAAAACAATGATGATCTCTGAATAGATGATCTCTGGCTAGTTAGTTGGCCATGTCAAGGTCAAGAGTCCAAAGCTAGGTTAAGGTCCTGCCTCAAATTCTGAACCCAAACAGTTTTATCAAGTCAACATTACCCCTAGCATGGCATGGGTATCCATGTTCTATCTCCTCAGGTCACGCAAGGATACTGATATAACTAAATATCTTCCATATTGTACAATATCCGCTGTATTATGTGGCATATAAACACTGAGCTGTGTACACAAAACAAACACACATGGCCAATGTGCCCCAATTACCAAAAGTTCAGAGGACATTTTACAATACTGTATCTACAGTAAATATGACTTATTCATGTAAAATACCCTGAAGAGGAGTTACAGGCAAAAATAAAAAACATCCACAGGACTGGCAACACCTCTCCCCAAAAAAGCATAGGCCTAATTAATAAATGTTAAAACATGAATGCATTAGTAAGTTAAAATGCAACAAAAAGAAAAACAGAGAATGCTGAATGGCCTTAAATATTGGGAACGGTTGTATTTTATGCATGTCATAACACATACATAGCCTACAGTGTGGAAATACCGACTGCAGAATGCAGTCTGTTTCTTTTAACGCGCTCAATCTATAAGATTAAGTATTCTGAAGTGTCACTCAAACAGAAAGGCTTATTGAAATTTTTCAGACAGTCTCAAGTTTTATTCATAGTTAAAGTGACAGAAGGTATGAGTATGCAGATTAAACGGAGGCTGTCGGTGCCAAATGTACATATCAACCACGTACACATTTTGTTTCACAATATGCATGTAAGATCTGAATCAAATTACAACACACCGCCCTTATTGTTTTCGTGTTTTGGGCCACAGACGTGATTGCGGTTTGAGTACAACATGTCGATATCGAGCCTATCCAACTACTACTATATGCCAAACATCATAATGAAGTCTTTTTGTTTAAAACTCGCATCAGGATAGCTACCTGCAACATTAATCATGAAAAGTTTTAATTCTCCAACTGTAGTTAAAATGCATTTCTGGGTAACAACACTTGCCCGGCCTCTCAGCACGAAGCCTTAATTCACAGTAGCTAGCCAAGCGTTCAGGTGTCCCACTGTGGAACCGACTCATTTACGTTACAGGCTATGAAATCCCAAATGCAGTATTACTAGCCATCAACTTAAATACAATCTAATTAATTACTCATTGAAAACCAGTACCATGTCAGTATCGATGGGCTAACGTTACCGAAACATAAGCTACATCTAGCATTAGCTAGCTACCCAGGCATCGACCACATCAAGTCGCATCGCCGCTAAACCATTGTTTCCCCCTAACCTCTCACCTAAGAGACGATATTTTATCCAGTGGCACAGAGCACCAACAAAGTGTCCGTGTGCCGTGTCTTAATTCATGTAATGTTAAGATTTTCTTCGAACAGAAGCACACACGATGATGGGTAACGTTAGTTATAAAATAATTAACACACACAAGCATATATTCCCATCATTACACATAAACACCGCAAACCGACGGATATGCTATAGCTAATGATTATTACATCGTTTTAATACTGAAATTCGCTCGACTCATGAAGTATCAGGAGCTATCAGAAAAGAGGGTGTGAACACACAGGCAGGGCTTGTCTGACAACCACATTTTCTCTCCTTTCCCTTTATATTCCAGTCCAACCTTACCTTCCGATAGCTCCAAATCCAACTCAGCCAGCTGGTCCCTAACGTCTTTGGGCAGACCGGACAAATCCAGACCTCGATCCGCCATCATGAAAAATTGCTATAACAAGTGCTCAGGGCAAATTAAAATCTGTAAAGAATTAAAATCCTCCTTCTCGACACAAAACATTAATTACAATATGGGTTACAATCCTTTCGTGTGCTCCTGTAATTCCGCCATAGCAAAGGGAAAAAAAAAAACTCCCTGATGCAAAATGTCACGTGATCTTGGTGGGAAATGCTCTTCCATGACAACTCTGTGCCGCCTAGCGGCTCTAAGGAGAACTGCATCGCATTCCAACTACTGTAGTTACAGTACAACACGGCGACTGCCACCTCTGCTGACAAATTTGTGTAACTGCAAGTTTACAGATTTGTACTCCATTCCTTTTCCTGCTGTGTGATTTACCTATTCACTCACTTTCGTCTTGAGCACGATTTATTCAATATTCCCAGAAATGCAGGTTCCCCCTTGGATATAACCATTCAATTTCACTGGAAAAAATAAATAAATACTCGATTCAGCGATTGATTAGTTTTTTGCCACTACTTTCAACGTCTTAACTGAATTTGGAAAAACATCATCAGTATTGGGAAAGCCTTCTGAACCAATTATAGCCATTAATAAATATTTTTTAGTGCATAGATTTACAATAGTTCACAAATTGCTGGATTTTACCAAACTGTATTTTGTTTTCTTTAATTATTAAAATGGAACCATGATATGTGTTCATAGTATTTCACTGTAGCATGCATGAAAAAGTATATATATATATATATTTATATAGTACACATATGTACAATACAATGAACATTTTTTTCAAACTACCAGACTAACATAGATGGGAGTGCGACTTCACACAAAAATAGATTTATGAACAGCAACTTAAAAAACGTTGCTTACTTTGCATTTCTCTTAGTTTAACAAGACTTTAACTCTGGTTCGTGCAGCGATGCAAGTTGATTGTAATTTCTCACATATTGAGGGGACAATTTTTTTTTTTTAAAGACGAGTTGTTCTCCCTTGAGACATATTCCTTAATAAATAAAGTGGTGTTCTTTGTGCTGGACAGAGGAGGTCTGTCCATGTAAAGCAGCAAAACAAAAAGTAAGAAAAGCCAACAGACCACCTGCACAAGAAGACCAACCACAGACACAAAAGAAGAGTTACACAAAAGGCAGTTAGTATTTCTTTACAAAAAAAAAAAAAAAAAAAAAAAAAAAAGAACAAACAGGAAAAAAGACTAACAGTCATATCTGAATATGTTAAGCAGGAAGCGAAGGGACAAAGTGTCCCAAAAAGGATGCACTTCTACAGTTGATTATTACATCCAAAAGAAGAATGGGAAGCATTCATTATAGCAGGTATCTGTATAGTCCTGACAATAGCACACAATAAAAAATAAAAAAATTAACTCGAAAAAAGTGCTAATGACAATGACCATAATGAAAGCAGAGTACAGTCTTGTAGTTTGTCTTGAGGCGCTGTGATGCGGGCGCAGGGGAGGGGGGCCAGATGTGTTTTCAGTCTCCGAGCAGTCCGATGTAGCCTACGCAAACATACGTAGAGTACACCAGCCGAACTCTGCAAACCTCTGAACCTGCCACCTTTACGTTACTTTTTCAGGACTTGTTAAAGCTCGCCAAAATAACCAAAATATTTTTTTAAAAGAGAAAAATCTGCATATTGTTCTTAGTGCATTTGCACGCGCCCCTACACTTAAAAATCTCGGAAACATTTCAGCATCACGCGACACCATGCAAACAAAGTAGTTGAGGTGCGAGGACTCCGGTCTGGCAGCCTATTCACAGAGGAACCACAAAATGTCACCCCTGGTTTACAGGTTTTCAGTCAGTTTGTTGTTTTAATGGTACTTGAGATAATTTCTCCGTGCTTGCGATCCCAGAGGAAAATGGTTGGCTGTACGAAGCCACCCTGAAGTCGTCGGCGTCCGACTGCGCGGGGCCGCCTGGGGCCGACTGAGCGCAGAAAAGCCATTCCTGACTCCGCCAGGCTGCGGCACCTCCTGTTCGAGGCAGGAAGACGGGCGACATAAACGCCATGGACAAGGGAGTGAGAGATCCAAACCTGCTGCATCTTTGGGAGGTATATGTGCTGAAACACACCCAAGCGTTCCAATGCTATTTTCCCATATGCCATTCCTCACGTGGTGAGCCACCCTCTAACTCTGGGACACAGCCCCACGCCGGTCCGGCCGCCAGCGTGCACAAGGAGGGGAGGGAGGCACTAGTGTGATTTCTTTTTAAGGCGGAACGTGATTTCTTCTTTTTTCCCCCCCAAACACAGGATATGTGAGCTTTATGTTTGTATGTGTGTTCATTGCTGTGTGTGCGTGTGTACATGTGTGAGAGAGAGTGAGAACCAGGTGGGACTAGTGTTACAGAGGGGATCTGATCAAACTTGTTTAGCGCTGGCTAAATGCAGGGAGACAGGGTGTAGGGTAGAAAGCATGTACAGACTGAGTAAGACTGAACTTCACTGTGAGCCCGGAGGGCCATCAGCCAGCCCAGGTAGAGGATCCGTATCGAGCCCCCCCCGTTTCAGATAACCAGCAGGGTTGGGCTCCAGTCCCACGACCCATGCAACCTATGGCCAATAAACCTATAGCTAGGTTCATACAGGAGAGTCATAACACACAAACACACACACAAAACAATAAATTAAATGGTAAAAAAGTGACCCAGGGCAGAGCAACTTTTATAGAGAGACCGTCACACTTTCAAGGGTTCGATACCCATTCCACATGGAGTGGAATCTATGCCTAAACACAGGTCCAGGTGTTGTCTGCGCCTGCTCTGAAAAAACACGACTCACAGCGAATCTCACATTCACAGCCAATAACAGGAGGCAATCTGGCATTTTGGGGGTGGGCCTGGTGCTATGTGCCCAATGAAATCAGACCACTGGTACAGGGGAGACAGGCAGAACAAGATGCTCCATGGCAACAACCCCAGGCATTAGTGTACATCAGACAGTGAATCAGTAACCAGCGCTATACTGGTTCACACCCACGCTCATTTCACACATGCATCAACACACTCTCACACACATATAACTGTTATATAGAACAGTATATATAACTACACAACTATGGTGTATTGCGTAAAGGTATAAATGAGGTCGGCCATTTTGTGAAACTCCAGTGAAGTTCATTTTACAAGACAGCACCTCTCAATCGGGCATAAGGGGACCGTAAAGGTTATCTTAAAAACCAATTATACAATTATAGTACAGAAAGCCAATGACTCCTGAGAAAGCCAGTCATGTGACAGTGAGGACAGGGGGCGGGGGCATGGAGGACCAGAAGCAACGCTCCAGACAGTAACTCTCTGATCAAGAGCGACCACGTGTTTCTGTGTGTACGCATCATGTGTGTTGCAATGCGTCCCATGCGTGGTACACATTTACAGTACGTGTGGGGCATGTTTGAGTGTGTGTGTGTGTGTGTGTGTGTGTGGTGCTGATGACAAGAGTGCACTCAGAACAAAGTTTTGCAGTCCTATAGTCCAGTGAGGTTGGGGGTAGATAAAGAGGTGGGGTCAGGGGGGAAGGGTGGGTCAGGAAGGTGGGCGGAGTCCAGCCCCTGTAGTCCATGGCCTTGTGGGTAAGAATCTCTCCATGAGTCCCAGCACAGTCCCACTGTGCCACTGAGCTCCAGATCAGAGATAGATAGGGAGAGGGAGAGAGAGAGAGGGTGAGACATGGAAAGAGTGAAGGGGCTTGTTTTAGGTTTGTTTTTTTTAGGGGGGGTTAGCGTGACCCCCTCCTTATTTCCCTCGCTCCTCTCTGTACGCAGAGTCCAAGGCCACGCCCACTCATCATCTGGCAGCGGGATGGGACTGCGTGGCCATGATGACATGGGAGGAGGTCCCGCCCCCGGCCCCCCGCGGGCCACCCATCCCCGCCAGCACGGACATAGCGACAGCCTCAGCGGCGGCCCGTGTGTTCAGGCCATTGGGCCCGGCCGAGGGGTTGGTGCTATGGGAGCTGTGCTGGATGACCGGGGCCGGGGAGCCCGTGGGCTCCGACAGCTGCTTCAGAGTCTCCTCCCCTGCAGGGGGACACAGGAGCACACCGTCACCACAGGGGGCGCCAAACACACACACGCATCACTGGAAGTCCAATCGAATTCTCCCTCATTCAGGTTTTGTACTCCACCCCTTCAAATTATTATATTGTTAATCTACATGAAATGCAAATGAGTTGACTCAATAGGTGTATGAACCCCCTCGTGTGGCCGGGGGTTCGCTTTCTATGCTGCGATCCTATCCCCCCTCTACTCTCCCCCGCCTGAATAAAGTGAGAAAAAAATACATAATTCCCACTCGCCTTCAGGAAAAAAAACCAAAAAACACTCCCCCTCCACCCCTCCATGGCCTTGTGGGTAAGAGTCTCTCCCTCCCTCTTACCCAGGTAGACAGTGTTCTTCTGCAGAGTGGTGACGGGACAGTCCTTATGGGCCAGAAGCAGCTGCTTCAGATGGGCCACCTCGTTCCTCAACAGGGACACTTCATTCTGGGGATACAGTTATTACACGTCTTGTTACCTGCTATTACACAGCTATTACACGCTACTCCACTGTAATTACCCTGCTACACACTTGCGCACTGATGTTAGACATGAAATCATAACGCCCTTGGTACACAAACACACGGATACACAGACTGGTGGACATATGAACATACACAGTACACCATGCATACACACAAGGCCTTCCAAGATTATTCACACTCTTCATAAAGATGAGCAAATAAGGCTGTATAAATTCAAGGCTATAGATACAGCTTTTTACCCCATCTAGTGTCTTGTATGGGGATTGAATTTCATAACACATCCATAACTGCTGTTGCTCGAAGCACACACCCCCTCAACTAGTTGCCAGGTTGACTCTTTATGGCCCACTTTGACCATACCTAACATTGTCATGATAAAATAATGAGCATGTTAATAGCTAGTAGCTGTTCAAAACTGAGGAAGGAGGCCAACTTTGGCCAACACAGTTGGACTTTTCGACCCACCACCAACCGGTCCGAAAGGCTGCCCTAGGTAGTGGGACAAGTTTGATGACTATTGACATTTTGCCTTGTTTGGCAAATCATCATATTCGGTCACAGCAGCAATGAGCGCCATGGTGACAGACTTTCTGACAGACAGTTGAGCCATGGAAACAGAAACACAGACAGACAGGCAGGCTGTGGCGGCTGACTCACAGACAGGGAGACGTTCATGGAGGTGAGGTCCTCTGCCTTCTTCTCCAGGCAGTTAACCCAGACCTTGCGTTTCTGCCTGCAGCGCGAGGCCGCCGCCCGGTTCCGCTCCAGGAAGCGCTGTCTTCGCTCGTCCGGATCGTCCTCCGCTGTCCTCCGCCTTCGCCCGCCGGTGGGCTGGGCCGGGGACACCTGGGCCAATCAGAGGGGCGGGAGGGGATAACCCACAATGCCATAGGAGAGTATGCGTTTGTTTAGCAATATAAACATCAGGCATTGGGGTGCGGGGTGTGTTTGTCTGTAATTGGGCAGGGGACTGGGTGGGTTGTGTACAGGTGTGCTCGTCGGTGGGAGGGTAGCTGAGGCAGCATTGCGGTGTGTGTGTGTGTGTGTGTGTGTGTGTGTGGATGTGTGTGCTCAGGTGTACGGCCATGCTACCTGAGGCTGGGCGGGTGACGGGGCGTCAGGGTGCTGTACCAGCAGCTGGCTCTGTTCCTGTCTCTGCGGCACCATGGGACTGGACCCCATGGCCATGCCCCCATAGTTGTGCCCTGCGGGAGCCTGCTGGGACAGCGCCGCCTTCAGTCTCTGCAGGGAACAGCAACCAGAGCGCCGTCAGCATGCCACTACAAAAGGAGCGAGCGCATTACCCGTCCTTACCTGCGTTTACCTGACAACTGTTCTTACCCATCCTCACCTGTCTGGATATTCCCCACCCTTTGTCATGACAACCAAAAGCAAGGGTGCTATGGATGGAACACAGTGTGCGTGACCCATACCCCGCCTTGTGAGACTACACCTCAAGTAATGTTTTTATTTAAAATAAATTTAAAAAGCAAACCTTCCACTCCCTTTATCTCGCAGGTTTTGGGTATTTACCTGAACAGTGACAATTTTTAAAAAAATGAGAGCAGACAGTCTGGCCTCCCTTTGTATTCTTTACTCTATGGAGACAGGAAGAGAGCAGAGAGGGGATGGAGACAGGAAGAGAGCAGAGAGGGGATGGGTTTACACTATGGAGACGGGAAGAGTGCAGAGAGGGGAGGGAGAAGGTATTCACAGTAGAGAAAGTCAAACCCCCAACTGTGTGTGTGTGTGGGGGGGGGGGGGGGATTTCAGTGTGAGATTAAGCTAATTCACCAAACGGTTAAATTTTTATTACCCTTTTTACTCATCTTTACCAGGGGTGCCAATAATAGTGGAGGGCACTGTCGGTGGAGTCACGGTCACCCTGCGGACTGCCACACGTCTCGCCATACAGTGAGATACTTCACCATAACTTTGCCTCTCTAGCTCTAGTGTTCCCTTGCCATGTGGCTAAAGCATCTACCAAATTACTAAATTGTACATTGTAATGGAATTCTCAATTGAATGAACACCTATTAATTCTGAACGGACACAGCGGGAACATGCGAGCTGTGAGGATATTGAACGGACACAGCGGGAACATGCGAGCTGTGAGGATATTGAACGGACACAGCGGGAACATGCGAGCTGTGAGGATATTGAACGGACGCAGCGGGAACATGCGAGCTGTGAGGATATTGAACGGACACAGCGGGAACATGCGAGCTGTGAGGATATTGAACGGACTCAGCGGGAACATGCGAGCTGTGAGGATATTGAACGGACACAGCGGGAACATGCGAGCTGTGAGGATATTGAACGGACGCAGCGGGAACATGCGAGCTGTGAGGATATTGAACGGACACAGCGGGAACATGCGAGCTGTGAGGATATTGAACGGACACAGCGGGAACATGCGAGCTGTGAGGATATTGAACGGACACAGCGGGAACATGCGAGCTGTGAGGATATTGAACGGACACAGCGGGAACATGCGAGCTGTGAGGATATTGAACGGACACAGCGGGAACATGCGAGCTGTGAGGATATTGAACGGACACAGCGGGAACATGCGAGCTGTGAGGATATTGAACGGACGCAGCGGGAACATGCGAGCTGTGAGGATATTGAACGGACACAGCGGGAACATGCGAGCTGTGAGGATATTGAACGGACGCAGCGGGAACATGCGAGCTGTGAGGATATTGAACGGACACAGCGGGAACATGCGAGCTGTGAGGATATTGAACGGACACAGCGGGAACATGCGAGCTGTGAGGATATTGAACGGACACAGCGGGAACATGCGAGCTGTGAGGATATTGAACGGACACAGCGGGAACATGCGAGCTGTGAGGATATTGAACGGACACAGCGGGAACATGCGAGCTGTGAGGATATTGAACGGACACAGCGGGAACATGCGAGCTGTGAGGATATTGAACGGACACAGCGGGAACATGCGAGCTGTGAGGATATTGAACGGACACAGCGGGAACATGCGAGCTGTGAGGATATTTCAGCAGAAAACCGCCATGCAGAGCAGCTGCATGGTTTCAGCAAAAAACTGGCTTGAGTAAAATGTAAGATGACTGACAGGAGGTGAAAGAAATAATGTAAACAGCTTAAATAATTAAAGAAAACTACGTATGTTTGTATTCAGGTAACATGCTGTATTATTCATAGGCATTTTTAAATATTCATGAGTTGTTTTTCTTAACATATAATAGCATACAACAAAAGTACTTAAACATTCAACATTACAGCCTATTGGTGTTCTTGTTAACGCAAATACCACTACCCCCCACCCACAATGGCCAATAGGAAATTTACTGCAACGTAAAGACAGACGTTGCTTTGACTGAAAAAAGATAAGATAAGACAGTAGATAAGACACAAAAGCCTCAACGCCACTCCCTTGGTACCCTCCCCCTTGCCTGAGCAGTTCACAACACTGCATGTCATTTCTGCCCCTAAACCAGAGAAACCCACAGAATGGTGCAGTCCCCTGAAATTACATTGGTTTGAATGGCGGCCATTTTATTTCAAGCCCTAACTGAAAAAGTCATTTAATTTTTACAAGCAAGACAGAGTCGTTTTCTTTGGAGTTACAACGAAAGCAGACTGCCGGGTCTTCAAAGGGGAACCAACACTAAACACAAAATTGCTTTAGAACGCATTCAATCAACCTCTTACCTTTACATAGCTGAACAAATGATCAGTAAATCATGTGTGCATGCTTGTGTGTGTTGTGTTGGGAGGGGTCATTCTTCAACCACAAAAACTTTTTACCCAAATGTTGAAAGGTTACAGGAATGTGTGGAATTTAGCATTCCCAGAGAGGGAGGAAAGGAGGGAGGTAAGAAGGGGCATTTCTCAGCGGTGACGTGTTGTGGATATGGGCGGAATTTTGTCGCCGTCCGTTTAGTTTGGGAGGTTATTCTCTGTTCCTCGGTGGGACTGAGCCTGAGCTAGTTCAACTAAATGTCCTGTATCAGCACGCAAGGTGTACAATGCAGACCATGCACTGACATTTGTGACATTTGCGAATGAAAATAACGACGTGTCTTCTGCACCCGATAAAGACCATATCTGCTGACAAAAGCATCTCTCTCTCTCTCTCTCACACACACACACACACACACACACACACACACACACACACACACACACACACACACACACAGCACCATCTGTACCATTTTATACATGCATGAGAATCCACAGAATTCGACACACAACAGAAACTACAAACACAGCTGTCTTGGATAACGAGTATTGCTCAGCAGGTAATGGGACCTGATGGGTGAGTGAGAACCTTGACACCAGAGAGAAGGTTAGGGAGGGTGGGTGAGAGAGGGGGAGGGGAGGAAAAAGGTGAAAGTACAGTGCAAAGTATTGTGGGTGTGAGGAAAGAAGTTGATGTGATGCATGGAAGACGGCAACGTTTGTGTGTGTGTGTGTGTGTGTGTGTGTGTGTGTGAGAGAGAGAGAGATGCTTTTGTCAGCAGATAGATTCTTAGTATGTGCACAATGGCCTAAGAGTGGGGTTTAGAGAGGGAGGGTGAGACAGATGTTCCCATCATCATGTCCTCACAGTCGGGGGTTAAAGAGGGGAGGAGGAAGAGGAGAGAGAGAGATTTAACGTGAGAAAACAAGCGATGATGTGCGAGATGTTCTCACCATCTTATCCTTAGAGTTGAGAAGGAACGAGAACAGGAGAGAGCAGCAGTGGCTGAGCCAGGAAATTATCAATGGGGTGGCCAGGATGGGACCAGTAGTCACATTGGGGTGGCATAGAATATGAACATAAACTGTGTTCCAACTACAGAAAAGGCTATTTTAGGTGCCTACACAACACATAACTACAATATTTGGTACGCTAAGGTCCAGGCAGTACTACCCATCCATTCAAACATCATATATAAATACAACCTTACAAACCCAGTTAATTAATTCAGGCAGTGGTAGACTAGATGAAATTATATTCAGTGCATCTGACTAGCTTATAATGAGTGTTAGTGTCATGAAAGCAAATGTTCAGGGGGGTGGTGTTCCACAAAGCTGGTTAACTGCACTGAGTAAAACTAGGAACCCCCAATATCTGGAACATGGAGTGATGCAAAAAACACTGTTCCTGGATTTACTCAGCAGTTATCCAGCTTGGATTGAACCAAATTGGTTTTGGTTCATTTTGATATAGATTTTGCATATCAAATTGAACCAAATTAATTGAACCAATGGTGTTCCAAGCACCTGAACAAATCACAACAGCCTCAACAAAGATGTATTCTACTAGAGAATTCTTTACATTTTGTACTTTTAAAGTGTTTACATGTTTAAACCATAAATAGTCATGAAAAACCTGGCTTTGTACACTGCTTGGCCCAAAAAAATAAAAATAAAAAGAGTTGCACACTAATATTATAATATTATTAATATTTCGTTGGACCGCCTTTAGCTTTGATTATGGTGCACATTCGTCGTGGCATTGATTCGACAACGTCACAACATTTATTTCCGTCCAGAGTTGCATTAACTTTTGGCCGAGATCTTGTATTGACGACGGGAGTCAAACCACTCCGTAAAGTCTTCTCCAGCACATCCCAAATACTTTCAATGGGGTTAAGGTCAGGACTCTGGTGGCCAATTCATGTGTGAAAATGATGCTCCCTGAACCACTCTTTCACAATTTGAGCCCGATGAATCTTGGTATCGTCGTCCTGGAATACGCCCATTGATGGGATAACCTGTTCATTCTGTACATTCAGGTACTCAGCAGACTTCATTTTATTGCTGCATAATGTTGCTGAGCCTAGACCTGGCCAATTGAAGCAAGCCCAGATCATGACACTGCCTCCAGAGGCTTGTACTGTGGGCACTATGCATGATGGGTACAACGGTGTCTTTGTTTTTGTCCAGGCAGTGTAGGTGTACTCAAACCTTTGACTTGTATACAAACTGTATGTATACAAAAGACAAAGAACAGACAATTCTTTACATTCATTTATTGGATTCATAAACTTCTATACCCATCTCTGTGTACATACAGTGCTAGTCAAAAGTTTGAGTACATCTACAAAGCCAGGTTTTTCATTATTTATGCTTTAATAAAATAATGAACCAAATTAATTGAATGCAGGGTTTTTCCTGGCTCAAAAAGAGGCTTAGGTGATGCCTAAGTACAGCTGGTCTAACTTGGTCATTGCACCTATCTTAACACCTATATCGCTTCTATTCCAATTTTATGCTTTGATGGACACCATTTTTTGACATACAGTTGTGTTAAAAAAAATAGCAGTACAACATCAGTAACCTGATGAACCACTGTTATTAGTAGTAGTGATATTTCTGCATGACAAATAATTTACTTGTAGATGTAGTAGTGTAATAGAAAAACAACAGACCCAACTGTCATGACATGCACGCTGCTTGTTCTGAGTAATTGACTCATTCATTGAAAGGGGCGTGTTCAAAATAATAGTAGTGTGGAGTTTAATTGGAGAATTCATTCATTCTGTGAAAAAAACTGGTGTCATTAATTGTCCTTTATTAAGGAAGAAGAGAAGCAAATGTTTCACACATTGTTATAAAATATATTTCCTTCTGAATTGCTAAGTAAAATGGGCCGTTCCAAACATTGTTCGGAGGAACAACGTAATTTAATTAAAAAGTTGATTGGAGAGGGGAAAACGTATAAAGAAGTGCAGCAAATTATAGGATGCTCAGCTAAAAAGATCTCAAATGCTTTAAAATGGCAACAAAAACCCGAAACACGTGGAAGAAAACGAGCAACTACTGTTAAAATGGATCGAAGAATAGTCAGAATGGCAAAGATTCAGCCAATCATCACCTCCAGAAAGATCAAAGATGATCTAAAATTACCTGTAAGTGCTGTTACAGTCAGAAGATGTTTGATCGAAGCTAAGCTATCAGCAAGAAGCCCCGTAAAGCACCATTGTTTAAAAAACAGCATGTGCAGAATCGGTTAAAATTTGCCAAGAAACACACCGATTGGCCCAAAGAGAAATGGCATAACATTCTGTGGACTGATGAGAGTAAAATTGTTATTTTCGGGTCTAGTAGTTGTCGACAGTACGTCAGACGACCCCCGGGTACTGAATTCAAGCCACAGTACACTGTGAAGACAGTGAAGCATGGTGGCGCAAAAATCATGGAATGGGGACACTATGGTGTTGGGCCTATTTATCGTATACCAGGGATCATGGATCAGTTTGAATACATCAAAATACTGTAAGAGATTATGTCACCGTATGCCGAAGAGGAAATGCCCCTGAAATGGGTGTTTCAACAAGACAACGACCCCAAACACACGAGTAAGCGAGCAACATCTTGGTTCCAGACAAAAAGGATTGAGGTAATGGAGTGGCCAGCTCAATCCCCTGACTTCAACCCCATTGAAAACTTGTGGGGTGACATTAAAAATGCTGTTTCTGAAGCAAAACTCAAAAATTCACAGGAACTGTGGAATGTAGTTCGTTCATCCTGGGCTGAAATACCTGTTTCTAGGTGCCAGAAGTTGGTTGACTCGATGCGACGCAGATGCGCAGCAGTTATCAAAAACAATGGTTATGCAACAAAATATTAGTTCAGTAATTTAAAGTGAAGTTAAACTGTTTCTTCAGTTTATACAGTAAGTGTTTGAGTTTGAAGAGAAAAATGTTGACACTACTACTACTACTATTATTATTTAATTTTTTTAACAGATTAATATATTCCTTTTCTTTGCTTCCTGTAAAAGAATAACGCAGACTTGATCAAATTTGCTAATGCTTTGATTTGGAATTGAATGTGTAATGTTTCCACGACATTTTAAATATGGAACTAAAAGCTACTAAAAAATATTTGCACTTCATTCACTTTTTTTAACGCACTGCTATTTATTTGAACACCACTAGTAGATTAACATAACACTGTCCTAGGTCAGGGGTTCCCAAACTTTTCCATGCCAAGGACCCCCAAATAGTCGTAGCCTCTGGCTGGGGCCCCCCTATTGCGAAATGGCTTTTTTTTTACTTTTAAATTACACTGGCAAATAAAATAAAAATCTAACATACAGCTTCTTAATACACAACACAATACTTTTGACCCTATTTTTATTCCATAATCGGGCCGTTAGCAGCTCAACGTAACGCTTTGACTGACAGGCAGACGGTTAGTTTTTGGCTGCGATTGAAAGAAGGGCATGGCAAAGACCTAATTTCGATATGAAAGGATTTATAACAATTTATATCTTATTTTAAACCGGCACAGTAATCTTATGAATTGAATTGAAATAAATGTTTTAAATAAAAAATTTTTTAAAAATGTTTTTTGTTTTTTTTGCATTTTCCATTTTCCTCTCCCTTCCAATTGGCCCCCCTGGCGCCCCCTGGCGCCCCCTGGCGGCCCCCTGTTGGGCCGCGGCCCCCACTTTGAAAACCCCTGTCCTAGGTTATGCATTCTTTAGATTTTTCAATTTTATAAATTTTTCCATGGATAACGGGACCAGAGGAGGCACATGGGTTTGTCAGTATTAATTCATCACTCGTTATTTGTTCCCAACAGGGATCTTGATACGTGGCTGGGATCTTACTTTCATTCCAGGAAAGATGATTGCCATTGCCTTCACAATCATTAAGGTCATGAATGATACAGAAGCACTTCTTAAGGCAGTGCAAATGGGAAATTTTGCCCACAAATGTGACCAACAGTATTTTTTCATCACATTCGAGCCCACCATGTTTTCCTCACTGATTTTTTGTCCCACTTGCTTATCTGCATCCTTCTTGCAGGCAATATTGCGCATCTACATTGCTTAGAAATATTGCCATCATGGCCTTTAAACTTTCCTTATACTTAATTATACCAAATATAGCTTATGTTATCACAGGGTCAGCCACATCTATCAGGTTTTAATAGATTTTTTCAGAGTATGTATGTCACTTTGGCTGTGCCTCAAATTGTATACTTGCGTACTCGTGTACGTGTAAGTATCTACTTCCAGGTGCACTAAAATGTATGTACTACTTAGTATGCAAGAAACTAGAACGCTTAAAAACCCGTTATTATTAGAGACATACTTGAAAAAGGCGTCCAAGCTCAACAAACGATGAGATTCAATTATCAATGGCTGTGCGTGCATTCATCCCCTTATCGCACATTGAAATAAAATTGATAGGCCTATTGGTTGTTTTCTGATGTATTTATTCACATAAAATGTTTTTAAATAATGGCAATGCACTAAGGCTATGATGTTCATTAAAAAAGACTATAGCCTAATACATACATAGTTGGGGGTGGTGGGGGGACAATTATATAACCTAATATATGGCTGTACAGCCTTGTTCTTATAGGGAGGGCAAAATTGAGCGTTAGACCGTAGAAAGCAGTGTGTGAACGGGAGCTTGACAATACATTTCTCACAAAAAACATAGTTTGTTGACTGTGTTAACTTCACTGCTGTAGTGATTAAACTTACAAGAAGTGCAGGGGTTGTGTCCACCGAGAATTTCCCGTCATTTACCCATTTGTAGAAGCTTTGACGGAAAAATCTAAATGGCATATTCGTCATTTTGCTAGATAAAAAAATTGCTGCAAATGTGTTAAACACTGACTACAATAGTCTAAAACGTCTTGTGTCATCTCAATACTTTTTGTAGGCTATCTCATGATTCAACCTAATAATTTTATGAATGGACTTAGTTGTTGGAATTAAAACGTTATGAGAGCGACAAACGTCCAAAAATGCAACGCAAAGTTTTGCACACGATTTAAAAATAGACTAAAATGATGACCAGTAAAATGATCGTTAGCCTTTATTGGTTGCAATTCGATGAGGCCGTATGTTGTAGCTTACACAAACCATAAAATAATTTTTAACGTTAGGCTACTTGTTCACTCCAACGTTCAAAGTGGAACTGTTCGATTATGGTCGGCGGCACCGAACATTTCTGTCATGCCCTCATGGCAGAAGTCCAGCAAAGATGGAATTAAATCTTTAAAAAATATATATTTTCTGAATCATCATCGATTTCGCTTTTTCGCTGTTCATGAAGCGCAGTGATCTGAGCATAGCTACAGTTGTTATGTAAATTGCGCACTGTAATTTGCTACCTAAATTTTGTAGCACTTCTCATCAAACATGAATAGGCTAGTCTGAAACGTCAATCTTCAGAATCACGTTTAAACCGTTACCATTAACGTTAATGTTATAAAGCGGAATTTTCAAATGTCCAGTCAGCCTCCAGTGAAATAAATGCACAGACGTTTTAAAAAATAGTTTTACAGGTGTTTTTTTTTGCACGATTTCTCCTAGGCGGCAAGCAGGCGGGCCATCTAAGACATTCATTTTCAGGAAAAACTATGGAATTAACCAATAATGTTCCAATTCCATACAACAGCTGTCTTCAGCGATTGTTGTGGGCTCTAGCAAAGCGATCCACAAAATCATCTATGTCCAGGGATAGTTGCTCGTCTAGATTCAACACTTAAAACGCCCAGTCGTTATAGGGACTTGTTAATGTAACATTAACATTAAACCTAAAAATAATATTTTTTACGGACAAACACCCTACCTTCGCTAAATGAATACATTCATGGAGTAATTAAAAGCAACCAACCATCCTGGTTTTATGAGCTTATCTGTAATAATTTGGTGGTACATTGCTAGTAGGCTAGTCAGTCATCAGCAATCACATGAGTCGTGGACTTCTGGACGACGGCACTCGCAAGGCTCAACCTTTTCCCCTTAGCTTTTTCCTCTGGTAGGCTACTACCACAGAGGTACTAGCAAAGATTTTACCCTCTTTGGTACTAGTGAACGAGTGGAAGTCAAGTGGAGTGCATCCCAAAACCATCCGGATTATGCTGCGGCTCTGCACGTTTCCACTGCTAAAAATGTAATTTCTGCTCAAGAAAAAAAAATCCCGAAAATGCAATGGCGAGTGGGGTGGCCAACAGGGTGTCCATGCTTCAGTGCCTGGCCACCCCCTAGCTCCGCCCCTGGAGAGCAGGAGAGAGTGAGAAAGTGAGATGGAGAGAGAGAAAGAGAGACGTTCTCACCATCTTGGCCTCAGAGTGGGAGATGCAGCCGGAGGGGGATGAGGAGCCGCTGCCGCTCCCTCCCAGAGGGGGGCCGGGGATTCCAGGAACGTTGGGCACAGTGGGCATGGGCCGAGCTAGCTGCACATGCACAACAGCCACAGAGAACACAGAACACAACGATGAACATACAACACACTCCCCAACACGCCACACAACCATGAACATACAACACACTCCCCAACACGCCACACAACCATGAACATACAACACACTCCCCAACACGCCACACAACCATGAACATACAACACACTCCCCAACACGCCACACAACCATGAACATACAACACACTCCCCAACACGCCACACAACGATGAACATACAACACACTCCCCAACACGCCACACAACCATGAACATACAACACACTCCCCAACACGCCACACAACCATGAACATACAACACATTCCCCAACACGCCACACAACGATGAACATACAACACACTCCCCAACACGCCACACAACCATGAACATACAACACACTCCCCAACACGCCACACAACCATGAACATACAACACATTCCACAACACGCCACACAACCATGAACATACAACACATTCCCCAACACGCCACACAACGATGAACATACAACACATTCCCCAACACGCCACACAACCATGAACATACAACACATTCCCCAACACGCCACACAACGATGAACATACAACACATTCCCCAACACGCCACACAACGATGAACATACAACACATTCCCCAACACGCCACACAACGATGAACATACAACACATTCCCCAACACGCCACACAACGATGAACATACAACACATTCCCCAACACGCCACACAACGATGAACATACAACACATTCCCCAACACGCCACACAACGATGAACATACAACACATTCCCCAACACGCCACACAACGATGAACATACAACACACTCCTCAACACGCCACACAACGATGAACATACAACACATTCCCCAACACGCCACACAACGATGAACATACAACACATTCCCCAACACGCCACACAACGATGAACATACAACACATTCCCCAACACGCCACACAACGATGAACATACAACACATTCCCCAAAACGCCACACAACGATGAACATACAACACATTCCCCAACACGCCACACAACGATGAACATACAACACATTCCCCAAAACGCCACACAACGATGAACATACAACACATTCCCCAACACGCCACACAACGATGAACATGCAACACATTCCCCAACACGCCACACAACGATGTACAACATATTCCCCAACACGCCACACAATGATGAACATACAACACATTCCCCAACACGCCACACAACGATGAACATACAACACATTCCCCAACACGCCACACAACGATGAATATACAACATATTCCCCAACACACAACAAAGAACACGCAACATATTCCCCAACACGCCACACAACAATAAACACACAACACATTCCCCAACACGCCACACACTCCCCAATGTTTAACCTCTGTGGGCGTGTTTAACCCCTGGGTGTGTTTTTATCCCCTGTGGGCGTGAGGGTCTGCTGTCACTCACTGATATGACAGAGGGCATCTGAACCGGGCCTGGAAGAACTGGTACCGCCTGCCCATTGGGCAAATGCATCATCATTGGGTACGGGCCTGTGGGAGAGCTGCAGGGGGGGAGAGGAGGGAGGGAGAAGGAGAGAGGGAGGTAGTGAACGGGAGTGAGAGAGGAGGAGAGAGCGTTAGAATGGGGGGGCATCTGGACATTGCATTATTTAATACGCTTTAATGGTGGTGGGGAGGGGGCTTACCCCAGCTGGCGGTTGGAGGGCGGGGTCAGGGTGATGACAGACGTGGGAGAGGGCATGGTGGGGTGCAGGGCGTCGTAGCCCAGGTGGATGGGCAGAGAGCCTGGCCGTACAATGGTGGGGGTGGGGGCTGAGCTCACTGCGGGTCTCGGAGGGCTCTGAGAAAATGGAACGAGAAACCGTGAGATACAGACCATGAGACCTGAGATACAGACGCTGAGACCTGAGGCCTTATTGCCCAGCAGAAACACAACATTGCCTTATTGCCCAGCAGAAACACAACACTGCCTTATTGCCCAGCAGAAACACAACACTGCCTTATTGCCCAGCAGAAACACAACACTGCCTTATTGCCCAGCAGAAACACAACACTGCCTTATTGCCCAGCAGAAACACAGCACTGCCTTATTGCCCAGCAGAAACACAACATTGCCTTATTGCCCAGCAGAAACACAGCACTGCCTTATTGCCCAGCAAAAACACATTTCCTTATTGCCCAGCAGAAACACAACATTGCCTTATTGCCCAGCAGAAACACAGCACTGCCTTATTGCCCAGCAAAAACACATTTCCTTATTGCCCAGCAGAAACACAACACTGCCTTATTGCCCAACAGAAACACAACACTGACTTAGTATAGCAGAATGCACAACGAAGAACCAAAAATGCATTCCTTTGCCATAACCGGTTCAAGCTAAACAAACTTGGGTTATAGTAGGCAAGTTAGGCATGGCAAAAAAGGCAAGAGGGACACATCTTGCAAGGTCGGAGACGATTGTCAATTAGAGACAAGAAGGGCTCCATTTGTCTCTTTCTCACCCTCTCATCCCTTGTTAGTTAGGTGTTTTCGCCTATTACTGAAGTTATTTAAGAGGTCTTTTCTTTTTGTCTAATCTCATCACGTATGTGATAAATTAAGTTAATGACCGTTGCATGCGTTTGGCAGTGTCACCGATAAAGCCTCCAACACTGCGTGAGAATGGGCCTTATAGGCTTCAGAAATAATGTAAAATTGGGAGACCATTTACTGTAATGCCTATAGCCTGCTGATAATAAAACAAGCATCATAGACTTTGTTGGGTAACACTCCATTTGAAGGGTCCTTCATAAGAGCTATATAACTTCTTCATACACACTACATAGCATTTTCATAAGCACAACATAAACATTCATAAGTGCTTATGTCAATGACCACAAACAGGCATATGGTGTGTTATATCAACATTGATGCAGCAAGTGACTTGACCATGACTTGCATGACTCAATTTTTATCACAATATATATATCTAATTAAATTACGTCCGCTTCCCCTCCTCACTCGCTCCCGATCACATACTCTGACACACACACCTTTGAGAATCAGATGCACTCCGTCGCCCCGGTATGCAGGCCAACCTGCGTGCTCCAGAACAATATCCGTCGTGCCTTGTCACATGTTCCTCACTGGCTGCATACAGGCATCCAGGCTGAGCTAGGCTTGCCTAGTCTTGTTACCAAGTACTTCACCATGCTGATCGGTAATAATAATAATTTTGTCACATCTTTCTTTGTGGAGTTTTGGTCACCCCAAGACCCGCCCATTCCTGTTTTACAATGTAGTCCAATGGGCCATGCAAACAAACCTTGAAATGCCTTTCCCCAAATAAAACCTTGATTAGTATATACAAATTATTAAAAGGGGAGCATATATAGGGCTTGATTAACATATATAAATGTATTTAACCGCGGGCCCCCTGCATCTCAGCTCCTCCCTCTCTCTCACCTGTGCTTCTATGCTGCTGTCAGATCTGCTGGAGATGGAGTCTGGGCTGCATGGGGGGGAGGAGTCAACCTCCACTGGCTCCTCCTCCTTCACTTTCACATCTGAGGGGGTCTGCAGAGTCATGTTTAGCGCTCCACCGTGAGGGGGGGCAGGAAGCTGGGTGGAGGGGGGAGCACAATAGGAAAGACAGGGGGAAAGACAATTAACAACAGAGAATCAAATAAATCACCTTTCCCTCCAAAAACCTCCTGAACACTGACCAGCCTTATCCAGCCTAACACACCGACAGTCGCCACCCTCCTTCTAGTTCCATCCCCCACAGCCCTACCTCCTCCGTAGACCCACCCCCTCCATAAACCCACCCCCTACATGTATTCCCATTTCCCTGCCTGGCTCCCAGCGACAGCCCCGCCTCCTCCCTCTCACAGGGTTCTTGGTCCTCTTGTCCTCATCCTCCTGGGCCTTGCGGAACTCCTGCTCGAAGGAGCTGGCCAGTTCGCTGAACAGCCCCACCTCCTCGCAGTTCTTCAGGAAGCGGGTGGGCGTTGGCGTCTGGTCTGTCACAAGGTGGAGAAGGGGGGGGGGGGGACGGGACGTGTCACTTCAGCAAGGGGAACACCACCGCCAAAATGACATGGGACCTTACAACAATGAGATGGGCCTACAAGTGCAACTGCCTGTTCCAAGAAATTCCCGTTATTTTAAAAAATATATATATCAGGGATAAAAGGCTGCTGGATTTTTTTTTATGAAAAGAAAAAAAAAGAAAATGCTATGGATGCCAGATTGAGAGTCAGCAGGTTGGGAACTTGGCTGGAGTACCTCAGCCGCTTGTTTTTTTTCTCCGTTAAGAGGATGAGCTAATGACCATGGAGAGTCCAGACCTCAAATTATCATCCTGTCCAAAACACACCACCTGTTACAGAATGACTCCCCAACCAGTCCAGTTGGGCATTTTATGCATTTCACCTAGGCCAGAGGGAAGAGCACCCTCTACTGGTCAGCCAATGCAACCTCCAGGAAGAAGTGCAGTTGTTCTGAGATATCCTACATACTGACAAGGTCCAGGCATATAGGCATGCTGAGCTTTTGAAGTTTTGGGGAAGTCAGATTCTTGTGGATATTATATTCATAATCTCACCTGACCCAAAAAAATCTCACCTGACCCAATGATAGTACAGAGGCATGCCGTATGGGTGGGGGGGGGGGGCGCAAGTGTGGAGTGTGTAACTCAACCAGGTCCATAGAGGGGAACACACCTGCAATGATGACAGAGTCCGTTCTGGCCGGTCCGAATTTCAGTGTCATTTCATGCTTGTGCTTATGTACAGCCAGGTGATCCTCATTAGTGAACCTCTGGAGGGAGAGAGAGTGAGAGAGTGAGAGAGAGAAAGAGAGAACAAACAATCAACTCACTGAGGAGAGGAGGGCTAAGAATAGACAGACGTGGGACAACAGAGGGAGGGAGTGAAAAATAGAGTGTGAGGGAGGCAGAGAAAGAAAGTGAGAGGGACGCTCCAGAAAGGACAGCAGGAAAGGAGGAGTCTCTTCACCTAAAATATCACATTTCAAAAAAGCAGCTGACAGGAGGACACCTGCAGTCGTCTAGCCATATCCCAAAATGCATCCCAAAATGCTCTCTGCATGGAATCATGAAGGCATATCAGCTGTCAACACCACCCTGCCTTTCACTGATTATCCTATTTCCACCCATTTTTTTCCAATTTCTTGTGGGTGGACTAAATTTTACACACCACATAAATTTTTTAAAGCTTATTTTCCTCCCCACTTTGTACTGCCCAATCGTACAGAGGCGGTAAGGGAAAGCGTAGACGAGCATGTGCTCTCCTCCGAAACGCGTGGTGTCGTCAGCTCCTTTTCACACCACAGCCCACAAGGCAAGCTCGCACAGACACAAGACGGTTCATGCACAGCATTAGCAAGCAGAACGCGGGCGCCTGACTAACAAAATTCTGACAAGATACGGATACTGGTCAACTGAACCCTACCTGTCCATGGACAATGCTACTGTCAATTACGAATCGCCCTATGGGGCGACAGCACACAATCGGCACTGGTACGGTCTGGATTCGGTCCCATACTGTGCCATGGGGCCAATTTGTGCACTGGAACGGTGCGTTAACAGGATGCACCACCCAACAGCAAAAGCATTTCATTTTTAGCGATTCATTTTTACCCTGTCAAGAATACAATTTATTGTGAGACAGTGCTTATGCTACAATATGAGGAATCCAGCTAACAAGAGCTGGATCAGTCCCTCTGGACAAATACCTTAGAACACTTATATGATTCAGGGCCCTGTTCTCACTCGGGGGGAAGCTACTTACCCACCAGTCCAGAAAAAGAACCATTTGAGGCAGACAGAGAGTTGTTTTGTTAGGGGACATACCAAGAGCCTCGCTTTGTTTCCTTTGCATTTTACTTTGCATTAGAGCAGAGGGAGAGAAAAGAGCTGCAATATTTACATAAACATAGGCAAATAAGGAAAACGTTGCTAAAGGACTTTGGCTGCAATTCAATCAATATTTGTCATTAACTTTGTCTAACAGTTAAAAGCAAGGTTTTTGTTTTCTTTGCAAACAGTTTGGTGAGTTCAGCAATGACTGAAACAAACTAATAAAAAGTAGAGCTTTCGAAGAAAAAACATAATGCTTGCACTTATTAGCAAGTCATGGTTAAGGACAAACGTTGATTGAATTCAATCTGGGAGTGGCCTAGGGAGCTTGAGGCTGTGGCTAAACTAAAACTCAAAAATGCAACAATCCGATTGGCAAACATCTTTTAAAACATGCAACAAATTTATTAAAAAACTGAAACTAAAAAATCTGAAAAACAGACTATGTCTATAAAACGGCACAAATCTCTCCAGAAAGGTTGTGCTCACTCGGTCAATTCTACCCAACTGTGATTCCCAGGTGAGGCACTACCATTGTACTCCTGAGCAAGCTACTTGAATTGCTGCAGTAAATCTAGTATACAGTGCCCACCATAATTACTGGCAACCCTTGGAAATATGAGCAAAAATGAAAGTTTAGCAGCATTACCTTACACTCAAAATATGAGAATTTTTTAAATTTTTAAATTTATTTTTTAAACACAATTATTGGCAAAGCTAGAAATTGTTACAAAAAAAATAAAAAACCTAATTGAAGTATATTCCCATTCATATTTTAGCCTACTTTTTTAAGCACACCTGAGTCTTTAGGAACTATTACTTCCTGTTTCACTGGGGTATAAATATGAGGTGACACACAGGCCAAAACCCCTTAGTCATCCATCAACATGGGAAAGATCAGAGAACACACAAATTAAATGAGACAAACGGTTGTTAGTGAGCTTCATAAATCAAGCAAGGGCTATAGAAAAATAGCATTATATCTGAAACTACTCATTACCACCATTAGGCAAATAACAAAGAAGTTTAAAATTGGAGCTATGATGAACCTGTCTTGAAAAAGATTCAAGTGTAGTTTGCCCCCACCCACAGTGAGGAGGATGGTTCATGAGGAAAATATTTCTCCAAGGATCACAGTTGGAGAATTTCAGAAGTTGGTTTATTTATTCTGGTGTCACCAAGTCTCCAAAAGTACAATTACACCCTACCTCTATGCCAATGATCTACAAACCCTAATTCAGTGTATAAAATGTATATAAAACAAAAATCAATGATTTGCAAATACTTTTTGACCTGTATTCAATTGAAAACAGTACAAGATATTTAATGTTTTAACAAATTAACTTTATTGTTTTTTGTAAACATATGCTCATTCTAAATTTGATGCCTGCAACACGTACCAAAAAAGTTGGGACAGGGGCATGTATACCACTGTGGTACATCACCTTTCCTTTTAACAACACAGTAATTTTTTGGGAACTGAAGACATTAATTGTTGTAATTTTGAAAGCAGAATTTTTCCCATTCTTGCTTGATATAAGACTTCAGCTGCTTCATAATGCACCCACACTCTCTGACTATGAAGCCACGCTGTTGTAACGCATGCAGAATGTGGCTTGACATTGTCTTGCTGAAAAAGACATCGTCTAGAAGGCAGCATATGTTGCACCAAAATGCATAGGTACCCTTCAACGTTAATGGTGCTTCACAGATGTGCAAGTTACCCATGCCATGGGCACTAACACACCCCGATACCATGACAAACGCTGGCTTTTGAACCTTGTGTTGGTAACAATCGGAATGGTCCTCTTCCTCTTTGGCCCGGAGAACACGGCGTCCATTATTTCCAAAAACAAATCGAAAGGTGGACACGTCAGACTACAGCACACGTTTCCACTTTGCGTCAGTCCATTTCAGATGAGCTCAAGCCCAGAGAAGTCAGTTGCATTTCTGGATGTTGTTGATATACGGCTTACGCTTTGCATAGTACTCTTAACTTGCATTTGTAGATGCAGTGACAAACTGTGTTTACTGACAATAGTTTTCCGAAGTATTCCCAAGTCCATGTGGTTATATTCATTACAGAAGCATGTTAGTTTTTAATGCAGTGCTGTCTGAGGGATCAAAGGTCACAGGCATTCGATATTGGTTTTCGGCCTTGCCCTTTATGCATGGAGATTTCTCCAGATTCTCTGAATCTTTTAATAACATTATGGACTTTTAATAACATTATGGACTGTAGATGGTGAAATCCCTAAATTCCTTGCAATCGTGCGTTCAGAAACGTTGTTCTTAAAACTATTGGACTATTCACTCACGCATTTCGCAAAGTGGCGAACCTCGACCCATCCTTGCTCCTAAACGCCGGGCCTTCGTGGATGCTCCTTTTATACCCAGTCATGATAGCATCACCTGTTACCTATTCACCTGTTAACCTGTGGAATGTTTCGATCAGGTATTTTTTGAACATTCCACAACCTTCCCAGTCTTGTGTTGCCCCTGTCCCAACTTTTTGGAATGTGTTGCAGACATCAAATTCGGAATTAGCATATATTTACAAAAATCAATACAGTCGAAAAGGTAAAACATGAAATATATTTTCTTTGTACTGTTTTCAATTAAATATATGTAAAAAAAATGTTTACAAATCACTGCCTTTTGCTTTTATTTGCATTTTATATACTGTACCAACTTTTTGGGAATTGGGGTTTGTATTTAAAGGTTGCCAGTAGAAAGCTTCTGCTGTCTGGAATTTGCTAAATGTTACCGGAATGGAACTGGCTGCTATAGTTAGACAAGACGTAAATTGAGCTTTTTGGCAAAACATACCAAAATAAGGTGGGTTTTGCGCGATAAGAGGCATAGTTACAGGTTGTGAAATAAACACCCACCACCAACCAAATGCTGGTAAAATTTTGATTGTGGCTGGTAAGCTTTTTACTCGAGCAGTCACTTTGCCAGGCAACCAACCAGGTTGTGTTATATTATAAAAGGTAAAGTGGCTGGTAAAATGTTAAAAATGGCTGGTGATTTTTAGAATGCACAAGCCACTCTGGCCAGTGGGTGAAAAAGTTAATGTCATGCCCTGAGCAGAAAAGAGCATTATCCACATTGAGTAGTACGGTGGATCTGTGATGTTGTGGGGCGGTTTTTCCTCCAAAGGCCCTGGGAACCTTGTTAGGATACATGGCATCATGTATCCCATCAAATACCAGGAGATTCTAGACCAAAGTCTGGCTGCCTCTGCCAGATGGCCAAAAGTGGGTCGTGGTTGACTCTTCCAGCAGGACAATGATCTAAAGCACACCTCAAAATCTACACAAAAATGGTTCACTGACAACAGAAACAAGGTTTTGCAATGGCCACCCAGTCCCCTGACCTGAGCCCCATTGAAAACCTGTGGATCGATTCACTACTGAAGAGGAGACAACCAAGGATTCAGAAGAATCTGGAGAGATTCTGTATGAAGGAATCATCTTAAATCCCTTGCTATGTGTTCTCAAACCTCATCAAATATTACAGGAGAAGACTCTTGCGAAAGACTCATTTGTTATCTTGCCAAATGGAGGGTGCACAAAGTACTAAATACAGTACTTTGTGAACCCTATTTTGCATTAAAGATGAGTTTTTCCTCTAATCAATGGTATCACTATTAACCTATATAATTATCATATTTCTGAGCATTGAAGACATTCGATAAACAATAAACTGAATTTAATCCTGCACTATTTGCTCATATTAATTGAGGTTGCCATTAATTCTGGTGGGCACTGTAAATCGATTTTATGTAAAAAGGATACAAGTAACCTTACACAAAAATGTTAATTTTCTTTTCTTTCTTTTGTTAATTCACAGGCATTTTGAATGCCTCTCAGAGTAAACGTAACGTGATCTGGGGGTAAGTATTCAAAAAGAAAATCATATGCATTCCCAGCACTTCGGCCCGTCTGCCTCTCCACCTGTTGGAGTCTCTCTCCCCCGTCGGGCACTGCTCTGCCCCGGCCGAGTGGCTTCAGAGACAGAGAGCCCTTTTCAACGTCTTCAGACTATTTTGGTCGCAGTCGCAGTTCAAGTGGCGAGAGTGAGCACGCTCAGTGGAAACACAGTCAAGTGTCAGGACTTTATTTTTAGACCAACACCACCGATACAACAACTGCCGGGCGCACGGCACCCTGCCCCCTGTAAGGTTAACGCGTGGCTCCCGGATGAATTTCACAGTATGGAGACGATGGCAACACTAGCTCAACGCTGAGCCAAAGGGGGGGGGGGGGGTTAGGGAGGCGAATTTAGACCTCTCACATTCCAGGTCTTGTCTGTTCATGCGGAAGGGAAGGGCAAAAATCATTCTGGTGGCGTGGTTTCGGCGCAACGAAAATACAGACATATTCCCAGAGTGCATAAAACTGTGGCGGGACACCCCGCGTTCATGATGCCAGCCTGAATTCCCTGAGGGCAGCTGCCTCCAAACCTCATAGCGCTGACAGGTGTGCAGGTTCTAAAGCTGTGACAGGGTGTAGGTCTGACAGCAATGTGGTCTTCACCAGGGGAACAACAAACCGCCCTATCTTATCACATAGGGCACCACAGGCTGGGTCGTTATGGCCCTATCCAACATCACATAGGGCACCACAGGCTGGGTCGTTATCGCCCTATCCAACATCACATAGGGCACCACAGGCTGGGTCGTTATTGCCCTATCCCACATCGCATAGGGCACCACAGGCTGGGTATTTAAGACGAGAGGTAGAGACGGCGGGCCAAACAGCAGTAGGGAGTCAAGGCCCAACTGGAGGGAGGGGGGAACGTGCCCCCCCCCGCCCCCCCCGGGGATCCACAAACTCAATAAGAGTTCAAGGCAGGCTCTGCTGGGTGGCTCATTCTGTTTAAGATGCAGGGTCTGCTGGGTGGCTCATTCTGTTTAAGAGGCAGACATGTCCCACAGCACAAGGTCTGGTATTGAAATTCTGACCGTGCCGGTGCTAATGCCTGTGGCAGTCCCACATAACTGGCAGCAGAATTGATGGGACGGGTTTACAAATACAACTGACCCTTTGCTAAGCCCCCCCTTAGTTACTGTTGCTATGTCTGTCAAGCTTTCTGTGTCTGTCAAAACAAACGTGGCGTTCTCAACCATGAAAGTAGGCTACTACACTTTTGGGAAAATTGTAACTTTAGGAACTTTCGGAAAAATTGATCTTCAATTTCACATTTGTAGTGTAAATACTAGCTGAAATTATTCAAAGTAGATTTTATGATGCCAGGCAGCATTATTTGCATCACAGCCTGCTGTCTCGTTTGCTAGCTAATAGCTACCACAGTGACAGTGGAAACCCAATGTTACAGACATCAGCAGAGAGACTAGCTGGCTTGGCCATGCATCAAATAGCAAACCTTATCTCATTCATGAAGACAACGTTATTATCATTGGTTTGTTTGAGGTGGAGTCTGGTAACGTTATTCAACGTTAGCTAACATTTTAAAAATAAATCTGCAAGCACTTATGGTCTTCTTTTATATTATTTAGTAAGCCAACTAAATGTCCAAATAACTCCAGTTTCAGCACAGTAGCTAATTTAACTAGCCAGCTAACATTATAGGCGCTCACTTTGGCTTTGAAATGTCTAGCTAATGTAATTCTGTATTTTATTTTAATGTATTTTAATTTGTGAATAGATTAAATTAAATGGCTCAAGCTAGAGTTTGATATTATTTCACAAACCTATTAAATGTTCCAATTCCAGTTTATTTAGTGGTCATTGCGTTATTTCATTATTCATGTTTCTAGATTACCAACCTTTTAGTTGGAGGTGGTCGGCATGTAAGTGCAGCTCCACTATCAGCAGCAGTAGTTGCACAGATAGCAGCAACAAGTGTTTGGGTAACATCACTCGGGACTTGGCTTCCCATTAACAAAGTGCAGGAACAACATGTTTGTTAGAGAACAGTGATTTTCTTTCCTTCTTTTAAAGTTAAATGTATTGTGTCCCTTTTTAGATATAGCTAAACAGTAGCTATAGCAGTAACAGTAGCTATAGCAGTAAAAGTAGCTATAACAGTAACAGTAGCTATAACAGCTGACGTCCGTTACTGATAGTCAAAGCTAAAGGAGGTGATTAACGTTGCATTGTTAGACCATGAAAAATAGATTTTGATATATTTTAAGTCAGTTGGCTACCATTGGGTAGCTAGTTTATTTTTTCAGTTATGGTAGCTATTAGCTAAAATAAGGGTAACGTTGATGTTAACTAGCTTTTTACCTTGGAGAAAACATGACCGTTAGATGTGCTTCGTAATCTCAGAGGGGATCAATTGTTAATGAGGTCGCCCACAGTTTTATCCACAGCCTACACTTTTTCTTGTTTGACTTGGGTTTTGGAAACGGGAAAAAAATTACATCCTCCTCCAAACTTGAGTGTCTGTTTTGCAGGTTCCCCAATCTCATCGTTTCACCATGATGACAAGTTAGCCTACAACTAGGAAAGCTTGACAGAGGTCCACTGCCTAGTAATGGTTGCTAGGCGATGATTGGACTATCGCCACTTGGAGGATGGGGTTTAGCGAAGGGTCAATTGGGGCATTCCAAATTTTTAAAAAAGGAATACTTGGTTGAAAAGGTCAGAGGGAATCCTTAGCCAGGTCGACCCTTTGCTGAGGCCAGACACTACCCCTGCGATATCACTCGAAGATAACCATGCCTGACACAGCATTTGGAGACTATCATCATCTCCAATCTTTACACTTACACACGTTCCTCTGCAGTTGTGGTCATTGTAAGCTGCCAAAGTCACGCAGCTATAGAGGAACGTCTGACTCTTAAAGTCTTGAGATGAGGGGGCCCCACAGGGGACAGGAGGATCCCCTTAACTCATTCAATGCCAGAGTGTTCTGGAACAATATGTTTTTATTATAAAACTCATTGATGGTAGGCTACTGTCCGTGATTCAAACGTTTACCAGATGATCGTGGAACAACTGAAAGCTAGGGGAGTCATTTTCTCCTGTTACTGAGACAGTAGCATAGCAGTAGCTTAGTTTGTTAAATTTCCCACTTGATTGTGTTCAATTTCTTTATATTCTTGGTCATTGGAGCAGAAACGTGTTGGTACGAATTGACGGGGACGCGTTATTCCCACGCCCCGATGTTAGTTACATGGTTAGACATGAGGATTTTTTTTAAAACATAGAATAAATAAAACATCAAACATTTCCATCTAGAACTATGAAAAAAACAAAAAAACAAACAAAAAACAAAAATAAAGAGCAAATCCGGGTAAAGGACGCAATTGTAAATTGGTCATCATAAAATTTTTCCCGATTCAAAACTTTAGACCGTTCTTATGTTTGTCGACTAAAGTCGCCCGCGGCACTGAATGAGTTAAATCACCCGGCTCTCAGCTTTCATCACAGACGTCGACACAGACCAACAACAAACCCCGTCCACCGGTACGCGCACGGACCGCGCTGTGAGTCCAAACAGCGGACGTGCACCAAAACATCGGCGGAGCATCCGGAATTAGCCTCCCTTTGCCGCCCCAGAGGCCTGCACAGCCTCCACAGCGAGCGCTCGAGATTCCAAAACAACGCGCACACTCATGCATTATGCCTCCGTCGCACCACGCCGCGTCCATGAATGCTCACGCCCACGTAGAAACCGCCTATTCGGGTCATTCTGAGCAACGGCAAACAAAAACATCTCCGGAGGCAAAGGCTCAATGGCTGGAGGTTTGATCTGGTCTACATCACCACGCCCCCATTCCCAATTCTGTCAAGCCTGTAGTCTCCAACCTTCACTCCCAAAAAAAACCCACCCGCCTGTAAACCTCTGTCCCAGAAACATCCAATCTGCAGTGTTCAACCTCCACCCCCCCTCCCAACCCCCCCGCACCCCAAAGAAAGCACATACTTATAGCCTACAACCAGCAGTAATAAACTGAAAGGCCAATAGCACGATGAGGACACTGTCCTTCACAGTGTCATCACACTGGAAACTCTGCGTGCACTTCCTGTTTTTAGGGTGGTGCTGCTCCGGCACGCTCCGTCGTTTACCCTGCGCGTCGTGTGTCGGCTGATGCACGTTTTGAACACACGTCATCGCCGGTCACATGCCTGGGGGATGGATTTTGGGGTGGGTGACCCCCTGCCTGCAGGCAGCTCGGAGAACACCGAGCAGGGCCACAATGCACCTGAGTGGTTTCTGAGTCAGGGCTATTAGCAGTTAGTGCGGATTCACGCGCGCACTCGTTCAGTTTAATCTGCTGTGCCAAGCCTGCAGTGTGGTTACCACGGCGGTGGCGGGTTTGGGGCAGAGGTGACAACACAACAGGGCAACACACTTCTGCTATCTCACCCTGCAGCCTGAACACCCAGCTCCACATATACACATTTACACAGATACAAATACAGATAGATGCGCAAAAAAAAGCTAATGACCACACGGACACTTATGCACACATCCACTTGTGCATGCACAAACCCACACACACAGACGAAAAACATGTGCACAAAGACACAAACACATAAATGTACACCCCAACCCTATACCACACACGAACACACACACACACACACAAAAAACCCTGGGCAGGAGCACTCACCTGCCCACACCCCGGGGCGTTGCAGACGAAAGGTCGGTCGTCCCCCATTTTAGCGAAGTGTTTGCAGTGCAACTGTGGGAGAGGAGAGGAAAACATTTTCTTAATCTAATAAACCTTCGTCTCCCAGCGATGATCCGAGCAGGGATGCTTCAGTCTGTATCCTCCGCCAGCCAAGGAAACCAGAGTGCGTTTAAAAATAAACCTGGCAGGGAAGAAAAACACACACATACACACACGCAGACGCGACTCGGGCCTGGGTCTCCCTGGTGATACTTCCCGCATGCTCGGGGTTTCCGCGCTGGCCAATCAGAAGCAGCACACAGAAGAAGGAGGAAGCCAGAGTGCGCATGAGAAAGTCTCTTCAACTGTCTTTATTCTTCTCTCTCTCCCTCCATCCCCCTTCCCACCCCCCCTCTCTCTTTCTTTCTTTCTCCCTTCCCAAAACCCCTCCCGGTCCTCCCCCCTCCTCCGTGCTCGACTCCCCACCGGATCCTCCTCACGCTCACGCAAAGCTCGCATTACAGAATGTCCATTATTCCCCTGCACAGCAAACACCCTCACAAAGCTTTACTCAATACGCACAATCCCCTCCAACAGCTTTATGTCTACTGGAGCTCTTGAGGTTCAGAGTTCTGTTCGTGGCAACCAGAACCTGCAACCTACCAGTTACAAGCCAGAATCCCCTGGCCTCCATTCCCTGTGGGGCATTTTCAGGTGTAACACGAAGAGTAACCACCGCCCGCCTCGATTCCTAAGTTGAGTTCTGCATTCCCAACTGAAACTGACTACAGCCAAGACTAGAACTGATGTGGAGCTGACAGCAAAATCAGACGTTGTCAAAAAATAAAAAGGAGTGACCTGAACGCTGTCTTGGAGCTGTCAGAAGACTTGTTTTGGCAGGAGGCTTCCGTTCGAACACGTTACCGCATCCATTCCGACATGCGTCAAAGTCAAAGGTATATCAAATGTCCAGCCACACTCGTAGACGTGAAGGTTTTCATTTAAACACCTTCTTCATTGCCTCGTCATGCTAGCCTGCATGTTAGCCGTGCACACACTTCTTAGCCCTGTTCAGTGAAGCATGTGTAGTCAAGCCATTTCCAATCAAAACAGAAAAGATTGAACCTATGGCTATGTAGTGGTTCAAAGAGTTGTTTTCATCTTCTTTTGCCCATCCCGCATTCATTATTTTGTTAGACTCTCCCAATGAAGACAAGGTTGGATATTTTCGCTTTAAAAAAATAAATAAAAACATATCGATTATATTTAAATGAGGAACACAGGGTGGTGATTGGTATCAATGTTTAATTGCTCCCCACCCGGCCGTGATGACGATGATGATGCTTTGTACGGTTACGCAACGTCCTCTGTACGACAACGCAGCATTCGAAGGCAGGCCTCCGCAGCCACGCCCCTTTAAAGGGTCTCCGTCAAATTACGTGGGCTATATCCTTATATCATTATCGATCAATACAAGACTCAGTCTGAGATTCACAAAAAGTAAACCGCAAGCAACCGTGACCGACATGCTCAGTCGCAGTCTGCCCAACAAGTCTCAAGGCTCAATTATTTCCCCTTCTGGCGTTAAGGCTCCGGGTGTAGGTTCATGCTGTTCTGACATGACCCACATGCATAACCAAAAAAATATTTTGGGGAAAATTTGGTGGCCCAATTCCATGCACATCCAAAAGGCCTGGTGGGGATGCCCCCGCCCCGTCCTGTTAACTAGGATTTCTCCAACTCAGCAGGTGTGGGGGAGGGGAGGGACTACAGGCCTGTACTGTTTGATACAGCCTGCTAGGAAACTGACTAAACAAACTGTATTAATAGATCCTCCTGCAGTAACTACACATCTATTGCTGGGGATCCAGCATGCAGAGAGAGAGAGAGAGCTATTGAGGGCAAGAGAAAAGAAGGGACAGAGAGCGGGAAGAGGGAGAGAAACACGATGGGAGAGAAATACAGTGACAGATGGGCAAGAAAAAGAGCAATGGAAGACAGACAGGTGAAGAGGATGACTCACAAAAACACGTCAAAATATCAAGATCGATGTCAAGAAATTCATTATCCAGAGATGATCCGTTTCGTCTGTTCCTGTGAGAGGAAAAAAGAGGAGTGTTCCGGTGGTAGAGTACTGCCGCCCATCACAGCCGGGGAGACAGCAAATCCCACGCTGCACAATGTCCCGGCATCAGCAACACTGGGCTTTATTACGGCCACAATTATCACACCTTCGTCACATTCGTTCCCTTTTTTAAGTAGTTAACTTATTCCCATTTTTTTACTTGCCTTTTTCCTGTGACTGAATTTATCTCATGACAAGTACTTTTTTTATATGCGTTTGGGACGCCACATCATCGTCACGGTGCAACACTCATCGCAATCGCCCTTGTTTATTCGTGAAAGCACACAGAACGTTGGGGACTCTTCCCATCACACCGCAGTTGACAAGCCGGACTGGGGGAGGCCGCTCCATGCCAAGTGCAGCAAGGGGACTTGCGGGGCGCTTGACCAGCCAGCAGCGGTGGTCTCTAGCAAGCGAATAGGCTTTAATCTTGGCCGACTAAAACACTCCCATCCCAGGGTGACGCTAGAGCGGCATGAGACACCCAGCAGCTCTGCTTAAATAGTTTAGTAATGTAGTGCTTTTTTTTTGTCAACTTACACAACTGCTGGAAAAAGACAGAGGGAGAGGGAGGGGGAAAAGGAAGAGACAGAGATAGAGAGATAGAGAGAGACACAGGGAAAGAGAGAAAACAGACTACACGCCAGTATGTGACATGCCTGCAGCATGTTCTGCAGCCCAGCGTTAAGCACACAGAGGCCCCGCCATAAGTGCAGCATGCTAAAGAAAGTGCTAGAAGTCTGTGCTCCAGGGCATGTTCAGCACATGCAAGAATATTCCAAAACTGGACCTGAACCACAGTTGCTATGGGTAACCGAGACCAGGAAAACCCATACATCCAACTGCGCAGCAACCTTGGAATTCAAGACAGAGAAGACGGGAAATACCAAACAACGACGCCGAAACCACGGTTTTCTAGGACACAGGCGCCAAACGCAAAAACTTTGGCCGCATTTACAAGATCCTGGAATCTTGGATGTTTGTTATTGGAACCATACAGGCCCTGAGCCCGTGCCTGTGCCCGTACCGTACCCCCCCACCCCCACCACCACCACCACCACCACCACCACCACCACACCCCCATGGCAAGCTGCCTTTTTAAAGATGCGGCGTGAAGATAAAGCCGTGATTCGCAACCAGTCAGCGCAACGTGATTATCAGGATGCTTGTTCCGCATGTTTAGATGTTTAGGCAAAGACTTGGATATGCTAAAGTGTCCTCTTGCGTTCTTCCTTGCCTCGATTATCCTGATCCAATGGCCCACATCAGGGACTGTCAATAAGCTTTTATAGATCAAGTTCTCACATAGGTTTAATGTAGGCCTATATACTAAGTTACCACACACTCAACAATAAAAAAAGAGGTTGATTACATGCTAATGTGACTCGGGTCCACAAATCCGCTTTAGATAAGATGCGGAATGGATGCATCTTATCGAGGGGAGCCTGAGGACACCCTCTGAGTACTGCTCCAGAAACTACCGTTTGTCAATGGACAAAACATTAGCAAAAGACAGGAAAACCATTGTGGGCCATGTGGAGAGGGGGGGCAGGGCAGAGTCCTGAAGCAAGAGGCTGAACCTCGGTTCTGAAAGAGTCCAATTCCATTCCCGGTGATTCTCTGGACAATCTAAAAAATAGTGTGTCAATCCCCAGCCTTGAATTCCAAAGCAGGGCTCTAGATTCAATTCAAATTCACTTTACTGGCACAACCACACATCAGCATACCACTGCCAAAGCAAACTGTTTATATAAAATGTAGCCAAAATGAAAAGGAAAAAAAAATCACATCTGGATAGAATCCTGCAGACCCTTGACCACACCAAAGCAAGGAGCTCAGAACACTTTGGGAGGGTGTATATTGGGCAACCTTTTTGTACGTGTGTGTGTGTGTGTGTGGGGTGACTCGAATCAAATAATTAAATCAAAAACATGCTGATACCATCCATCACCACTGCAGGACTTGAACTCGCTCCTTCATTAGCGATGTACCAGATTCTGAGGAACACCAGAACTCCTTCCATCTAGATTGACGGAAAAAAACCTCCTCGTGTTTTTATTTTTTGCGTATGCTTTAAACACCAGAATCATACCGAGGGCGGAACATGTACTGTATGCGCCGTAAAAGTCCATACAATACAAAAATACAAAACGCTGGTACCACGCTTCCGAGTGGAGCAAATAGAAAACAACGCGACCCATATTTGCGCTCAATCTGCGGGGTGTCAGGTGCGTTTCCCATATCGCCGTACGTCTACGGTGGTGACAGAGCAGTGGACGGCTGGAGAGACGTCCCAAATATATCACAAGCTCAAATTGCAATACATCTTAGTGGACGAATATGTGCCGAGAAACGTATGACGTTTACATCTTATTTATTCTGCAAGGCACTTATTTACAAAAAATGACAGTTGATGGACGGAAATAAAGCTGTCCGCTAGCTAGCTGTCTTGCTAGCAAAGAGCTAACACTACGATGGCTGTGGTCCCGCTCGTGTTACAGCTAGCTAACGTTAGCTAAACTACATTAACTTAACTGGACATGCAGTTTTAGCCAACGTCCAGTACAGCTGCGCTGTCTTGTTTTTCCAGCTGCACGGACCATGCTTTGCAAGACAAATTTATAATAGCTGTAGCAAGATAACTATCCATCAAGCAATGTGATCATGTCCTCCACAAATTTTATTTCAAGGCGATTTGTGCATATGTAATGTTAACGTTATATATATCGATGCACCAATAAATAGGATAGCTAATCTACCTACAATAACTGACAGGCAACGTTGGGTCAACGTGCTCGTCGTGCTGCCGTCTCGTTTGAACAGCGAAAACAAACATAGCTTTTTCATAGCGAGCTTGATTTGTGTTTTCATTAATTAGTACATCAATAGCTGGCTAGCTCCATAGCTAAGTACATATCTTTCTTAACGATCCAAGTTGGCTTGTTGAATGAACAAAATCTCTTACCTGACTTGCCTTAGATTGCAAGTTTAGGTTATGGATAGCCGTGGCTGCACTTGGCTTGCAAAGTTACGAGCATCTACTTACTAGTAAGTTAACGTTACATTAATATTAGCGAAGTTAGCTAATGTGACTAGCTAAAGAGGATAACTTGAAGAACATACAACAGCTAACTTAGCTAACTAACGTTAGTAAAATAAAAAGATATGAAACAATGGACATAGCCTGCCAAGTAGTTAACCAATAGCTAGCTAAATAATTTGCTTTGCAGTTAACGTTACTAACGTTAAGCTAGTAACGGTAACGTTAGTATACATTTTCGACAATCGAACACGATAGAACATAGTGCTAAGTGGTGCCTTTATAAAATATAACGTTATTCCTTGATTGGGACTCAAAGAAAAGCAACTATACTAGGCCAACTACTAGCTAGCTACACATCACTATCAAAAGATATTAGCAAGCTACCATCAAAAACCCTTGTATAACTTAGACATATCGGTAGACTTGCTTGACCCTGCCTTTTCCCGCTTGTTCCCGCCCTCAGTTGATCCCAATTGGCTAGAAATATTCCAAGCGATTCGTCTACTTGTACTCATTGGCTCAGAGACTGTCAGTAGCATCAACAGTATAGCATAATTGGTTGACAGACATGCCGCTCACTTGTTGGAATTTCCCCCTTTTATACAGACCGAAGAACACCAGTCGAGAAGGCCGCTGGCATACTTAGCTAGTAAGAAAGTGGTGTAGCTAGCTTGCTAACTTAGCCAACAACAGAGCCGAATACTCAAGATACCACTCAAGATGCCACTGACAGCATGACAAAAATATACGAAGACTTGGTGGTCCAATTGCTAAAACGGTCATCTGGACAATTTCTCAACAGTATCTGAATAAAAAACGAGTGCAAAGCACAGCAACAAAAAAAAAACATAGGATAGCGAAGTTAGCTAACATTACATTAGCTAGATCTCCAAGTGGTCAGCTATCAAGCTAGTCATCAAAGCATATTTAACAACGTAAAAGAAAACTCACTTACAGTCTTATCCGGTCGCGCGTAGGGCGCCTCTCCCCGGTTTTGGTCTGGGTTACACCTGAATTGTGGTCCGGACAGTAGTAGAATGTTTACAAACTCACACAGCGCCCCACTCTCACCCTCTCTCCTCTCTCCTCTCTCCTCTTTTGGAATCTGACACTCCCCTTCTATGCTAAATCTCGCGTGATGCTCCAACATCAGCCCCAACAGCCTCCCTAATCTCGCGAGGATGTCTTTAAAATGGGGCGTTGATCATTGAAATGACGGTACGGACTGTACACTGGAATTTGATCTGTTTATCTAAATAAATACTATAAAATACAAATATAAACTATACATCATTTCAATCTAGATACATGCCATTTCAAAATCGCAATAGGCAAATCTACTCCATGTAAATATTGTGATATTCTCATTCTCGTGTAACTTGGATACTCAACGATCACGAATATTAGAGGTAGAACATATGGAATATGTATTTGAATAAGCCTGAGTGAATGAATGGGAGCATGAAAAAGCTTGGAAGTACATATGAGGACACGGTCATTGTTTGTCGATTAAACTGGAAACAGCAAATAAGTATTCAAACAATGCTTGTCCATGCTTTATACATTGACTATCATTTGGAGGAAGTTATACTTTAAAGCAGTGGTTCTCAAACTCCTGGGGCCACCCTGTGTATGCTGGTTTTCGTTCCAACCACAATTGCGATGCGTTAATTTTTCTTAATTTCCCTTTTCATATTTTGATGGATTATGTAAGAAAAAAGCTAAGGATGCCATGTAGAAGAAATGTCCCACGTTCACATTTAGCTTATTATGCTATATTGTCCACAGGACCGAGTTTGAGAACCACTGCTTTAAAGAATAGTCCACTTATATATATATATATATATATATATATATATATATATATATTACATATGAGCACCATAATATTAATTGGACAGACACAATTATTTTTTTTTTTTTTTTTTTTTGTACTCTAGCTTGTTGAGTGACAATGATGTTTTGAACTGCAACTGTCAGCTTTAATTTGAGGATTTTTTCATCCATATCAGATGAAAATTTAAGAGAAATTATAACCTTTATATATCCCCCCCCATTTTAGGGGACCAAAAGTAATTGGACAAATTAACATAAACTTTAATAAAGTTATCATATTTAATATTTGGTTGCATATCCTTTGCATGCCATGACTTCCTGATGTCTGTGACCCGACAACATCAAAATACTCTTGATATCTTATTTTCAGGTGCACTTACAAGCGATACAATAACCTCTCTGCATTTGAATCGATCTGTATGGGAAGCTTCAGCTTTAGTGTATGTTTTTGGTTGGCCTAGACAGTTTTTGTGTGCAATAAAGGATGTTCTACATATTTACAGAAGTTTCTGACAACCTACGAGCATTGGGGCTTAAGGAAAAAAATAGACTGGAAACACAACATCACTGTACAAGCTGATTTGGAGTTACTAAACATATATTTTCTTTCTTTAGACCACAAATCTTCAAATACCTCTTTACCAGCCATCAAGCTGATTGGTTGCCAGAAACCTCTGGAAGCATGTAAAATATAATTCATTGCACATAAAAACTGTCTGTGCTAATCAAAAACATTACAGTAAAACTGAAATATTACCCAAAAAACCACAGAAAGTAAACTATCCCTTTCGGATACAAGTATTATTTAAATGGAAAATAATGAGAAAATAACAAAAAGAAGCAACATCATTTTCCATGGTTACTGTAACATTATTTTGACCTAAACCAAAAATTATGTTTTGGATACAGGAGTAAATATAACACATTTACAATTAAATGCAGGAGAGGGGACTCGTTTCTGGACAAAATCTGAGTGCAACAAAGTGTGACAAGAGTTTGGCAAATCTTGTTCACAAGTGGTCTTCATCACATCAGTATATATTTTGACTGTTCTACTTTTGAAAGTTGAAGAAAGTGGACTCAAAGTGGAGTAGATGGAGTGGTTTAAAACCCTGGTAATGGAGTACAACTGTGCTGGTTTTCATTTTAACCTTGAATTAACGTCCTGAAGTAAATGATTTTTAAATGTGACTTTTAACATCTAATATGGATGATTAACCCTCTTAATGACATTACTGCATTATTTCAGAAACAGGTATTAGTGTTACAAAAAATTGATATATCATATTCATATATAAATACCTCCAATCAATCTAATCAGTTCTGAAAACTAATGCTTTCATTTTTGTAATGTGCTGTGGCAAATTATTCCTTTTGAAAGTGGTTACATTTTGCACTGATTAATTGTCTTTATTGATCTACAGGATAAATTTGTGAAGTTGAAAATATAGATACCTGGTTACTGAAATTTAAATAATTTGTGGAAAATGATGAGTTCAGATACAAAGATTTGCATTCAGTAAGCATTTGTCTTTAAAGTTGTGCCTGCCGTGCTATTATTAAATTTAAAGTTTTTCACAGGCTTCACATCTGTCGAACAAAATTATGTAAAATGAACCCACACAGAGGCAGAATCTACAAACCCCAATTCAAAAAAAGTTGGGACAGTATGTAAAATGCACATAAAAGCAGAAAGCAGTGATTTGTAAATTCTTTTTTACATATATTTAATTGAAACAGTACAAAAAATATATATTTAATGTTTTACCTTATCAACTTTATTGATTTTTGTAAATATACGCTAATTCTGAATTTGATGCCTGCAACACGTTCCAAAAAAGTTGGGACAAGGGCAAAAAAAAGACTGGGAAGTTCAAAAAACACCTGTTTGGAACATTCCATAGGTAAACAGGTGACGCTATCAAGTCTGGGTATAAAAGGATATCTGGAGAAGTCAGTAAGATTTTAGTAAGTCAGGAGAAACAACCCTTCAAGTGATCCATCAATATCTACTGCATATCTGGCAGCAGAGTGATGGTTTGATGCTTGTTTGATACCTCAGACCCTTGATGTAGGGTCTGAGGTATAACGGGTTGTATAGTCGGGTTCAGAGGGCCAGACATGGCAGTAGAGATCAGAAGGTTTCTTTAAAAAGAGCCCACTAAAATTGACAGAATCTGTATTACAGGACAGGGATAATTAAAAAAATAAACAGGCTCCCACTATCACTAGGAGAATAGCAAATCGGGAGGCTGGGAAAAGGAAAGAAAAGAAAGCAACCCGCAGAAAAACGGGCGAGCTTGTAAATACGAGAAAATGCTGATATGCGCCTAAACTCTCTACTAAAGAGAGAAACTCAGAAAGGTGAAGGAGAACAAGAGAGAAACAGAAAACAGGGTTTGTCACTCCCGACTCAATATAAGAGTGGAAACTAAAATAGACGAACGAAAACAGAGCAAAGGAAAACGGCCCGAGATAAAGGGCGATGTGAAAATAAGAGAAAACGGAAATAAACCTTTCACTTCCAATAAGGAGAGCAGGCAGAGAGAGGTAGATAGGAAATGGCAAAGACAGAATCTGTCTTGGCAGTCAGAAAAGGAAAGACCAGGGTGGAGGACAAAAGTGAAAACGAGGAAAAGATTCCTAATAACAAATTTGCACAGAAGGCAAATCCCTCGTTACTTCAAAAGCAATGAGGTCTTCTTATGTGCCTAATACCTTACCGACTCTGAATTGTAAAGCAAAACCATTCAGAAGCACCGGAAGCAGGAAATGCGGAGCTTAAATAGTGCACAGGTAACTCGGCACAGGTGAGATGGATGAGGACCTGCGAGAACGAAAAAACCTGGCGTGGAAAGAAAAATGAAAGAATAACAGCGCCCTGGTGCTGCACAGGCGGCGTAATGACAATACACGGTAAAGACTGCCAAAACCCCATGACACTCAGGTATGACATTTTTGTAAAAAGCGTTATACAAATAAAATTGAATTGAACTGCAGGGTGGCTGCCTCACCCTCTTATAATCATTACATATGAAAAAATTGGCAATATCTTAGATTAGAAAAAATCTGATCCTCTGACACATTGCACAGAATATGGCAGCCGTATATTATTTTTATTACTGGTGTAGTGCTTGGTGCTATTCAGGAGCTTTTTCCTCTTTTTGGTTTCTATTTTTCTCTTCCTTTTTTCTTATTTTTCATTAGTTAATGCAATTTCTCATTTGAATTATGCCCCCCCCCCCCTGTGGGTTGGAATGAGGTGGGAAGTATTAAAGAGGGTGGGGGGTGGGGGGGCTTGAGCTGGTTTGGATGGCTGTTTGGGTGCAGGAGCGTGACAGTTTGAGGCCATTTATAGTTGTGTGGAACATTGTTTTGCTTAAAATCAGTAAGAACAATCTTAAACACTAGTTCTTAAATTTGGCTTGCATGTAAACACAAGTATTGCACTTTTTGTTCAAAAACTCAGTTTTGCAAGTCAGCTGGACTCTCTGCACATGCCAGAGTAAATGCCTGCAAGTCAGTTTAACTGCAAAAGCATGAAACTTAAACATTTAAAATTATCTTAATTAATAAATATATTAACCCCTTTGTGCAAACTCCCTAGTGGCCATGACCCCTGGCGCCAAAATTTTGTTCAACTCAGAGATAATTTTTTTCTGCAATCAAACTATGAGTGGAAAAAACAAACTCTGTGTTTTGGCTATTAGTATACGGTTCGTGACAACTCTGCCCATAGCAAGTCCATTTAACAAGCAACCCCCCCACCCAGTCTCGCCTGCAACTATACCTACCCATGCGTGACACAGTGGATAATAGCGTCTATGTGTGAGATAAATATAGATGTAAATATTATTTTTTTACCACCAAAAATTTGTATTCCGTCATAGAAAAAGTATAAACCAAACAATAGCTCGATCTTATGCCAAAAAAAGCAGTGAAAACCCCTGCTCACTCAAATGCAACTCAAATTCTTGTGTAATTTTTCAACCACACCTATTGTTATCACTCAGACTTACCGTTATTATTATTCCGCCAATTTTTGAGAACCTATCTCTTCCTACACCGTTCACACCATCGACACCATTCATATCTCATATTATACCTTCAACCCTCTAGGTTGCTATTACTTTTTACCTTCATACCATATACACTTTTTGAGATATTTTACATTTTATCACCAAAAAATGAATGTGAGTCAATAAGCACGTGCGGACGGCTAGCTCACGGTGTGAGCAGTCTGAGCAGATTTTTGAATCACAACGTTCTGCTCTACGTGAGCGCTGGTCAACTCATCACAATTCATTCGGCTACTTCTTTGTATCCAAGTTCTTTAGACTTACCACAAAATACATCACCATATTTTAACACTTTCGCCTTATTTTGATCCCATTATACCGCATTTCCACCTCACACTATAGGCTACCATAGTACCATCTTTCTTTACCATTACCAGCAATTTATACCACTGCGAAGCAAATACACCTACAATTTCTTTAGGAATTATAGTAGCTTGGTGCAGGGCAGTCTGGATACCCATATCGACAGACCATCAGTTGTCTGTAGCGATGGGGCTCTCCCGGTAGCCTACTTAGCCTACGTTACCGTGCTGAAACAATATTTATTCGGCCTCTGCCTTGTAATGATATCTTATACATATATAGCTGTTAACGTTACTGCAATCTATCAATTCAAGTTATCAACCACCTGTTAACGTTAGCATAAGGTTAGCATACTAAGCTTGAGTTAGAAAGCAACCGGACAATCACAGTTCAAGTTATCAACTACTAACTACTAATACAACAACAACACTAACGTTAGAAAACACGTTACCTAACCATACAGATTAACGTTAGCTAGGTCTTTGCCTATGTTTTAGCTAATGCCGACCACCACCCATCACCCTGGACTCCTGTCCCGTCCGGCCCCGGCCCTGGCCCTCCTGTCCCATCCGGCCCCGGCCCTCCTGTCCCGTCCGACCCCAGCTCTCCTACCCTGGCTCTCCTGCCCTGTCTGGCCCCAGACCTCCTGCCCCGTCCGACCCCGGGCTTTCTGCCCCATCCGGCCCCGGCCCTCCTGTCCCGTCCCGTTCCAGGCCTCTTGTCCCGTCCCGTTCCAGGCCTCCTGTCCCATCCCTTTCCAGGCCACCTGTCCCATCTCGTTACAGGCCTCCTGTCCTGAGCTGCGGAGCCAGCTACCCACCCCCCCAGGTCGATGCAGCAATCGCCGCCGGCCTCCTGGGCGATGCAGCCGTCGCCGCACTGCTATTTATTTGAACACCACTGTACCTACTGTTTGGCGCAGGTATGCACATCAGGTAGGAAAAATCCGTAGTATTTGTTCAGTGTCGTTTTAAGCAGCTCATTGCTGTCCTCATTTTCAAACTACAGGTGCAGCTCAAAAAATTAGAATATCGTGAAAAAGTTCAATATTTTTTGTCACTCATTTCAGAAAGTGAAACTCATATATTATATAGATTCATTACACATAGAGTGAAATATTTCAAGCCTTTATTTCTTGTCATTTTGATGATTATGGCTTACAGCTAATGAAACCCAAAATTCAGTGTCTCAGAAAATTTGAATATTTTGCTTTAACATATTTTTTAAAGTATCATATTTAATATTTGGTCGCATATCCTTTGCATGCTGTTACGTCCTGAAGTCTGTGACTCATCAACCTCAAAATACTCTTGATATCTTATTTTCAGGTACTATTACAAGTGATATTATAACATCTCTGTATTTTAATTTATCTCGATGGAAATTGGGGGGTGAGACTAGATTTAGCTGTAAATTACACTGGTATAGTATGGAACACATGGCTGGCTAAATGGCTGTAAGTCATCAAGGGTCTGAGCTATCGAATGAGCCCCAAACCATTACTTTGTTGCCAGATATGGAGTAGATGTGGAAATTTGAACAACCGTAGTAAAATTTTCCCTTCAATCCTGACTAATTGGCCAGTCCCTGTTGAAAAGAAACACCCCCACAGCATAATGCTGCCACCACCATGCTTCCCTGTAGGTATGGTGTGTTTTGGGTGGTGTGTTGTGTTTGGTTTCCGCTAAACACAGCGCTTGGAGTTCAGTCCAAAAAGTTCAATCTTGGTCTCATCTGACCATATAACCTTTTGCCACATGGCATCAGAATATGTGACTCAGAAGCTGAAGACCCATGTGTTTTTTACCGTAAACAAGACTAAGTGTGGAACTTTTTCAGAAGAGGCAACATCCAGTTTGGAGGGACGGCCCGATCTAGGCAAGGTGTGGGTGGTGCCATACGCCTCCCACTTTTTAATAATGGTACTCAGAGGGATAGTTAAAGCCTTTGAAATTATTTTATATCCTAACTTGTGCCTATCCACAACTTTATCCCGGAGTCCTTTTATAAGCACCCTTCCAGCCAGAATTATTTGCGTTACCATGCACTACTAGAAGTGGAATCTTCAAGGAACAGCTGATTTTATTCTGAAATGATCAAAACCACTACAATTGATGTCAGGTGGAGGCCAATCAGCTTGGAGTATGATCTGAAAGGTGATTGGTTATTTCTGAACGTTTATAAGTTTATAATGGTTAGTTGTGTTTCTCTGTGATTTAAACGTGGTGGTGAGTATATAATGGACTTTGTATCACATGTACATTTCTAATATTTGGTCACATATCCTTTGCATGCCATGACTTCCTGATGTCTGTGACCCAACAATATCAAAAGACTCTTGATATCTTATTTTCTGGTACTCATACAGGCGATACTGTACTTGTATCGCCTGTATGAGTACTTGATGGTACTTGACCCAAGCACAGTGTTGTCTTCTCACGCTGATGTTGCAGTCTGGTCTACTCCTTCAATTCACATTGCTCTTCAGTTTTGGATAAAGTGGCTCCTAGTAAAATGAGACTTGTTCCCTCTGTCAATTCATCCCTCTGGTTAAATGACACTATCCGTTCTTTCCGGCGTAAATGTCGGAGGATAGAGCGTTTGTGGAAATCCACCAAGCTCCATGTTCACCGTCTCTATTACAAAGACCTTATAACTGAGCTTAATAACTTTGCTAACCTAATTTCCTCCAGTAAACGCAACCCTAAAGTCCTGTTTGACACCATCAACAACATTGTCATTCCTGCACCTCCTGATGCGCCTGTCTTTTCAAATAAGGATTGCAGTAATTTCCTTTCTTTTTTGTGGATAAAATTAGAGTTGTCAGGGCTAGCATCATCCCTTCTTCTACTCCTCTTGCTGTTTATCCTTCTTTCCTATTTTCCTGCAAGACCTCAATGATCTGGCGGGCAGTATGAAACCTTCCTCAAGCCCTGTAGATATTTTACCAGCTTCCATGTTGAAAAATGTACTTGGGTCTATTGGTCCATGCCTGGTCTCTATTATAAATAGCTCCCTGCAATCTGGCTGTGTCCCAGCTTATTTTAAACATGCAGTTGTTCAGCCTCTTCTGGAAAAAATCTTGATCCATCCCTTCCCAATAACTATAGGCCTATTTCTAAGCTGCCTTTTATCGCAAAACTATTAGAAAAAGTTGTTGCCAAACAGCTCACTGCTGTCTTGACAACATACAACATTTTAGATACATTTCAATCTGGTTTCCGTCAGAAGCATTCCACTGAAACAGCTCTTCTCAGAGTCTCTAATGACATAATGATGTCTTCGGATGTGTGTGAATGCTCTGTTTTGGTGATACTAGATCTTAGCGCAGCTTTTGATACTATAGAACACAGCATTTTGATTGAAAGGCTTAGGCAGTGGGTGGGTGTCTCTGGGAGCGCCCTGGACTGGTTCTCCTCCTATCTCTCGGATAGAAGTTTTTCTGTGTCGCTTGGTCCCTACATGTCTGAAACTGCTGCTCTTTCCTGTGGTGTGCCTCAAGGTTCTGTCGTGGGTCCGATATTATTTCCTTAGGTCATATAGTTAGCAAATGTAAAGGTATCTCTTATCACTGTTATGCTGACGATATCCAGCTGTCTGTCTCTTTTAAGCCTGATGAGACTGATAAACTGATTTTATTGCACAATTGTCTGACTGCTATTAATGACTGGATGGATAACAACTTTACAGCTAAATGCAGATAAGACTGAGGTTCTTATTATTGCGTCAGATAGCATAGCATCCAAGGTTACTTATTGGTCCCCTTTCTTCAGCTGTACAGCCTAAACTGAGAAATCTTGGTGTTATTTTTGATCAGGCTATGCACTTTGATCAACATGTTAAATCATTAACCCGTACATGTTTTTTTCAATGACGAAACATTGCCAAACTCAAGTTTGTTGTATCACAACCTGAGCTAGAGATGATTATTCACGCTTTTATATCTTCCCGGCTAGATATAACATTCCCTGTTCACCTGCCTCAGCAAGTCATCTCTGGGCCGTCTACAAATGGTCCAGAACGCTGCTGCAAGGCTGTTGACCAGTACTAGCAGGATGTTTCACATCACTCCGATTTTATTATCTTTACATTGGCTTCCTGTCAAGTTCAGGATTCATTTTAAGGTTCTTGTTTTTACTTATAGAGCCTTGCATGGACAGGCACTTTGTATATCACTGACCTGCTCCATCCGCACATCACCAGCAGGTCACTTAGGTCTTCTGACCAGGGCTTACTTGCTGTCCCTCGTGCCTGACTAAAAACTAAAGGTGATCGTGCCTTTGAAGTGGTGGCTCCGACATTGTGGAACACTCTTCCTACAACCATACGTTCTGCGGTCTCTGTTGACGCTTTTAAAAAGCAGCTGAAGACCCATTTATTTAAATTGGTTTTTGTCTTGCCTCATGCTGACTAGGGTTTTTTTACGTCCATATCGGGTGAATGGTGTAGCAATTGTAGCCCTTTTTATACATAGACCCCCCATTTTAGAGGACCAAAAGTAATTGGACAAATTAACATTGCATATCCTTTGCATGTCATGACTTCCTGATGTCTGTGACCCAACAACATCAAAAGACTCTTGATATCTTATTTGCAGGTACTCTTATAAGCGATACTACAATCTCTGCATTTGAATGGATCTCTATGGAAATTTGGGGGAAGTCAAATGACATGCAAAGGATATGCAATCAAATATAAAATATGATAACTTTATTAAAGTTTATGTTAATTTGTCCAATTACCTTTGGTCCCCTAAAATGGAGGGGCTATGTATAAAAATGGCTACAATTGCTACACTGTTCATCCGATATGGACGTAAAAACCCTGAAATTATAGCTGAAAGTCTGCACTTTAACCTCATAATCACTGTTCCATTTCAAATCCAATATGCTGGAATACAGAGCCAGAACAACAAAAATTGTGTCATTGTCCAAATACTTGGACCTGACTGTATAACTTCTCTGCATTTGAATGGGTCTCTATGGGAATTGGGGGGTGGGACTAGATTTTGCTGTCAATTATGCTGGAACAGTATGGAATACATGGTTGACGAAATGGCTGTAAGTCATCAAGGGTTTGAGGTATCAAACGAGCCTCAAATGATCACTCTGCTGCCAGATATGCAGGAGATATGGATGGATCACTTTAAGGGTAGTTTCTCCTGACAAATTTTTCTATTGAACTCTATGGAAAAAATAAATCGGGAGAAGGCTCGTTTGATACGTCAGACCACACTACTTCACACATGTAGCTCTCGGTATTTCACGAAAGAAAAGATATTATTTAAAAAACATTTGTGGCACTTTATTTTGACCTAAATTATGAAAATAATATAAGTCAGTATTGTAAATGGTACTTGTAAACTGTCGTTTCATTTAAACCAAGTTTCTGTGATGCTCACACCTGGAGTTATAAAGCCTTAAACAGAGCATCCCCTAAATAGGTGAGAATTGACATTTGCTATCTGCGCAAAGGGGTTAAATAGAAAACCCCCTAAATAGGTGAGAATTGACCAAATTTGGCATCTGCGCGAAGGGGTTAAAAACCACTGGAATAGACCTTTCCAATGGATGAGGAATGGACAAATTTGACACAGCATGAAAAATGTACTGGCTAAACATTGTATATGGTTCCTGCCAAATAAAATAACTAAATTAAGGAATCCCAACACTGCCATATGCCAGTGTCTTGCCAGCATTTCCAGTCTGTTTTATGGGGCATAGCCCATCCTGTCTCGCTGAAGGAATCAACATAAACAAACCAAGTGGGACCAGTTTCTTGATAATTTAAAATGCTCTTTCAGACAATTGCGGTGCCTGGCATCTGAAATTTCACGAATTCAATCAACATTTAATGCATGTGAATTTACAAGCACTTTGTCATGCTTTACTGGGTGGTTCAAACCACTTCATGCTCCAGGTAATAACTGGTGTGGTTCCTATAGCACTCTATGGCATCCATTTACTCAAGGCACCAGAGGGGAAGAACTTTCAGGCTGACAAAACCCATAAATATTGAATTGTGAGCAAATATGCATTACCTGCTAAAAGATTCAATCTTATGGTTTGGACAAAGAGAATGATAGAAGAAAATGGAAACCACATTCTGTATGCTCATTCAATAATCACCTCACAGAAGCCACATTCTGCATGCTCATTCAATAATCACCTCACAGAAGCCACATTCTGCATGCTCATTCAATAATCACCTCACAGAAGCCACATTCTGCATGCTCATTCAATAATCACCTCACAGAAGCCACATTCTGCATGCTCATTCAATAATCACCTCACAGAAGCCACATTCTGCATGCTCATTCAATAATCACCTCACAGAAGCCACATTCTGCATGCTCATTCAATAATCACCTCACAGAAGCCACATTCTGCATGCTCATTCAATAATCACCTCACAGAAGCTTGTTTACATAAAATGTTTTGTGTTCAACTTCACAGACCCTAGTCAGCATAAACATTAGTTATGCTATACAATTTAAAATAAACGATGCATAGATTTTGAACATACTGTCCAGAATAAAATAGATGGTGTCCTATATTGTAATCATTAGATGCATGTCAAAATGCATTTATACGTTTAGTCAGAGAATAAGTTAGTTGGTCATTTCATTCCTCGCAGCACTGTAAATTTTCTGATCCCAATTCGATTCCCAACTTTTCCATTCTGCCCATTTAAAATTAATGGCCAAAATTGCTTATTATTGTTGACGGCTCTTTCTCGGCTCACTTGCTTTGTTTCCCGTTTAGTCGTTTCTGTTTCTGTATCCTGAACTTGTGAGGGAGGAAGCCATGTCTTTAATTATGTATCCAGAGCACTGGATCAGGCCTTGCATAACTGCTGGCCCCACTCCAAACACAGGCATGTGGGGAGAGGGAATGAGAGCAGCACAGCGCTAGTATCTTTCTTTTGTACGGGAGTCGGCGCAACGCAATAAACAAGTTCTAAGCCTATCTGCCCAAAGGTCAAACGCACATTAAAATAACCTTTAAGCTCTTGCACAGCGGCTTGGCCAGCCCGTGAGGAAGACATCGTCTCTGGGCAGAATTACACAAAGGTATGGGGCGAAGGGTGCCGGGACAGCGTGGAGCGGAGGGGCGCTGGGGGAAAACGAGGTTTGTTCAGCATTGCCTGAGTTTCCTTCCTGGTGGTCACAAACCTTTATTCTGTTTTTCCCTGCATCTGAATGGGAAGTCATGTGCTAAAATAACCCACAAAGAATATCAGAAACCATTTCCGCATTTCTATAAACAAAGGGAGAAAAACTAAACCGACACCTCTCTCACCTTGGCTGCAGCGGTCCGTACAGTACGCACTCGTGTGTCGCAAACAATGGCCCATTCCCAGCTTCCCCCATTCCTTATCTTCAAACGGAAGCGAGTTATGGTCAAGGCAGCCCTGGTGTACGATACCATAAAATCAATTATGCGGTAATGCCCATTATGATTAGTCAGGCATGCCTGTATCACGTTCCTCTTTCACTGAGGGATGCTTAAGCAATCCGCAGATAAAACACTTTGGAGAATGGCTGTATCACATTTCATATCCTGTGCATCCTTTTGTTGCACGGCTAACACTTTGACAGTTTACACAGAGTAGAAAACCACTCCGAGTCTTTCAGAAATTACTGGGGAAAAGTAATCAATTGCCCTCAGGGGATTTGCCCAAGATTTAAGCCCAAGTCCTTTTTTAGTTCAGAAGAAACCTATAAAGATCACACTGTTCAGGTTGTTCATGTACTTTTTCCAGCCTGTTAGCAATAAAAAATAAGAGATAAACTGTCAAATATATCTTCAGACTCTGGGCTGAATGATATTGAGGTAAAAATATCACATCGGGCTTTGCGATGAACGAAAAAAAATGTATAAGTTGCTCCATTTTTTTTGTGTTCACCTAAGTGACTGTGTTACATCTCAAAATAATCTCGATTACACTGAACATCCACCTTAGTCAGGCCAGTTAGTCATTCTGAAGTGACAGGCGGACAGATCTTGATGTCCTTCCAGGATACAGGGGACAGGTAGGAAACCCGTTTGTGTGGTTTTTCTTCTGGAGAGCTAGTATGCAAGTGTTTCAACAGGCATGGGAAAAACACATTCCTCAAAATATGTAAGCAAAGCATGGATTTTCTTTTGACCTTTGCAGGGCAGTTATTTCCCTTTTGTTCCCTCAAATTTTGGATACCTAATGACATTTGCGAGACTGTCCAATCGCTGCAAATCAGGTTAGGGGAAAATGGACCAGCTGGCCTGTTCTCGGATGAGCGCGCAGCCAGTTTGCATTTCTGCAGTCCCCCAGCTGAAATGCGCATACAATGTGCCAGAGGACTGCATTTCCAGCGCAGCTGGCTTGGGCAGAGCAGGGGAGAACGATGGAACAGCAGAGTAATGAGGTGGGGAAGTTACCCTGCTGGCTAAAACACTCCACTCCTGGGTGACCTATTGCTAATTAAACTCTGCCCAACAGGACTACTGGCAAACCAGACTTGGCCCGGATTTCATTCTGGACTGTGGGACGCAGCACTTCACCAAGCAGCAGTGTTTTGGGTTTTAACTGGGCAAGCTACCCATAGCCTGAAAACTTGTTGGCTCACTGAGAACGAGAAGGCGTCTGAATTGTCTGTGACACTTTTTTGTTTGTGCCTGTAACAATACTCTAATGCAAGGTTATTTTTACAAACAAAATAAAGGGGTTGAGAGTGCTTCCGCCCACACAACACTGAAATGTCATGAGCTGAGGACCCCTGCTGGATTACGGCTGGTAGTGCAAGGAGTAAAACGTCCAATCGCAGGCTGTTAAGAGAAAGAACAGCCAGTTTTACCGGGGGTTAGTTACTCAACATCTGCCAAATTAAGCTCCTTCCAATCCAAAAATAACAGAAACCTTCCCATTCATACAAATAAAACTCGGCCAAAACACAGACCAAAACAGAGACTCTTAAGAGCAAGGGAGGAAAAATTCACTTTACTTTTTTCAATTTACTCTACTTTTTAAGTAGTCAAGAGTTATGGGGGGGGGGGGGGGGTGTAAAAGCATTTCTGACAAGTTAGGCAAAAGATGTTTAGAGAGGCAGATCCATTATTATTGGAACAATCACAAACCCCAAAATACAAGGTTATTATTAAGGACAAACATTAACAGATTTTTAAAAAAATTATCCTTGGGATAAACTCCTAAAGAAGGATGCTAAATGCAAATTATTTTTATACTATTCAAGGAAAACACATTACCAAGTTCAGTTAAGCCATACCATCCACTCTGCCTGTCACTTGTCATGTTTTCTGCTTAATAAGAAAAATATTTCAGAAATGCCAAAGCCAAAATTGGCCTTTTGAAAAGAGCGATTTGCAGAGGCTTGTAGAGTTTATTCCTCTCGTTTCATTCCTTTTTAGCCGGAAGAATTCAACCAGATTCTTTGTGGTTGTGTTCCACACACTCTCACAGTGTATTAAACAAACTGTGTTGCACAGAGCTAAAAAAACGCACAAAAATGAATGAACTCATATAGATACATACATTTGCCTTAAAACATAAAACATTTTTTTTATACCTTTCGAACAATAAAAATAAGCTCGTTTTAAACTGGGCGTGCATCGCAATAGTCCTTCAACTTCCTTGTCAAACGTGCTGTTGGGTAACGTGCCCCTTTTGCAGCCGAAAACGCACACGACTTAAGCACAAGTGATTACTTTTGACCACGTTTTTTCACTCCTTGCTTTACAAATGAAGGCAAGCTTTTGTTCCTCTTGCTGCACAAGCAAAGTTTCCCTTTCCAGCTTCGGCACGGTGGATAAACGCCACCTCCGGAGGCAGGAGACTGGCTGTGGTGGGTGGCCGGTTTATCCATAGTTCCTGCTTTGGTAAAATAGGTAAAATCACTGAATTCCCGACAGGACACGGACATGGGGTTAGCCAAGATGACGAGAGGGAGAGAAGGCCAAAATACTAAGGGAATGTGCGCATACATGCACGCACACGCCCTTGTTTCCCATACCGGGCCTAGGTCAAATATGTACTTAAATATTTCAAGTTCTATCAAGTATTTTATAATTAATTCTGCAACAAATAGTGAATTTAGAAATTATCATAAGGGTGGTGAACATGATGGAAATGGAATGCATTTGAAATTTAGCCTTTCATTAGACCCAAGGTCCCACATTTTTGACATAGCAAGTAGTAGAAATATATTTGTAGAAAGTATTTAGAAAATGCTGGTATTTTAAGTATTTTAAAGACACATTTGAAAATAATTAAAGATTTTGTTTCTCAATTGAGTGTTTTAAATAATTCAAATAGAGTATGAAGCACTGCTTTGTGTCAGTATATGCAAGTGTAAAAATTGCATTTTAAATTGAAATATTTAAGTACTCGTGCATTTAACCCAGGTCTGTGCTATACATCACTTTCGACTCTTTTCCCGTCACCCCCCTTCCCCATCTATTCCTCATACATCTCCTGTATAACCCCCCATCAAGTGCTTCTCCCCTGCTCCCTCCCCCTCTCAGTCCCTCAGCAGGACGTACTGCTGCACAGACTCGGGGAGCGGCAGCTCCTTGACGGCCGCGGGCAGGAAGCGTGCGCCCAGGCCCCTCCGGACGGAGCGGCGGGCCAGCGAGCGCAGCGTGGGGGGGTGCGTCGCTGCCGCGCCCAGGCGGGCCAGCAGCTGGGGGTCCCGGCTCAGCTCCGGGGGAGTGGGGCTCCCCGCCGCCCGGCACAGTAGCCGCAGGCACTCCTCCTCTCGCTCGGAGCCCAGGCCCCGCGCCAGCAGAGCCGCCAGCCTCGACACGGGCGTCTGGCCCTTCAGATTGGTAACGTGGGCCTGGGCGCCGAAGTCCAGCAGCACGCGCACACTCTCCAGGTTCCCCTTCATGGCGGCCCAACTCAGCGGCGTGTCGCGGTTGTAGTCGCGGGCGTCGGGGCAGGCCCCGCCCTCCAGCAGGGCACGCGCGCACTCCGGGTTGTCCTTGAAGGCGGCCCAGTGGAGTGGCGTGTCCTTGTTGCCATCCAGGGCATCGGGGAGTGCCCCGTACTCCAGCAGAAGCTCCACACAGCCCTCATCCTTCTCGGCCGCATAGTGCAGCGCCGTGCGGTTGTAGCCGTCCACCGCGTTCACCTGGGGGCGGGGCAAGTTATTTAAAAATTATTTTACGTGCCTTCCACGTAAAAAGTAAGTATGTGCATGCGTACAGTCTAGAATACTGAAAAACATTAGGAATGGGTTATTTTTAGATGTTGTCCTGATGATTTATGCCTCTCAGTGCAATAAAGACATGATTGTCTTGGTTAATATAAACGTGGCACACGCCATCTATCTCAAAGGTGGCTGCCACTGACAGCAGACCAATTAAGCTCCTTGTTTGGACCGCTAGACACTGCAGTGCCTGGGGCAGGGCCATATCTGTTGGAACAGTGCCTGTGGGTGGGGACAGGACTGTTAGACAGTGCCTGTGGGTGGAGCCAGGGGAGTAGAGTTCAGACTGTAAGGCAACGCCTGGCAGCGGTGCTGTGAATACTAGAACAGTGCAGTTAAACAGCCTTAAAATAAAGCCCAGTAACCTGGTTAAATACAGGTCTATTATCCGAGGGGTTAAGTTATTTATCGGTTGCCATAGTTTCAAGATTTCACGGTTATCACCAACACCACAAAAACAAAGTTTGCTGCCCCCAGTTACTGTAGACCCTGCGGAAATCTATGGTAAATTCTGTGGTGCAAAAAATGTTTTCCATAGAATTCCACGGGAGTGATTTAAAACTGAGAATTGCACTGTTAATCAGACATAAAAACAAAACAAAAACAGCCAAATTCTTTGGTTTATGCAATTATCCACTTCCTAAATAACATGAATCATACAGCTGGCAACATAATGTTCAACAGGTAATAAATGAGGCATAATGGTTCGAGAACTGGGCTTGAAACTCCAACAAAGTCAATCCCCAGCTGGGGGTAGTACCCTTGAGAAAATAAATTAACCTAAATTCCTTCAGTAAATATATGGTTGTGATGAAAATTTTATTTGCAATGCAATGGAATATTTACTTGCTTATTTTTGTCATTGAAAACGTAAGCTTATACCGTCTCTTGTATCAAGACCACAACCCCAGCTGATACAAGCCCTGTCTGAATTTTATTCCAAAAATAATTTAATTTAGTCTGAAAATGTTTTCTGTTTGAAGCCAATCCAATTGGCATTCAATATCAGCCTGCTGAAAACAAGTTTTACATTAGCTAGCAAGCCAAATGAGAACTGTCAAGCAGATAAAAAATATATATAAAATAAAATAAATAAAGTCATGCTAAGCACAGTGGATAAATGAATAAAATGGCTCTGCCAGTAAATACTAAACTAAAAATAAAACTAAATGCTGGGCAACAGTGCACATTACCAGTATTTGTTCATCAGAATGGAAGATTCTGCAAGATTCAGTGGAAGAAGGTAAACCCTGCTGTACATTGGGTGGGAGAAGGTAAACCCTGCTGTACATTGGGTGGGAGAAGGTAAACCCTGCTGTACATTGGGTGGGAGAAGGTAAACCTTGCTGTACATTCTGTGGTGGCGGGACTGTGTTGCAGTGTCCTATCCCGTACCTCTGCTCCCTTCTCCAGCAGCAGCTCCACACAATCCGCATCGGCCACCATGCAGGCGCAGTGCAGAGGCTTCAGCGTACCATGCATCCGGTTAACGTCGGCTCCCTGAAATTGGGGGAAAGGGGGTCAGATCCTTCAGACGGTGCGAGAGGGGGTCAGATCCCTGAGATGTGTGGAGAGGGGGTCAGATCCCTGAGATGTGTGGAGAGGGGGTCAGATCCCTGAGATGTGTGGAGAGGGGGTCAGATCCCTGAGATGTGTGGAGAGGGGGTCAGATCCCTGAGATGTGTGGAGAGGGGGTCAGATCCCTGAGATGTGTGGAGAGGGGGTCAGATCCCTGAGATGTGTGGAGAGGGGGTCAGATCCCTGAGATGTGTGGAGAGGGGGTCAGATCCCTGAGATGTGTGGAGAGGGGGTCAGATCCCTGAGATGTGTGGAGAGGGGGTCAGATCCCTGAGATGTGTGGAGAGGGGGTCAGATCCCTGAGATGTGTGGAGAGGGGGTCAGATCCCTGAGATGTGTGGAGAGGGTCAGATCCCTGAGATGTGTGGAGAGGGGGTCAGATCCCTGAGATGTGTGGAGAGGGGGTCAGATCCCTGAGATGTGTGGAGAGGGGGTCAGATCCCTGAGATGTGTGGAGAGGGGGTCAGATCCCTGAGATGTGTGGAGAGGGTCAGATCCCTGAGATGTGTGGAGAGGGGGTCAGATCCCTGAGATGTGTGGAGAGGGGGTCAGATCCCTGAGATGGTGGGAGAGGGGGTGCAGGGTCCAGTGTCTAGAAATAGTGTTATGGAAGTAGTTTTGTATGCATTTCTGCTCTGACAGCAAAGCAGTCCATCTGGAGATTTTGTGCGAGACGGGTAACCCCAGTGCTGCACTAAACCCCAGACTATTCCTGTATTTATAAAAACCTCCAGAATCCTCCTCCAGGGAGAATTTTCTTTGTCTTCACATGCAGAACGGAGGTGGGTTTCAAACAACTTTTGCCCTTTCATAAAATAAAATGAAACTGCTTTCTCGAGACACCGTGGAGGGCTTCTGGTTAAACCATGTCAAATGCTTGCTGGGAAACAGAATTTTACAAAAGGGCCTTGTTTTCTGTTTGTTTTCTTATGTTAAACACACTCAATCACTTGCTTGACTTCGGTATGCTCACAAAAGAAAAAAAAACAAAACCAAACTAAATGAAACGCAATTCTGTGTGGTTTCTATTCTGGTTCACTATCTGATTTTGGAGTCTGCACCAAAGGGAGAAGGAGAGGCATAGATGAGCCCTCCCTTTTGGAAGACGAGGAACAACGCGACCTTTGTTGTGCTCGTAGGTTGTTGTAATTGTCACAAGAGAGGCTGTGCTTCGGCGGTGTGACTGAAAATAAAGATCAAGAGGAACAAGCTGCTGCCAAGTAACATAAGTTATTTATTTTCTATTATTATTTTTTTTATTACATTTTTTTTAATTTTTAAATGTGACCCTTCCTTGCTGATTTCATAACAGATTTAACCGTGTACACAATACATCATGTTACCCCTTTATTCTTCAGGAGCATGATTCTAATCTGAGCTTGGATCTTACACAAAGTCATAACCATCATGCTGTTTGGGCTACATCTTTCTAACAGGCATGGATTGTGGGAAGTGTGAGTTCACAGTGTGTCTATTCAAGAAGTGAAGAAATACTGAGATTTTTAAAATTCAACCTGAGAGTAACAGAACCATCTGACTGTTCTCTGCCACACTGAACAAATGACTAAGCTATATGACGCATTCCAAAATTATGGACAAAATTATTGAATTAAGCTATCACAAGCCCGATTTCAACTGCATGTCTATTTCCCTTAGAACTGATGACATATACAATGTAGACTAAACTAGAAATAACTGCCTTGCGGTTGTATGCCTCCGCCAACAAGTTGCAGCTTACATCCATGTCTGTCCAGACTAATGAAATATATGTAGTGAAAACTTTGAAGAAATTTATGAAGTGTATTTATTGGCAAAATGGAAGTTATCACTATATTGACATGTATGATTCCAGTTAATAATTTCCAGTGAGAAACATAGCGCATATGGCACAGTCTATATGGCACAATATAGCACATATTGTTCTCTCAGCTACAGTGGTAAGCAAAACATTATGATGTCACAGCTAAGTTGACCTTTGAACTTTTGGATATAAAATGTCATCACTTCATTGTTCCTATTAGACATTTGTGTGAAATTGTCAGATTTTATAATTTTGTCACAAAACATCTTTTGTGAGGTCACAGTGACCTTGACCTTTGACCACCAAAATCTAATCAGTTCATCCGTAAGTAAAAGTAGACATTTGAGTGAAATGTTGTCATAATTAGCATATGAATTATTGAGTTATGGCCAAAAAGGTTTTTTGTGAGGTCACAGTGACCTTGACCTTTGACTATCAAAATCTAATCAGTTCATCCTTGACTCCAAGTGGACATTTAGGCCAAATGTGAAGAAATTCCCTCAAGGCGTTCCTGAGATATGGCATTCACGAGAATGGGACGGACGGAGGGACAGACGGACAACCTGAAAACATAATGCTTCCAGCCACGGCTGTCGCCGGCGCAGAGGCATAAAAACAAATATAGACGATAATTACTTGTACAGTTCAATGCCAATTAAACAACATCTCAGCAATAAAGAGATCCAGGTGATATTTTTACAGAAATTACCCCAGTGATCATAACATCATCTGATTGGCGAATGAAATTCACTGTGCTCACCATAAACACCAACAAGCGTAAAGACATGCTCAGCAAGACAAACATCCATGTTAAGTGTTGGATTCATCCTACCCTGCGTATGAGATCCTCCACATTGTCGTGCGGGAAAGAGCGGATGAAGGCGATGGTGCGAATCAGCCGCTCAGAAAGCGAGTATTTACTCTGAATGCTCTGCATTATGTACCACATAGTAGAACTCATGTGGAGAGGAGGACCATACCACCCAAGCCTGGGTGTCACCGGGCCGAACAGACACCACAAGCAGAGACTGGAACCTCAATCCCGAACAGCTGTTGAGACAAAAATCGACACAATTCAAACTATTAACGTTAAACAACGTTTTTCAGTTTTGCCGATCAACTACATTGACAGCAACATTGTTACAACGCCACAAATGTCTGCGAAAATAATTCTTATGGTGTGGGAACATAACCGCAGGGACAGTTCATGTTACAGCAAAATAATAACACACCGGTAGGGGGAAGTTCAAAACCACAGTGCACATCTCCCGTATTTGAGTAACGTTAGCTAACGTTACTGTAAAAAAAAAAAAATAATAATAATAATCCAGCTAACTTTCTTTGTTTGTCTTAACATTAACGTTACTGAAATTGAGATGGCGGATATTATCGGATTAATCTACAGAAAGCCAACATGAATACCGTAACGTTAACGTTATCCAACTAACGTTAAGTTTAGCTAACTCAGTGCACTGACGTTAGCCGACTAGTTAGCCTACGTTAACGTTATACGAGTGATGACGTTACTATACTAGCTACTAACGTTAGCAGCTTTGGCACGTTTGGCTAGCTAGCTAACTTAACTTACCATCATCCGACTGAAATAGAAATAGCAGCAAACAGATAATAAATCTATGTACAAATTATACGTAACGTTATTCGGCAACATAATTGGTCGTAGGTAGCATTGCCGTTAGCGCATTTCCTTGACGTAATTGGAGTTAGCTAACGTTAGCTAGCCTGTTTTTTTTAAATCAGATAGCTAGGTTTGCTAGGCTAACTTCGCTCTTAACACCTTTCTTATCTATCAGCTTAGCTACTGCACAAGTTATTAACGTTAGCCAATTACCGGCTATACGGGACAAAACATGACACAATTTCGAGCTGACGTTAATCTAACGTTACCGACGATTTACTAACAGTAACGTTACTAGCAAGCTCATTTACAAAACGGACATCGAATGACATCAAGCTAACATTACCGATTTTGCATAAGTTTGAATTATTTTGTTAAAGAATAGAAAGGAAATCTCGCCAAATATATAATGTTTACACATACCGACAGATGCCTCAGGGTTTAAGGCGCTCGCTCCTCTGTTCGAGGTATGTCAACAACTTAAACACTCAAGGGACAAAACCACAGAACTATATACGAACTAGAAAGGCTACGTGATCACGTGGTTCCATTCAACCCTATTTCTTCCGCAAGTGGCACCACCGCAAGAGGGCTGCCATGGCCCGGAAATAGTATTACCGATGAGCTCTGCCATGTATTTCCAATGGAGCGTTGTGAAAGTCAACGGAGTCGCCCCAGCGCAATCTAGGTACCAAAAGTTCACAATATGGTAATCAATAGAAGCAGGCAATCACATTTAACATTTTTCCTGGGTCCAATATTTTTTTAGGCTAAACAGAAATGAGAGAGGCGTGATTTTAAAAAGCTCATCGGTGAGTGTTGAGTATGCGCACCGAACTCTGATTGGTTAAGAACAAACCGATATTTCCCAGATAGCATGCTGATATTGGGCCACTAGTCAATTAAAGTCGGACTACGCTGGTCGTTTTTCGTCCGGCGAAGCGCCAGCTGGGCAGTGTTAGTAAATAAACTGGAGGATTGCATCTGGTGAGTTGGCAGCAGTCTGCGAGCGGAGAGAAGCTGGCGCCCAGCACACTAATGGGTCTTGCAGCTGGTCATTTTGATGCCTGCAGAGCTGCATCGGGGGGCCGGTGTACTAACGCTCGTGCCTCCAGTCGTTTTGATGCCAGTGGAGCTCGATGGGGTCATCCAACAACATTTTGTCCCTGCAGCCATTCCTAGATTTGCCTTCTTTGTGTTAGCAACCCCATGATAAGTAGCTAACATTACGTTACTTTATTTTCAGCTTCATCTGTAATTACAGTGCCCTCCAATATTATTGGCACCCCTGGTAAAGACAAGTAAAAAGGGTTATAAGAAATACACCGTTTGGTGAATTTGCTTAATCTTAATTAAATTATGCTATAACAGTATGGAATGCATGGTTGGTAAAATGGCTGTAAGTCATCAAGGGTCTGAGGTATCAAACGAGCCTCAAACCATCACTCTGCTGCCAGATATGTGGTAGATATGGATGGATCACTTTAAGGGTTGTTTCTCCTGACAAATTTTCCTATTGAACTCTATGGAAAAATAAATCAGGAGAAGAAACCCTTCAAGTTATCCATCCATATTTACTGTATTTCTGTCAGCAGAGTGATGGTTTGAGGCTCGTTTGATACGTCAGACCCTTGATGACTTAGAGCCATTTAGCCAACCATGTGTTCCATACTGTTCCAGTGTAATTTACAGCTAAATCTAGTCCCACCCCCCAATTCCCATAAAGATCCATTCAAATACAGAGACGTTATACAGGTGCAGCTCAAAAAAATTTAATATCATGAAAAAAGTTCTATATTTTTTGTCACTCATTTCAGAAAGTGAAACTCATATATTATATAGATTCATTACACATAGAGTGAAATATTTCAAGCTTTTATTTCTTGTAATTTTGATGATTATGGCTTACAGCTAATGAAAACCCAAATTCAGTGTCTCAGAAAATTAGAATATTGTGAAAAAGTTCAATATTGGAAACTCATGGTGTCACACTCTAATCAGCTAATTAACTCAAAACACCTGCAAAGGTTTCCTGAGCCTTTAAATGGTCTCTGTCTGGTTCAGTAGGCTACACAATCATGGGGAAGACTGCTGACTTGACAGATGTCCAGAAGACAGTCATTGACACCCTCCACAAGGAGGTTAAGCCACAAAAGGTCATTGCTAAAGAAGCTGGTTGTTCACAGAGTGCTGTATCCAAGCATATTCATAGAAAGTTGAGTGGAAGGGAAAAGTGTGGTAGGAAAAGGTGCACAAGCAACAGGGATAACCGCAGCCTTGAGAGGATTGTCAAGCAAAATCCATTCAAGAATTTGGGGGAGCTTCACAAGGTGTGGACTGAGGCTGGAGTCTATGCATCAAGAGCCACCACGCACAGACAAATCCAGGACATGGGCTACAAATGTCGCATTCCTTGTGTCAAGCCACTCCTGAGCCAGAGACAACGGCAGAAGCATCTTACCTGGGCTAAGGAGAAAAATAACTGGACTGTTGCTCAGTGGTCCAAAGTCCTCTTTTCAGATGAAAGTAAATTTTGCATTTAATTTGGAAATCAAGGTCCCAGTCTGGAGGAAGAGTGGAGAGGTACAGAATCCACATTGCTTGAAGTCCAGTGTGAAGTTTCAGTCAGTGATGATTTAGGGTGCCATGTCATCTGCTGGTGTAGGTCCACTGTGTATTCTGAAGTCCACAGTCAACGCAGCCATCTACCAGGAAATTTTAGAGCACTTCATGCTTCCTTCTGCTGACAAGCTTTATGGAGATGCTGATTTCATTTTCCAGCAGGACTTGGCACCTGCCCACACTGCCAAAAGTACCAAAAGCTGGTTCAATGACCATGGTATTACTGTGCTTGATTGGCCAGCAAACTCGCCTGACCTGAACCCAACCCAAGAGGAAGATGAGACACCAGACCCAACAATGCAGACGACCTGAAGGCCTCTATCAAAGCTACCTGGGCTTCCATTACACCTCAGCAGTGCCACAGGCTGATCGCCTCCATGCCACGCCGCATTGATGCAGTAATTCATGCAGTAATTCATGCAAAAGGAGCCCCAACCAAGTATTGAATGCATAGAAATGAACATACTTTTCAGAAGGCTGACATTTCTGTTTAAAATATCCTTATGTAATATTCTAATTTTCTGAGACACTGAATTTGGGTTTTCATTAGCTGTAAGCCATAATCATCAAAATTACAAGAAATAAAGGCTTGCAATATTTCACTCTATGTGTAATGAATCTATATAATATATGAGTTTCACTTTCTGACATGAGTGACAAAAAATATTGAACTTTTTCACGATATTCAAATTTTTTGAGCTGCACCTGTAGAGACTATCCAATGCATTTACCCCTTACCCCACCATTTCAACGGGCCCCTGTCGCTTCCACTCAGTGGGAAAATCGATTGATTGTCACTACACACAAACGTTTTAGATCGCGCCGTTCTACCATGTCAATGTAGTCTATCACCAAGTGGGTGAAGGGTCCCATGGGTGTCGGCATGGTTCCTGGAATGGCAGGAATACCTTTCCTGATGTTTTTCTCTTGACAATTTTGGACATGTTCGCTACAGTTAGGAATGAACCAGTTTTTTTGTAGTCGTCCTATCATCTCCCCTCTTGAAGAGTGGCATACCCCGTGTGCCGCTCTGCAAAGAAAATAAACTAAGTCAATGGGAGCAACCACTTTGCCAGTAGTGAGGTGAGTCCAGTGTCACAGGGTCTTTGCAACATCCTCTGGATGTCCGGTTGTCATGCTCAAGTGTAGCTGCCTGATGCAGCTCCAATACATCTTATAAAGCACAGTCAGTGACTTCAAGCAGTGGCATTTGGTTTGGCAGGGGTCTGTCCAGACCCTCTGCGACAGCCTTTGCTGCATTGTCGGCAAGTGACTTACCGACCAAAACAATGTCTTCACCCCCTGTATGTGCTGCACATTTGACAATTGTGAAGACTTTAGGCCTTTGCATAGCTTCTAGCAAAGTGGTGATCAATGTCACATTTTTGACAGGTGTTCTTGCTGCAGTCAGGAAACATCTAGATGCCCAGATACCATTGCATGTTATCAGAGTCATGCAAAGGCTCAATGTGTAGGTCTTGCCTTGCTTGTGATTCCAGGGCTCTGGTGGCTAAGCAGTCATGAGTGTCTCCATACTCAGGGGTGGTCATCAGCTCAGCTGGATTGACCATGTTGCATCTGACAGTGGTCAGATTGGGACGTGTGAGTTGCACCTCGTACCCACTTAGGCATCTTTGGGCCATATGATAGCATCTGTTTTTCTTCTTGTCCCTGGTTGACTGAACTGGTTTATCCTGGCCCTCATGACCATCTCTGGTTTTGGTTTTGCTGGCCAGGTGGCACCCATGGGGGTCCTGCATATCCATGGGGTTGTGGCTGTCCTTGAGCCTGATTATTACCCTGCCAACCAGGCTGCTGTTGGTGTTGGACTGCTGACTGTCCTTGAGCCTGGTTATTGCCCTGTTAATTGGATTGCTGTTGGTGCTGGTTTACTGCGCCTTGTCAATTGGGTTGCTGTTGGCTTGGTGGCCATGGATTGTGGGAGCAGTCACACCTGTTATGACCTAGTTGGTTACATCCCCAGCACACATTAGTTTGAGCTTTTCCTTCTTGTCCATTTTCTGTGCCCCATACACGGCCTCTTCCTCTTATTTCCTTGCCACTTTCCTTGCTGTTGTTCATTGCCCAGGAAAAGTTGGATTGGCGGCTGGAACTGCTGTTGTGGGTATTGCTGTGTCCCGTATAAGAGCTGTTGCTAATTTTGTGGTGGCTGCTGTGGCACCATAGGTTGGGGCACCGGTGTTTGCATGACCACTGCCGCTTGAGTTGCTACAGACTCCTTTTCCTTCTTGTCAAGTGCAGCTATCTGTTTGGCGATCAATTTCTTCTGTATCTTGCCTCCTTCCTCTTTCCTGTTTTTCTCACTTTCTGTGTGTCTTCTGACAAAATGAAGAATGTTAGCTCTTATTTCTTCCCAAGGTTTGGCATCTAGGCCCACAATATCTTCCAGCTTGCTCTGGACAGCCTTGGGCAGCCTCTTTCTCACCAGGTGGCTGAAAAGCAGCATTGTTGCTGGGCTGGCATTCCACAGCTCTCCCATCTGTATCTGCCATTGTTCTTGCTTCTGGCGGATGAAGTCATCGATATCTCCGGTCTCTGACAGTGATGTTTCCATGAGCTTTGTCATGTCTGGATGGGTAGGCCACTCCTGACGCAGGGCTGTCCACACGGATGGTCTGACTGTGTTGAACAGTGTCCTGCTGTTTAGGCACACTTTGGGCTTGTACAGGGAGCGAGGCACTTGCTGCAGAATGGAATGCTACTCCCCCCTGCCCCCTTTTTTTTTTAAGCACCCAAATGCATTCACAATAGAAAACAGATCAGCTCATTGCATGGGTATAAAAACAAATTTTCACCAATGCGCACAACAAGTAATTTAACTGAGGTAGCTTTTGTATAGCAGCTGATGTGATAAAATAAGAAGTGAATAATGTGGAGAAAAACCAAGTTATAAAGTCAGTAGTACCACTCTGGCTTTCACTCTTTTCTGGTGTGGACTGGCTCAAAACGAAAAAAAAAAATATATATATTTTTATGTCTGGTGTGATTATATGACATGCTCAAGATGTCTAAAGGCTACGTCGAACCACCAGATCAAAGATAATGCGAAACAATACACTGCTACACTCCAAAGGAATGCCAAAATGGGGTGTACTTTGCGTGGAGGCAGCAGAACAAACATTTTACTCTGAAAATCTCGCAATGGGGAGGTAATAATGTGTTTCCGAACTGTGCAAACATGTGACAAACACACACTTTCTTGCGGTACTTTATAGTCAGTCAGTGTAGAAACACTCACGCGTGCTTGCACCTCCTTTTTTTCTTTTTTGTCTCAGCAGATTGTACCACACCTTATTTTTCTCAGCCTAGCAGCAAATAGTGCCAAACCTTAATTTTTTACACTGTCTTTGTCTCATTTCATAAACCATTCAAGCTCTCTTGATGAGAAGTAATCTTTTATGTGTTTTAGCAAACGGATTGTTTGACCACACTCTTAATGGACCTATATTAAAGCGCACAACAGTTTCGTATACAGTATATAACAAAAAACAGGACGGTGATATGAAACCCGCCCAGTTTGCAGACACACAATGCTCTCAGTTGTTCTTTGTTCGATTCGGACTTGATACACTAATACTCTAACCAGTCCAGGTTATGTTTAGGACTATTTAGTTTGTAGTATATATTTTAATCTATTAGCCAAGTTACGCTTATGACCGTATCATCCTCTTTGAGTAAATTACTTAAACCTATATATTACCTCATCATTCTCTGGTTTCACTAGAATTTGTCTTATCCAAAGAGGGCATCACTCCGGGACAGGGCCACTTTGCAACACTGACGGTCCGGGGCCAAACCGACTCTAAATACAAACTTTTATGAAAAAGGTATCTGCTTACCTGTTCTATGTTGTGCACTTTTGTCGGTAAGCCCCCTATCCGTCAGCAGAAGCAGGTCGCCCCTCCGCAGAGGTATTGCCCTCCTGGCTGGTTCGCCAGAATTATAGAGGACAACTTTTTCTCTGCTTTAGTTGTGACCTCAGGTCGGTTCAAGAGAATTCTAGATATCCTGAACTAAAACAGATTCAAGACTGAAACCAAAGAATCTTCAACTTCACAGGCCTTTATTAACAGTCTGTTGGAGTTAATTACAGCATGAACAAGCAATTTTACCCAAGTCATGCAGCAATGGACTCTGGGGTGGGGTGGGGCACAGCATCTTCATATCTGGACAAAATAGCATCTCTCACGTCACTCACATATGGCCCCACCCGCCCCATACCCAAAGCTCATTCCTGCCTGGTAGTGGCTACTTTAGCATGACAACAGCATAGGAATGGGCCTTATCTATGAAGTATCTCTTTTCACAGAAAGAAAGAAGTGAAGACAATTCTCTGTCTTCCTAAAATCGCCTAGTGTGTGCTGTATCGCGCAGCAATTTTTAAAAGACTGTTATTTGACAGTCGTTAGATGTGAGCTGCTCTCCTCGGACAGGATTTTGTAAAAATTTAAAAGTTGTGTAGTGTGAGCTTGGCTTAACTCATAATACAATGAGAAAGAAGTAAACATAATGTATTAAGGCATATATTCAATAAACTTGTATAAAATAACACACATTAGTATTCCATGCTGTCAATCACGTATATGTTAGTATGTAAACTTATCATTGGTCTATGTATTGGTTAAAATACAAAAGATACAGAGGTTCTGGCATCTTCCCAGAAATGGGCTTTTGGCTCATAAATGAAACTTGACCTTAACTTCTATGCATGGCACTGTGTTTCTTTAAACTAGCCCAATCTACTTGCAGTTACTGAAAAGCTACGTTGTTATTATAGAATACATTTCCAATCACATATAAATGAATTAATATGGCGTATAAAAAAAATGAGGTTAAACAGTATTTTCTTCAACACTATACAAATTATTTTTGAACACTTGAAACATGTTGAACCCGTTGCAATGTTTGACAATTTACAGTAAGCAGTACCAAACACGTTTATGGCGACTGAAATGTAGCTTCATTTCTACTGTATATATTTAAACAAACGCGTTATATAGGATCTTTGCAGCCTCTTTTTTCAGTAAAGCATGCCTTTCACAATTCCTACACAATGACTATACATGATAAAATATTGTCGTAGAATTTTGGCCACAAAATATATTTTTGACACCAGTTTGATTGGCTTGGTGGTCCAGGTGATCAGTGCACGTTTTTACGTCTACCCCTGGACATGTTCATACCAGTCAGTGACACCACTGTTATGAGAACTGATCGGAATCGCAGACACCAGAAGTGATAGGAATAGGCTTTATTCAAGGTCGACAGAACAGGGTCAAAGTCCAGCAAACAGTGCAAGAGCAGGCAGGAATAAATGCTGGAAAGACTGAGACAAGCACGAATGCAGGGCACAATACGATCTGGCAGAGAACACAGAAACAGAGGAGACTAAATACCAAACTAACGAAGAAACAATGAGAAACAGGTGAGACTAAACAAATAAGAACACAATTCAGGTGCGGGGAAGTGGAGACACAAAATGGAGGGAGAGAGGGAAAACACAGAACGGACTGCCAGATAAAAAAAATACATATAAATGGAAAAACCAGAACAAGACTAGGACATGGAGGCATGAGACGTGACGGTAGGGACGAGGGGCAGGGTGTCGATGACGGTCGGCCTGGGCTTTCATCCCGGAGACATGTTTGACCAAAGTGGACTGGGCCCTCCTCCAGGTCTTCCGGTCACGGGATACAAGGGCCTGCGCTGAGGGAGTTCTCCACCTCCCTCTCCTCCACCGGGAATAGGGATGGCTGGTAAACCCAGGCAGCAGAGGAATGGAGACATTCCCATGGAGGAAACAGAGAAGGAGTTGTAGGCATATTCGACCCAGATGAGGCAGCTGGACCATGTAGTGGGAAACCTCTCGGTGAGGCAGCGCAGGCCCTTTCCCAGCTCTTAGTTGAGCCGCTCAGTCTGGCCGTTAGTTTCTGGATGGGACCCGGAGGAAAGGCCAGGCGTAGCTCCGACGAGCGCACAGAAGGCACGCCAAAACTTGCTAGCGAACTGCGGCCCTCTGTCTGAAATGACCTCCGGGGGGAAGCCATGAAAGCGGAAGACATGCTGGGCCAGCAGTTCAGTGGTCTCCTTGGCGGAGGGGAGTTTAGGTAGCGCCACAAAGTGTCTGGCTTTGGAAAAACAGTCCACAATGGTGAGAACCAGTTTTCCCATTGGAAGCCGGCAGATCGGTGACAAAATCCACAGCAACGTGGGACCAGAGACGATGGGGCACGGCTAACGTTTGCAGAAACCCACTAGGGCGTAGATTGTTAAATTTGGTGCAGGCACAGGTGCTGCATGCCGCCACAAACTCTGATGTTTTCTTTTCTCATATCGGGCCACCAGCATCAGTGGGACAGAATGACCAGGGTTCAAAGCAGCACCGGGGGTGGCATGCCAACCGAGAAGCATGGGCCCAGTTAAGCATGGGAGCGCACCGTCTCTGAGACGAACAGACGGTTCTCGGGAGTGTCGCTGGGGCCCGGATTGGCACGTAGAGCCTCCTCCACCATTCCCACAGCTGGGCGAAAGCACAGTCTTGGGACCTCTCGCTTTCTCGGGTGACTCATGCAACCGGGCGCCGGGCTTAATATTCTTGAATCCAGGTCGGTAAGACAGGGTAAACTGTAACTGGGAGAAGAACAATGACCACCGCGCTTGACATGGGTTAAGCCTTCGAGCAGAACCAAGATACTCCAGGTTGCGGTGATCTGTCCAAATGAGAAATGGGATAGAGGGCCCCCTCCAGCCAGTGGCGTCACTCCTCAAACGCCATCTTCACCGCCAGTAATTCCCGGTCTCCACTACAGTAGTTTTTCTCGGCACCAGAGAAGACAGTATGGCTCCCACACCAGTTTTGGAAGCGACCACCTCCACCACAAACTGTCTGCTGGGGTCAGAAAGGGATAGGACAGGTGCAGTAGAGAAGCGATGCTTCAACTCAAGGAAGGCTGAGCTGGCCTTAAAAGGCATTTTCGTAGAGGTGAGAGCAGTGAGCAGGGCCGCCACAGAGCTGTAATTGCAGATGAAGCTCCTATAAAAAATGAGCAACTCCAAGGAAGCGACTGTTGGGCTCGGGTCATTCCTGGACCGCCCTTACTTTTTGTGTGTCCATCTCCAATTTTTCCTTGGCCACAACAAACCCAAAAAACTGGACGGAAGGCTGGTTGAATTCGCACTTCTCCGCCTTCAGGTAGAGCTGGTTCTCCAGGAGTTGCTGAATCACCAACGCACGTGATTAACATGTTTTTCAGGGGTAGGGGAGAACACCAAAATGTCGTCCAGGTAAACAAATACAAACTTGGAGATCATGTCCCTGAGCACGTCATTAACCATCACCTGGAACACACCGGGGGCGTTAGTGAGCCCGAACGGTATGGCCAGGTACTCATAGTGTCCGGACTGGGTATTGAAGGCCGTCTTTCACTCGTCCCCCTCTCGGATCCACACCAAGTGATAGGCATTGCGGAGCTCCAGCTTCGTAAACACGTTACAGCCTTGTAGGGTGGAGAAGGCAGACGAGATCAATGGTAAGGGGTAGCAATTCTTGACGGTAATTTCGTTCAGCCCACAGTAATCAATGCATGGGTGGGGCGAGCCATTCTTCTTGCCCACAAAGAAAAATCTGGCTCCAGCTGGAGACGAGGAGGGGCAAATGATTTCTGAAGCCAGGGTCTCTGTGATGTACTTCTCCATGGCCTCGGTCTCAGAAAGGGAAGGGGAATACAGGCGGCCTCTAGGGGGCAAAGTTCCCGGTAGCAGATCAATGGGGCAGTCGTGGGAGCGGTGAGGAGGCGACTGAACACCTGGCGGAGGTCGCGATATTCGCTGGGCACTTGAGAGATTGATAGCTTTTTCTTTAAGAACTGGCAGCAGAACTGAGGCAGGTGAGGTGACACTTGGGTCTCCAGCTGGTAATAATTCCCCGGGACCAGTCAATTTGAGGATTGTGCCTGGTGAGCCATGGCGATCCGGCCACAACAGGAACGGAAGGCGATTCCATAACATAAAAAGACATCTCCTCCCGATGATTGCCGGAAACCAGTATCTCCATAGGGTAAGTCACTTCTCGGATCACTGCCAGAAGCGCCTCGGTAGGAGTGCTAGTGTGAAGCGGCGTCTTCACAGGGGCGGTGTGAATGCCCATCTGCCGGACCAGGGCAGGGCAGATGAAATTTGCATCGGCTCCAGAATCAATGAGAACTTGTACAGGAAGCTGGACGCCATTCCAGGTGAGTAGAGCATGATGAGTGGGTCGGGACGTGAAAGAGGTCAGGGAAGCAACCATCAGGACCTCCTCTCTCACTTGATTGGTATTGCCTTTAACTGGGCAGTTGTGGATGAAGTGGCCCCCCCACAGTACAGGCAGATGACTGGAGAGGCGTCGCTGACGTTCTTGGGACGTGAACTGGGCACGATCCACTTGCATCGGTTCAGGAGAAACTGGAAGACTGATTCAGCGAGGAGCAGGACAAGGACGGGGAAGGGCAGGCAGGAGGACTGGTCAGTAGGGGTGACAAGACCGGCCCTCTCCCTCTGGCACTGCTGCAACAGATTGTCCACTTTAATGGAGAGAGAGATCAGGTCATCAAGGGAGCTGGCGTCGTCCCTTGCTGACTAATAACTGCCCCCTGGCAGGCGATGGCATGGTGGATCTGCTGTGTCCGCTGGGTCCATATTGGCCAGATCGTTCTGTTATGAGAACTGATCGGAACCAAACGCAGACACCAGAAGTGATAGGAATAGGCTTTATTCGAGGTTGACAGAACAGGGTCAAAGTCCAGCAAACAATAAAGCAATAAAGGCAAGGCAGGGGTCAGTGTCCAGCAAAAAGGCCAATTCAGAATAAGCAAAAGCGAAGTCCAGGAACAGGCAGGTGTCAGAACTGGGGAATCAGTCAGAGCTGGGGAACAGGAGGGCGAAGGGCAGGAGCAGGGCTAGGATGGGGAAGGACCGGTGGGCAGGAGGGCTGGAGCAGGGCTGGACAGGAACAGGCAGGACAACAGGAACTGGACGGGTAACACAGGAAGCGCAAGTGCAATGAAGTGCAACAAAGTTGTATTTTTATCCATTTTATTACGTGTTCAGTAACTAATGTGTAGGCCTATCAACTAGTTGGCAAAGCAACTTATGTTAGGCGAATTATTTAGGCTACAGAAATGACATTATCGGATACTAACTAGTTCAGTTAGCTAATTGAGTGAGTCAGTGAATGTAATCAAAGCATAGACCTATTCAATAATTTATCGTTGTATTTATTATTTTGATTTTCACATAATATTGTTCTCAAAAAACCCACTCCGCAGTGGCTCTGGATTTACAGCGGCACCAATTACTCTCTGCAAAAGGGACAGAATGACCACCTTCATGTGATGTCATGATGGCCAATCAGAGAAAAAACTTTGGGCTGTGGAAAAAGCGCCGTTCTGAGAAGGCACCTGCAGGCTCCCATCTCCCCCTATATAAGAAAATCTCTGGTACGTCACTTCTTCATTCTCCACCTCCTTTCCTCCACTCCCCACTACCACTCCTACCTCCAATTATGCAAAACGGCCTGAACATTTGGAGTACAAGTATTTGCATGTACAGTATACAACGTACCTGCCATTGCGGTAATGTACCCATTAATCCGTAATTAAGATGTAATCAGCAACATTAGATTAAAACACAAAGATCCGTTTCTGGGGCACAGAGGAGAGGTGATGGTGGAGGAAAGGAGGGTGCATATATTATTGGGACCATAGACTGTATAGATTGGGACGCACCCAAGGAGTGAAAATAAGCGATTGGAATCCACCCCTGGTTATTGCCTAACCTGAACATATATTTACACTACTCCTGGTGGAGAAAGAAAATTGAGCAGGAGGTGGAGGCGTCTCCAAACTGTCGTAAATACCACAATAAAAAAAGATGTCTTGCCAAAGCTGTGTGTGCGTATGTCCCAACCCCAAAGCCCCCCCCCAACTAACCCAACCCCAAACCCCCCCCCCCAACTAACCCAACCCCAACCCCCAAACCATGATACTTAACCAAGAGCATACAACTTACACTGTACAGGTTACACTAAGCGAGGCTGGGAAGCCTGCATGCGGGTTTCCTTGATTGGGCTTACGTTACATTTGGCAACAGCTGCTGCTCTGTTCAAGTTGTTCCCCATTTAGGTCCAAGTAGTTTTGCACGCTCATCATTCTGCACATGCCCGGGATCCCTTGCCGAATATAGTAACCTCTCTGTGCTTCCTGTCCATACTCTGATATACAGCAGATACCCCCTAGAAATATCAGGGCCACAGCTTTACCAGCTAGTAAAAATAATATTTCCTGTGGTTTCACACTTCACAATCCAGTTCTTTGAATGATTTTGTACATCATATAACACTAAATGCGATCCATTTTGTGTTAAAGTCCAACAAATATCAAATTTGCAGCAAAGCTCTAAACTGGTACAAATAAACAAATGCCATGTCTTTATATTGCAATGGAAAAATTAGAAAAATTGTTAATCTCTTCCAGTAGAGTGGACTAATCAATAAGGCTCTAAAAAATAACATACAAAATTAAGGGGGAAATTGATATCATCTTTGCTTGGGAACACCAGCGCCCATCACTAACAGACTGCCTACATGCCCTGGTATAGGCCAGTGAGACTGACCGGCATGGATTTACACCTATTCTGAATAGCTTAAGGGGGACACAACCTTTTAAGAATCATAATCAATTATGATTCATTGGTATCGATGAATTAATTCCATTTTCCAATACTGAACAGACCAAATTCCCTGCACTTGGCAAACTTGTTTCACTTCAACCCATGCTCCACCACTCCCCTGCCTGCCCAGGGTTTGTACAGGTACAACTGGTAACTGGTCTAAAGTTCTAAACAGGTAGGATTGCATTTGACAAAGTGTCCAAATCTGAACTAGGCACTGCACCCTATCTCCACAAGTCACTACAGGGGTAGTCCAGTGGTTGGTAAATATCCAGCCTTTTTAATGACTAATATGGAAGACTAAGGGAGCTCAGCATAAACAAAATACAAATACATTTGTTACACACGTGCGCATACAGAAACACACACAAACAGTAAAATGGGACGCAAAAACACTTTAAGGCTAAAACAAAATCATTGAACTTTATTCCCCCCCCCCCCACCCCCCCAAACAGATTTTATTCAGACATCTAGAAATCAGTGTCTCAAACACTTCAGCTGTCCACTGTTTCTTTCACCCCTCCCGCTCTATCCCACCCGCACCCCACCCAAAATAAATCCCAAAAATAAATCACTGTACAGATAATACCCAGAACAGAGGGGGGGAAAAAAGAAGAAAAAAAACAACTAAATTTTTTAGCAAGCCTGTCAACATCGATTTCTTCAACTTACACTTCTAAAATGATTTTTCACATTACGTAAGATTAAAAAAAGAACACAAGTTAGTGCATTTCATTTCATTACACAAGACCACTAGCTGCTCTTAGTAATTTATTAATGAAAAGAATGACAAAATTAAAAAAAAAAACATCCCCAGTGATTCATTACTTATTGACTGCATTGCTGTAACCCAGGCAACACATCAAGTATATGCTTAACTGAGGTCTCAAACCATATATAAATATGTTATTTCCCCAGTGTCATTCCACTCAGAAAGAGGGGCATCGCCAGTCTGACAGCATTGGGGAAACAAAATTTAAAAAAGAAGCTTCGCACATTGGATTAAAATAAATAGATTTAAAAAGCAAGAGTAAATAAACTGTAGTACAGACCCTTTTCCTCACAGCTAGTTGCTAGTCAGTCTAGTATTCTGAATACAGCACCAATGACACACCAAGCTTGTCGTCTTGCCCCTCACAGAAGTGGAGGAGGAAAAACAAAAAAATAGTAATAAGAACCCAAGATGTTAGAAATATTCTTCGGTGTCTGCATTGGCTGCGGCGATTACATGATAGCATCAGAAAACATACATTTTGGGAAGAGCAGGTAGGTCAATGTGAACTGAAAATATTAAGTCTTAAGTTCACTGGTTCTCACTCTCAAATTTCCAAATCGTGCAGTCAACTTCTTTAACCCAACGAGTCTACTGTTCAGCTTGTGCTGGGCATTTCCATCAGAAGGTACACCGCCAATCAGTGATAGAAGAGGCCCTTTCCTCCTCTGATGTACAAGAAAACTAAAGCTTTGCATTTAATGTAAATCCACCTGTATAACATCTTTTTCACCAAGCAAGCTTTATACATAATATCCCCTCCAAAAGGTCCATCACCTTCAACGTCAAAGCTTTAGTTCTTGTGCATCAGAAAATAAAAATACAAACAGCAGTTAGTTTCTGTAAACGTAAGGGATGGTGACTCCTCCCTCCTCAACTCTCCAATCAAATCAAAGCAAAGGCTGATATGTCCCTGCCTCTGAACAACATCTGTATTTCACTAATTGACCGCTGGCAGCATTTTTCTTTTTTTCTTTTTGGAAAACATGAATAAAACCACAGCCGTGGTTATGGATTAGCCCCACCCTATCTTCATCCGCCATAAAGGCAGTGGTCACTTTCCATTCAAACCAACTTGGTTCTACAGACCTTGTACTACAGTCACGAAGAAAAAAACAAAAAACATGGTATATTTTGCCTGGGCTAGGAGCAGAAGTGAAAATTAATCTCCAAAAAATATACAAACAAAAATAAAAAACAATGATCCCAAATCAAACCATTTCACAGGAGCTTAATTAAGCTGGAGGCTACCGACTGATGGCTACGGGCAAGTGAACAGGCAGGCTAACAAACAAAACAGAAAACGAATAGCCTTAAGAAAAATAATCTGGAAGATTGCTTTATACAATCCAGTGACAGTCCAATAACTGGTAGATGTGAGTGTGCGTGTGTGTTTATGGGGGGGGGGGTTGGTCAGTAGAACTGTCAAAAGACTTGTAAAATTAGATTCTCATTGGGGGTCAATTTCCTCAAGGGGGTGAAGTCTAACACGGGGCCCCGATGTCCGATATCACCAATGTAGCCGAAAACTATCCTTCCTGTGGTGCAAAGCTGGAACATGGGAGATGCACATCTCAGATTTTTTCAGAGCACATTTTAAAAGGAGGGTTAAGGTTAAAGAACTCCCCCTTAACTATAGCAGGCTACCATTGGAAGTTATTAATAGGCAAAGACATTTCGCCTTCAATGAAGGGTGAAAGGTGTTGAAATGACTTCTGCACCTGCTGTGGGGGAGGGAGAAACCAGGAGAGTGGCTCATTTTGGGGTATGGCGGTCTAACGACGACTCTCCGAGCTTACAGCATGTCAGGTCATCGCCCGTTACACACCTGCTACAGGTCCAGCTCTGTCAATGGGGCTGAGGGTAGACAGGGAATTACTGACTTTGACAACCAAATGCCAAACCACCTATCATTGCAAATAAAAAAAGAAGAAAATGGCATTCCATTAAAACGCCCCAAACCACACTACTCAAAACCTGGGCATACCAGACCCAGACCAGCTGGCTTTCACACACACACATGCGCACACACGCCGCCGCCACCACCAAACCCCCCCCACCCCCCACCCCCCCCGTTAGGCAGCACCCCGAACAATGGTCACATCCCGAGAGCTGCAGCCGCTCCTTTCCTTTACAGCAATTAAGAGATTGAGGTGTGCTGCAGCTGGTGCACAGCACAAAATGGCAGATGATACAACTTGCGTGCACTGGAATACTGCAGGATTTACTAGCAACACTACTGTCCTGCTCTGACTGAGGGCAACAGTGTAAAAAAACAACCTCAGGAGGGATGCAGGAATCAAAGATAATTTACAGCTTTAGCAACATACCTAGCCCCCTCCCCCGAACCAAACATCCCGACTGTAGTCTCTCCATGCTACCCAAAAAACTCATACATACAGAGCTGGAGTCCAAACAAGCCATGCAAAGAAATGAGCAGAAAATGTATTTGGACCAGATGGACAAGTCTGGGGGACATAACCTGATGCTAGAGGTTGGGGCGTCTCCAAATTTGACCCTGGAGCCAGGGTTATTTTCGGGAAGAATAGTTAGGTTTCCCTTCCTCTAACATTCTAATATCGACAACGCAAATTCTGACTGAAAACTGACCGACGCAAATTCGGGCTAGCCCACCATACGCTGTCCGATACCATCGTGGCCCGGCACACGTTTACCAGCAGACCTTCAGTTGACTCGTAATGAAAACCCTCGTGTCATAACCATAGCCATCAGTACAGCACAAACCTCAGGCCTTCTAACAGGCGGTCATATCTGTCCACATTTGCCTTTCGGCATTTACCGGCTACAAACGCTCAATTTTTTGCAACCGCAGCAAAAAATAAAAAAATTAAATAAATTAAAAGGTAAAGAAAAATAAAATTCATAGTGGATGATGCGTCATCGCATGTCAAGGTGACATTTCTCTAGGATTATGAAACGTACGCCTCTTCAGCGCATACCGTTTCTCATAGCCCGACAGACTTTTCTGTCTTTGACGGGAGGTTTTCCCAGAGCAACGGTACACCTCCCCCCACTCTCCCATTCACTCAGACGAAACTAAACAAAAACAAATGAAAAATCTCAACTAAAATCACAGCGATCGGCTGAAGGAAAGGATCCATGGAAATGGCGGAAATCAAGACGATTTCTTCATCCGTCCACTCTCTCCTTCAGTTCAGGGATTTCGTGTTTTTTTTTTTTTTTTAAACATTATTATTTTTTTGCCTGTTTTTCTGGAATGTCCCAGTCCGTTTCAGTCACTTCCAAACCTCCTGAGAGGGAGAGCAGTCGCCGCTTTTAGTTTTTTATCCCATTAATATATATTCATTTTTATATATATATTTATATATTTATTTACTTATTTATTTATAAGGTTTTCATTCATTTGTTCTTTTTTTTTTATTTATCAATTTTTTTTTCTTTCTTTTTTTTACTTTGGCGATTGTGGCGGGATGTTCTGCTCTTTTCCCGAGTGAGGGGGCGCCCCCTGTGGAGAGCTGCGGCGGGCAAAGGGGGGCCGTCTCTGCTGGTCCCGAACTTTAAGCCCCCCGGCACCAGCCCTGGGGGGCCCGTGGCCGCGGTGACCCCCCAGCGAGTCGCGGGCCGGCCGGTTCTCGCTGGCCTTGCCCTCCACACCGCCGCCTCTCTCCGAGGGCTTCTCCTGCCGGTCGCTGGGGCTGTTGCTGGAGGGGGCGGGGTCTTCTGCCTTGTTGACACGTAGCTCACGCAGGGGCTGGGCGGCCACGGGGGCGTGGCCAGAAGAGGGAGGGGGAGGATCTTTGGGAGGACGCTGGCATACCTCAGCATAGCTCAGTTTGCGGGGTTCCTGTTGGAGGGAGTGACAGCGAAAGACAAAAAAGGGACAGAAAGAGGGGGGGTTAAGAGAAAAGAAGAACAAGGAGAAAAATTACAGAAGAAAAAAACCTAGACATAAAACTGGAATTTACAATCTCTATACTCAAGAGCTCACACCCACACTGGATTCAACAAAAAGGCTATAGCACGTGAGCAATACTACTTAACATTTAGTTAATTTTTTTTATTCAATTATTTATTCTTTTCCCCTTTTCTCCCAATTTGGAATGCCCTAATGATTTATCAACACCGCAACCTCCATCATCAACCCTGGAGAGCGTAGACAAAAATTGTGGGAGCCCATTCAACCAGCAGGGGCCGCTGGTGCACGATGAGATGCTGTCATCCCGGCCAACCCGAAGCACCTCTTCCCTGAGTAACGCTAGTGCTAATCGTGTATCACGCTGTCGGGCTATCAGCCACACAGTTAGCACTGGCACATTCCGGATTCAATGTCGGACCAAGCGGGCCATCCATGCACTATTTCATCATAAACATACCATTTCATCATAAAACATGATTGTAAATTATATTCTGCATCACATTGGCTGCAGCAGCTGCTTTAATTAAGACGATTTAATGCTGGAATTACAGGATGTGACGGTGTAGGAGCCAGGGTGGTGGGCAGAGCCTGGGTGGGCGTGGCAGTCCCTGGGCCAGTGGGGGCACGTGGAGGTTTGGTGCTGGGAGGGTGCTGCGTGTGTGCTGGGGGGGTGGGTCCTGAGGGAGGGGCTGCAGCGGTGGGCGTTTCTTTCAACACACAGGGCTCTGCTTTTTCCAGTTTCTTCTCCTGGTGGATTGCTCTGCAGAGAGCGCAAGAGAGAGTGTTATAACTCACATTCTTCATTTTTCAGACAGACTTATTGTCATAGAATTTCAACATGTTGAAGAAACTCACCCAAATAAGATTATTTATTGCAGTTCAAAACGTCTCATTCGCTGGTAATCCCCCCGAGTCTCACTTTGTGAAACACCCACATGCATATCTTGCACAATGTACAATTTAATGATTAATTTAACACACTAACTGCCACGGAATTCTGGAACACTGAGCACTCAGACTGCCAAGTCAATAGAGTACTCAAGTGAGTAAGTCAGAAGTGAGTGTCTGGTTTTGGAAGTAAATTCCCTATGACAGATTAAACAGGCTTCGGAGACTATAGATTATTACTTGAAATCTGTTTTATAGAATGAGCCAAAGCATTCCTGCATTAGCCTGTGTGGTACAAGGATATAGACCATACATCGCATGTTCCAATTTAAAAAATTTTAAAGTAACGGATTAATGATTGTAGTTCGACGTAGTCCACTTTCACAGACTACATATCCAGTACTGCAACGCACGGGTGGTTCTCGACCAATAAGATATCATCTCGTCTGTCTGGGCATTTTTGGCAGATGGGAGTAGGCTGTCGCTGAAGAGCTAACGTTAGCTTGCTAAGTTGAGAAGCAGACCAACAACAGAAAGTACGCTACGGTTAACCACATAAAGCAATTATAGCTTCTAGTCCTTCAAGCTAGCTAGCTAACGTAAAAAAAGTGTTTAAAAACAGCGGTGTGCTCGTGCTGGCTAACGTTATATGACAACTTTTGGAGACAACGCTGCTTGTCCAGAGGGAATTATGGGACGTCCAGTTTTTAAACCGTGCCAGCGGTGGTATATTCACAAAAAAATACTAAAACGTAAAATATCCTCGAAGCTGGTCCAGAAAAACGACATTTTGTGAACGGGCGTTAAATTAACGGCAAGACGATCACTAAAAATGGTTTAAAAGTTAGTTTTAGTTAGTCTAAATCAGGGGTGTCCAAACTACGGCCCGCGGGCCAATTGCGGCCCTTAAAGCGTTTTAAAGCGGCCCTCGAAACATTTCAGAAGAATTATTAAATCTGGCCCGCTGCTACAAATGAGAAAAAAAAATGTTGTTGTTTTTTTAACACTAGGGGGCAGCATAGTAAAAGCCCAACTCTAAAAACAGATCAGCAGTTTGCGCCCCCCCAAACAAAAAAATAATCTTGTGCATTAGCTAGCCAACGTTCCTGTAGCCTACAAATCGTGTTCTTATCAACATGGCGACTGCAAAGAATCGAAAGGTGGATAGTGAATGTAGGAAATTCCAGCCACGATGGCAAAAGTAATACTTTTTCAGAGTACAGAGGCAAACGTGTCTGTTTAATTTGCCAGGAATCAGTAGCGGTGATGAAAATTATTTAACGTTAAGAGACATTATGAAACGAAACATGATGCGTCTTTTAAGGCATATACTGGAGCAGCCAGAGAAGAGAAATCAAAGCAGTTGGCGGCAAGCCTATCATTGCAACAAACCCAGTTTTTTTTGTGCTAATCAAATGCAGCAGAATGCTACCAGGGCTAGCTACGAGGTGGCTAAGCTAATAGCGAAGTATGGAAAGGCCTTTGTAGAGGGTGATTTTATTAAAAGAGTGCGTCACAAAAATTGTGGAGATTGTATGCCCAGAAAAGAAACGACTTCTGCAATGTTAGTGTTGCGAGAAACACAGTGGGCCGGCAAATCGAGGATTTATCAGCTAACACCAAGGCGCAAATATCAGACAAAGCTCCGTTGTTTCTTTTCTATTCAATTGCGTGTGGCGAGAGTACCGACACAACAGATTCGGCTCAGCTACTCATTTTTTTGCGGGGGGTTGACGATGATTTTTGCATTACTGAAGAGCTCCTCGACCTTCGGAGCCTGACTGGAACAACGAAAGGAGCTGATATTTTTGAAGCTGTGTCAGTTGCTATTCAAAATCGGAATCTCCCTTGGGACAAGTTGTGTGGAGTTACAACAGATGGTGCTCCAGTCATGATAGGTGAGCGTAACGGAATGGCTTCCCTGGTTTGCAGAAAAGTTCATGAGTCTGGGGGCGAGGCTGTTAAATTGCACTGTATTATACACCAGGAAGCATTATGCGCCAAAGTCACGAAACTGGGCGATGTCATGAATACAGTCGTGAAAACTATTAACATAATAGTGCGAAAGCACTCAATCACAGAGAATTTCGGGCATTCCTGTCTGAAATGGATACAGAATATGGGGACGTGATCTACCACTCTGATATACTCTCACATATGTGAGCAAACATTTTCCCCGATGACGCTAAACAAGAGCCGTTTGCGATCAAAGATAACAGACAGTCAACCTTTGCGATGTCCTGCGAATCGCATCTACAAACCTCACGCCCGACATCACAGCGATTCTTCAGTCCAAGGCACAACAACACTGTTCTCATTAGAAGTTAGAAATCTAAGTGATGTTGGCAACTGTATGCCACATGTCTGAGCGCACTTGTATTTATTTTACACACACATTTTCTCCATCTGGCCCTCAGTGAAAAACGTTTGGACACCCCTGGTCTAAATGAATGGAATTTACTTCCGAAACCAGTGTGACAGTCACTTGAGTACTCTCTAGACGCCCAACATTTTTAATTATTAAACTCACACAACAAATGTTTAAACCTTGTACATGGTCCTTGTTTAAGCTTTAGACATTATTTTGATGAGTTGATTAGTAGACAGTAAATGTTTTGCCACTCCTTGACCCTCATAGCTACATATAACAGTCAACACCAAAGAGCTGTTCGTAGAAACTTTTTTTGTGTGTGTGTGGGACAACATCAAGGCAAATAAGTGTTAACGGTTAAATTCACAATTTAATGTCAAACGTATGCCATTCAATTAAACATGAGTTTCATTGATACAATGAACAATGAAATTGATTATTAGTCAAGTCATGGAAAGTTCAAATGCATAAGTATCTACTCTGGACATTAGATTGGTAATGATGAACAATAAATATCAACTATAGACATGTGTAGATTGATAGTTAAATGTATCAATCGCTGGCATGGTGAGGATTCAGTATTGGTCTGCAATACAGCACACGCACATACAATTTCAGTGTCTTTTCAGACCCTCAGATCTCATAATCTTAACGCTCATTGGGTCAGGTGTCAGGGGTGACAGCTTTTGGGGGGGGGGGGGCTGAAGTGGGAGTGAGGGAAAGGGATGAAGGTGAGGGAGGAAAGAGGAGAAAACCCAAAGCTATCGGGCCCCTGACAGCCTGCAATCCCTCTATGCGCGATCATTTCTCATCACAGGGTCGAGCAGACACAAATTTGCTAAGTTAGCTAGCTTAGTTGAAGCTCAGCAATATCATTATACAAATTTTCAGCCAATCACAAGTGTTGACATACTATATCATGTTTACTCACTTTCATGAAACGTTTACCAGGCAACAATATTGTAATTGGCTGGAAAATGAAGCTTCAACATTTGATGTGTTGGGCGCACATTCGCCCCTGACAGTCTAGAACGTTGGCAGTTTTGGTACATATGCGCCCTCAGCAATGAGTGAGTTAAAGAGCTTGGCATTGGGGTTGTGTTTCAGGTTAAGCACTTTTGCTCAATGGTTTGGATTTGGGACCCAGCCAAGGAATCAAACCTGGAACCTCTGCATTATGAGCCTAAAGCACGACAGCGCCCATCTGATGTTGTAGTCTTAGAGAGGGACGCAGGTGACACGGTCGGGGTTAAAGGTCACCTGGAGGCGGGGTGGTCCGATGTAGGCGGGGCAGGTTTGCAGGCTGGCTGGGCGGGGGTGGAGATGCGGATCGCCTCTTCGGGAACGGCGGAAGAACCGACTGCAGACTCTTTGGTCGCCTCCGGCTGTGGGTAGAAACAGGCTAACTGAAGACACGGTTCAACGACTCTGCAGGCCCTCAGAAAACACCATCGCTGCAAAACATCCCACAATCCTCTGCAACATCTATGTGATCTGCACTCTGCAGAAAAGGGCCAACTGCAGACAGGTGCCGAACGAGATGAAGATCCCCTCCTCCCCCCAAAAAAACGTCATCATAGGGATAAGATGGCTGTAACATGACCACACTTGTGGGGGGGGAGAAAAAAAACTGGCTCGCCAACAACCACAAAGCACATTGACAATAACCAACAGAACAATGGAGACAGCAATTGGTAGATACTTCCATAGTCTGTGGGAATTACGAAGTAGTAGCCAAAAAGTAACTACCAGTCAGTCGGCATTGTTCTGTTGCTTATTGTGAACATGCTCCACGATTGGTCGAGATAAATGTTTTTTTCTAAGGATAAGGTGACATCACCACCATCTTGTCCCATTATCCCTGCCAAGAACTCGGATGTGGAACCCGCCCCCACCCCAATCTCACCCCCCTCGCTCACCTTCTCCTTGTTCAGGCCACGCACCACGTCAGATAGGCGGTTCTCCAAAACGGGCTCCCCGCCCTGCGAGCTGACCACACAGCCGGGCAGTGGGGGAAAGCTGGATGCTGCCAGGTCAAATTTCGGCTGCTGAACTTTGACCTCGGCTGGTGGGAGTGGCCTCTGTGAAAGAAAAGGGGAGAAGCACGTGGTCAGTAATGCTCTGTAAAGCAGTGGACAACCTTCAGCAGTCAGCAAGCTGTGTCTACATACAGCCTCAAACACAAGTTTTTAAAATGCTCCCATTTTAGGGCACCAAAAACAAAACTTGCACATTTTAGGCAACAATCTGTTTTAGAACAGCGTAAAATAATGTAATGTCAAACTTGGAATTGGTATATTTGTTTTGTGTCCACTTGAAAAGGTTTAATTATGATCCATTAGTCATTTTTCATTAAACATGCATATGGCTCCTGATGGAACTAAAGCCCTCCGGCCTTTGAGTGGCGCTACAGTTAATTATGAGGGCTGCTGGTCAGTCGGGTGCTGGCACAGTGAGAATTCAGTTTTGGTTTGGGACATGCACGTACAATTTCAGTGTCGTTTTCAGACCCTCAGATCTCATAATCTTAACGCTCATTGGGTCAGGTGTCAGGGGTGATCGCTTTTTTTGGGGGGGGGGCTTAAGTGGGAGTGAGAGAAAGGGAGGAATGTGAGAGGAGGAAAAAGGAGAAAACCCAAAGCTATCGGGCCCCTGACAGCCTGCAATCCCTCTATGCGCAATGGTTTCTCATCACAGGGTCGAGCAGACACCAAGCACACTTTCCAAACAACCAACCGACTAAACAACCAGGTATCAGATGGATGTGGAAGGTTCCATGCCATTATCACACCGGCCTCAAACGACTCAACACAGCATGCCAGTGCTCAAGGAACAGGCAGGTGAGACTCCACTTACGGCCCGAGCAGCGGTTTGCATGAGGTCTATTAATGCTCAAAATACATTTTAAAAAATAAACATTTTAGATCGTCAGGACTAAGAATCTACATACTTTAGTGCAGCACTAAAATAAAGTAAATATTACAAAACAGAATATCCAAGTACATATTTTTTCTGTTTGCGTGAACATTTTAGAACTTTGTGAGCCATTTCTCCTTTTGTGTGGTGCGGGGAGAAGAATTCAGTAAATGTGGCCTACAAGCCTAGGCTGCCCACCACTACTGCTGAGGTTAAACCATGTGAGGCTCTTCCAACCTCCAAATCAAATTCTCTCCTTCCTTCCTGCACTCTACTGCAGAAGAGCCAAAGGCGAGAGTGACGATTGTGAATGTGAGGGTTTTCCATTACCATGGTGCGGTCATCGTCCCTCTTCCTCCTCATCCCCCGAAACGGGCCCCTCCTGCAGTGTGGAACACAGTGTGGTTTAGAAACAGGCGGGGCCGCACACCACAACGTCCTGCTGCCAGTTTAACCCCCAGGTCCTTGTGCAATGAGACAAGGTCAAACCGGCCGACTAACAACCTCCTTTCCACCCTGGGTGAATAAAGCATTACAGTCGGCGCTGGCACGGCCAAGCCGTGTGGATCTGTCAGCGGGAGCCCAATTTTGTAGTTTTAAGACCCTCAGATCTCATAATCTTACCGCTCATTGGGTCAGGTGACGAGGGTGATAGCTTTGGGTTGGTAAGACGAAGTAATAAAAAGAAAGAATGAGGGAGAGGGAGATCAGAGGGTAGAAAAAGAAGAAAACCCAAAGCCATCAGACTCCCCGTTGCCTGGAATCCCTCTATGCGCAATGATCTCTCATCACTGGGTCTGGGGTCACTCCCAACTGACCAGCCACCGTACAGTACCTTGGCTACCACTGAAAGTGGAATTGGTGGGTGAGACACTTTCCCCACAAAACAGTACTTTTCTGCCATTACACACGGTCCCCACAAAACACTAAACTGTTCTGCCACTACACACGGTCCCCACAAAACACTAAACTGTTCTGCCACTACACACGGTCCCCACAAAACACTGAACTGTTCTGCCACTACATATTACAGAAAAAAGCAAAAGCTTGCACTCAGTCTAAAAATAATGGCAACATTTATCATTGAGAGCAATAAGAGAGCCACGCCTTTAACTTAAATGTCCAGAGAAGTTACTTAACCTAGGTGCGAAGGTCTGTAAACAGTTCAAACATAAGCAAGGTAGAGTCTGCACACAGGGATTTGAGAAAGGAAAAAATTAATGAATAAATGACTGAAACTCTGTATTTAGAAAAATATATTTTATATGATCTTAGAAAATTGCAGGAGCTCTTTTTTTGCACTTCAATGTCTTTTTAAATTTTCTAAGATCCCATAAAATATATTTTTTCTAAATACTGAGTTTAATGTCATTTTATTGATTTATTTTTTCAGTGTGCAGACTCTACCTTGCTTATGTTTGAAACATTTGTAATTGGACAGGTGCACAAAAAGTGAACAAAGCAGAATGTTTTCCATCAAAACACCAATATCAGTGCTTTGTTTGACCAAACTCTCCTTGACTACAAAGGCCTGAACACAGTTCCTATACCTCTTGCTTTCTGACACATTAAATATTGGGCAGAAGTAAAAGTAGTAGTAAAATGTTGTTTAAAAAGGTCTGACCTGCCCCTGCCAGCCAGACCGCCATCCTCGCTCATCTCAGGGGGCGAGAGGTGGGCGTCTCTGGAAGGGAAGGAAGGGCTGAAATCGGGACCACCGGTGCGTGGGGGCTGGGGGCTGCGGGGCCTCGTGGTGCCATCCACCAATGGGGCAGGGGCTCCGGTGGGAGTGGCCAAATCGCTGGTCCTTGGCTGAGGCTTCACGTGGTTCCTGTTCATGTGGGGGGAGGGGGGTTAATGTAATGCTCAACATTCAGTCAGTTCAGCTGAGACACAAGGTTGCCTCAGGTTACAAGCTCCAGGCCTCCCCACCCCCATCGTCTCTGCTGTCGTCACGGAACCGTGACGGCCGAGTGGCAATGCGTCGACCCGCTACACCCCACCCCAGACCAGAAACTCTGGAAATTAGTTACCGGGAGTGTTAAAAACATCATCAGAAATGGAAGAGCATGCATAGGGGTGATTGGTGAACACGGCCGTGCGCAGTCTAGACAGGACAAATAGGAAAATTTGTCCTCTACATGAGGAAGACAAATAACGCTCAAATCAAACTACTGGTACAGGGTTTGGCATTTCAAATTACAATAGCCATCCAGCCTGTGCACGCAGTGGATGTTTGTTAATTCATGCAGTTGGAGGGGGAGGGGGGTTTTGAGGGGTTAGATACACATGGGTAAAAATGGTAAAATCAAGATGAACCAATGTTACTGTAAGCAGAACCAATTCAGGAAATTAATCGTTCTAGTGGCAGAAGACAGGCAGATAGCTGCCATTCTACCAATGACCCACTGACTAGAACCACGTTTTTCTAAGTAGAGCAAGGTTGTTTGATTGGGTTGAATAAGTCAGGGCTTGATAAGCTCTTCCAATCACAAAGGTTTTGTGAAGCGTCATTCTCCCATTGTTAACGTTCACCTTTGACAGATACCAAAAATTACACGTTCAAACGAAGCCAGTTCCACTAAACTGAACAGATCCTTGGGTACCAGCTTTTTGTAGTAAGGCATCAGTCAATAAATGACAATGAAAGAATCATGCAGTGAAGCTTCTGTAGTGCCAATGTAATATTTTGGGCTTATTAGATCTGACAAAGCACCACCCCTCTCTTGAAGCTGATCGCCACATTCACCGGCCAATCAAGGCCGAGTATTCCCGATCCCCCTAAGCTCCCCCGTCCCTTGATTGACAGCAAAATGACTGTATAAAAACGAACAGCAAGAATGTTATTGGTCCAGATAAATGATGATGGTACAAGATAAAGCTGCCAGACCACAAGAGGGGGGGGGGGGGTCAATTACTACTGAAACAATGTTCCCGTTCTGCCACAGAAAAAACATTTTCATAGTAAATATAAGTGTTTGGCACAAAAAAAGTGATGGAGCAGTAAGGACAGATTTCTGTTTTAATAAATTAAAAAGGTTAAACTGGTGAAATAGAAATTACTTAAAACAAAGGGGTTTTTGGATAAAGCACTTGCTGCGCTCACAATCGCAGTGCAAGCACTCGTCCGACATAGTACGTACACATCCATCAACCATTTTTATGGCCAACTTTATTTATTTCATTGCAGACTTTCAAGAGGATCCCACAGGTTTAATGTGCCTGTCCCAAACTGAAGAACCGACGTCCCACTGAGGAGTGTTTGCAATCCAAGGGTCAGAGTCCCTTCTTCCCCAGCTGCGTGTACATTACGCTGGTTTATCACATGCACAGAATGGACTGTGCACTAGACATCGTACACTCTGCTAAACCTCGTGGACTCCCATTTCACCAGGTCAAATAAACCGATTGTTACACACATTTTTGTCCCGGACAGACCAACATCAGGTCATCTACACTGTAAAAGAATCTGCCCCAGAAACGGGTAAACAAGTTTAAGCCAAAGCAAGTAAGTGTGTGTGTGTGTGTGTGTGGAGGGGATAGGTAAATTAAGAAAAATGGAGGTCATGATGAAAATGATACAAGGGTGGAGGAACATTAGTTGAGAGTACCTGAAGGCATTTAGTACATTCTTTCTTGAATAGAGTGGAGCACTGTGGGGACATTGAGAGAGAAAGAGAGATAGTGAGAGAGAGAGAGAACGAAAAAGAGAAGGAGAAAGGAGGGGGTGGGGCGCGAGGGAAACGGAGGGAACGGGATATTGGCGATCAACAGGACATTTACTTCAAGCCTGCTGAAATCCTTCACGTTTTCATTTTATCAAGAAGAATGGTTGGCCATTTGTGAAAAAGACACAGGGTCACCCCTTTAACAACACGACTAAACATTTCTCAAATCTGTATGGACGCTCCATGTTCTGCAGGCAGTTCCCCAACTTGGAATATCAATCCTTAATTTTCAGTCACATCCCATCGCTGCATTGCCCCCATTCATTCCAGAAGCATGCAGGTACACAAACTCATCACATTTAAGAGACAGGAAGTGGCCGTACCGGTTCCGGCTGAAGGGCCTGCCGGTACTCAGGGAGTTGGAGCCGGTTTTGTAGTGGCCGGGAGAGCTGAATCCGTTGACAAAGCCACTGTTAGGAAAGGGTGCCTGTTGGAGGAAAGGGAGGATTCTTTAAGGAAATCCATCTTGATAGGCGCACACACACACACACACACACACACACACACACACACACACACACACACACAGACAGACGGGCGGGCGGGCGGACAGACACACAGCCGGACATGGACACACATTCACACTTGCATGCATGTAAAATACAGACAAGTTTTTAAATGCACGCACACACGTACGCAGCTCAAACTGTCATGGCAGTGATTAGTTCTCAATAGGCATACAAGTGCAATAAGACCAAGGTATGCTGCAGTTTGTTCCGGTAGAAAGGTGAACCATTTTACCTCAACATGAACAAACCACTTTGTTGTGTGCATATTCCCAACAAGACCAAAATCACTTTCAAACTTTCAATTCTCAAAACAATTTTCAGTCCTTTCAAAACAGACCACTTCCTTCAGGAAACAAAAAGTGTTCAAAAATGTACTCTCCATGAACTTAAACCGTTTCTGAACAGTTTCTCCAATCCATCACTGAGCACCTCTGCTGTGCACTGAAGACTGAACAGACTCCCCCAGCTCTTAACCTCCCATTCGACCAGTATAAAACAGCGGCTCACAAATCCAGGTTTACCATTCAATACCTTCAGGCAGAACGAGTGGCACCTCCCAGAGGTACAATGAAGTGGAATACCCCCCTCAAGCCCTCCGCAACACACAGATATGCAGACACACGCACAACTGGATTCCGGTGAGGAAGGGGGGTCTCACCAGGGGGGTCTCGAAGTACGGCGTCGGGGAGGGTGTCCAGGTCGGGGGGACGATGCCATAGAGAGGGTACTGCTGCTGGGGGCTGTACACCTGCTGCATGAAGAGGGGCGAGCTGTACTGGGACTGGGACTGCTGGGAGTACAGGCCAGAGTCCAGGCTGCGGTAACCATTCTTCGCAAAGAAGGTGTTGATGGCCTTTATCCTTGCCTGGTGAGAGAGAGGGAGCGAGGGCAAGAGCAGAGGGAGAGAGAAAGAGGGGGGAAAAGAGGGAGATGAATAGAAAACGAGAGCATGAGAACACATTTTACGTAACACGGCAATTGGACGCCGTACACTTCAAATTGCAAATGCTCTGGTAGCATTACTTCATCGTCCTGCCAATCAAATGAACTGAAAGAGAAAAGGAGGGAAGGAGAAGCGCCATGAGCGCAGTTACAAATGGTGCTGCAGTACAGACTGCAGACGCCTCGAAAAACGGTTTGCCTTTAGCAGGCAGCAGACACCCCTCCTGCCAATCAGCGGTATCAGCTGTGGCCGGACAATCGCAGAGGAGCCGAGTAGAATGTGTGTGACAGAAGCGGGAAACGGAAGAAGCAAACCCACGCCACTCTAGCGTCTCCCCCTGATGACATAATCGCATGGTCGGCAGGGCAACACTCACTGGGCTGAGGGGGTTAGACTGAGCATGAGGAGAAGAAAAAACAGAAAGGGCAATGGGCCAATTGGATCTGCCCTTGGGAAAAAAAAAAAAAACCCTCATCCAGTAAGAGGATAAAGATGGATTAAAGACCCTCAAGAAAAGAAGTGTAAACAAGTGTGAAGCTGACAATCACATGGGCGGGGAGCAGTGTTAATTTCTACCCTCATTATAAACTCCTATACATACAATAGTTATGGGGACCTAGAAGGATTTACAGAATTCAGGCACTTCATACTTCAAATACATGATGTAAGCATAAGTATTTCTTGTGTATTTCTAATGTGTTTGAAAGAGTAAATCTAATCCTTATTTTACAGCACATTGCCTGCATTTAAACAGTGAGATGCACTTTGGAAGTGGAGTTGGAAAACTAGATCTTTTGGTTTTTAAGAAAAGGAAATTAGACTTTTCTCATTCAAAAACACTTAAATGGTCAAACATTATTAATGTCTTGACTGTATTTTTTGATCAATTTAATGCTACCTTGGTGAATAGAAGTATCAATTACTTTCAAAAACATAAAAATGTCAGTGATTCCAAACGGTAGTGTATAAATACTAAAAAAAATGTAAACAGGGACATGAGATTAGCGTGATTAGAGATTTAACAGGAGATTTTTTTAAATTAGGCCAAGACTTTATACTCGCAGTGCACATGTGTATCATCAGTCCAACTTATTAGTAATTGGACACAGAACAGGAAGTGGGTGTGGTTTAAACTGAAAGTTGAGAAAATATCAAATGTGCATTGGTAGTGCAACTGTTGTGCTTTCAAAGCACTAAATGTGATTTAACATTGACATATTAAGCATGAAGTATAATAGCAAATAATGTATTCATAAATCTATTTCAACTTGATTTAAACTAACCTTGATGTTCAAAATGATTAAATTATATTAGACATATACAACTATATTTCAGAGCTATACAGTGTGACCGATTTGCTCGCATATGCGACAAAAAAATACAAATTGTGCAAACCTACATGTGAATTCAATTGCATTTGCACAACAATAAAATTACTCATCATGGAAAATCACCATTTGAAATATACCTGAAATCAACTGTCAAATTCCTTTGAATTCAGGTCAAGAATGCTAACTGGCTAGCATATGTACGCACAAAGACAGGCACACAGTCAGCCCACAGGCTACTCAAATGTCCACAGTCCTGGCACATTAAACTCAGTGCATATCCCACTGTTGCCACCATGTCAAACGGAAAGTGACGTCATTACTCACCATAATCGGCTTTCCCTGAAATGTTTTGACTTCTTCCCTTAAGTATCTGTATGCCTGTGCGGGGGTTAAAAACACACACAAAAAAAGACTAAGATTCCCTTCAATGGGTTTTTTTTTAGTCCATGTCATTCCAAACTAATTTGGCAACATCAGTGTATTAAATTACAGTATTTTACCAAGAGCACATTAAGAACTCTAAACAGCAGCAAGTGGCTTACCTGTTGTGCATCAGTGTCTGACTGGAATGTGATGTACCAGTTGTTATTGTGCGCAAACTCAACGCTTATGACCTTCGGACAATTGTCATTTTTAAAGAGAGACTCAACTTCCTGTAAGGGACAGAAAGTTCAGTTTAGATTAAGGATGATAGCAAATTAGTGGAATCAAACTCCCCCCTGGTTACACCCTTTCTAGGCAGTCTTGCACCATGTAAACCTATGGAAAAAAAACAAGCACCTCAGTACAAGGCAAAAAAACAATTCCACACTGAGGCGACATTATAGTCTGAAAAGGTAAAATATGAAAAGTTAACATGGTGTTCACCGAAAAGATAAAAGCCAGGCAACATGGCAGCCCATCCTACCTCCACAGGTGTGGCTTCGGGCACCTCCCGCAGGATAATGATACAACGCTTGTGATTGGGCCGCACCTTCTCTCCCTTCTCGTCCACCTGGACCATGGGCGTGGCTACAGGGACACAGGAGAGCCAAAATCAGGTGTGCCAACTAACCCTCCATGCAAACATTTTGGTCACAACATCAGCAGCATCAGTGTCAACTGCACAGACTGAGCTGCTGGCTTTGTACCCTCAAGTAATATCAATGTCGTTGGCTGTGCAAATGGAAAGGTATTAAAAAAACAATAATGTAAACAATTGATAACGCAGTACAACTTTGCGTTTTTACAGACTAAATGCAACCATTAACTTGATTGATTCATGCGTTTACAAATTTGCATGGTTAATCTTCAGAACGGCATACACAAAGCTCATGGCAGAAGCGCCACCATTAGTTGAGATGTTGCACTTTTCTGGCTATGTATGCGTTTGTGTGTATGCGTTTGTGTGTATGCGCGTGCGTGCGTTTCAGTTTGTGTCCGTGCGTGTCCCTCACATCTGAGCACATCCAAGATGAGCCCCATGTCTGTGGTCAGCGTCTTGATCCCCTCCATGCTGGCGATGGTCCAGATAGGGATGAACTGGTCGCTGTCCATCTGAGAGATCAGGTAAAGGTCCTTGGACAGGTTCTCCCTGTGGAGGAGCACACGGGGCAAAATGATACAGCACATCATACAGCATGCCACTTTCAATGTCACATGAAGAACACGCAAGACCTTGAAGTACTACATTTCTGCACTAAGCAACAGGGGGGGGGGGCAGGCTTTGGCGCTCTCACCTGGAGAAGCACGACTCCAATTGTTTCTTTAGAGATTCACGCAGGGTCTCCACTGAAATGGGCTGCTCCTCTGCCAACTGGCCTTCTACAGAGAGGGACAGAGAGAGAGCGAGCGAGCGCAACAGATTAAATAATTGGTCAACAAGAACACAGAAAATTAGATGACGCTCAGTCACCCAAGGCCACCACAGCATTCCACACACACAGCGATGTGGACATTAACACGGACCTGCTGTGCCAGGAGCGAGGTGGGACGGGATGTACCCAACGTCCGGGACAGGGTCCATGCCATTAACTGCATTCTCTGCAGGTACATGGGGGCTGCCATCCGCCAGGCAGGAGAACTCCAAGGGGAGGGGCTTACACCCAGGGGTGGAGCAGTCCAAGTATGCTGGGAGGGGAGTCAGATGAGTCAGGGGGGGAGGAGGGGGGGCAGGGCTCTGACTCCACGAAGGCCAATATAAAGGTCAACGGCTGAAATTGCTTATAACTGAGCAGGCCTGAACACAGTCACACAGACACATTAAGATAAAGGGAAACAGTGGCCAGGATATGATTGAGGTGTCACCACACCACGGAGTATCAATTTTCCTGAATGCGTCAATCGGGAGGTCGTCTGCCCACTGTAAATTCATCGTTCTTTCAGTGTGCAGTAGTCAGTTTTCTACATTCATTGAAAATACACAGTTGTAGTCTAGTGGCCCTACAGATTAGATATTGCAAAACTTCAATTACTAGCGGAGGTGTTTTATTACTTACAATGAGAGTAAGTCACCCCATTGGTTGGAGATCAGCGGAGGTTAGAGACCGGTGTCTGCAGCATTTGCCACTTGCGTGTACATCCTCATTCTAAGGTTCCTGGTATTGAATCTACCAGTAGGTTGATCTGCTGACTGTCCAATTTTATGGGTGATCAAAATTATCAGACTAGGAGCATTGAAAATTTACTTATTAAAGCTCATCGCTATCCTATGGGAAGTGCATTTACTCATTTTTTTGTTTAATTTGGTCATTGTGAAGCAGCAATCAACTCGTGCATCTTGTCCGTTTTAGTCGTTCAGACTGTGGAAAATTTATAAACTTTCTTTTTTGCCCATTCCAATTTGCGTGCTTATGTGGGGGGTCTATTCTGATGCTCTACCCAAATTTCCAAAATAAGATGTTACTAGATGTCATCTAACATCAAATAGTCCCTGCAGCCTAGCTAGCTAGGTAATAGCTACTGTACATTAACTGCTCTGATGTGGGAAACTGACAAACTGCTTATCTGTTACCATGATGATGTATATTACTGGAAACAGGCATTTATTTTCATTTTTACATTTCTTGTTCCCAGGTATTAAGAGACCGGCTCTTGTTAGGACTCAGCATCTAACGGAAGTTTTACAGCATACATGTATCCCATCTAGATGTGTCTCCATAATGGACTGTGTGAAATGCTCTGATATATTAGGATATGAACTGTGCTTCAGAGAGGGACTAGGAGGAAAACTAAACATCTCCTCACCTTCAGTGATGTCATCCGGGGAGGGCACTGTCTGGGGCCAATGAGAGCCCTCACTGCCATCGACAGGTGCCTCGCTGGGGGCTGCAGGGACCTCCTGCCACACCTTAGCATTGGGGTTCAATCCTGCTCCCTTTGAGGTGACCTGCGACATGGAAAACAAAAAAGATAATATTAGCAGAAATTGTTTTGTTGACCACTAGTGGTAGAATGTTGCTACTGCCAGAGCTACAGGCCCAGCCAATACAAGAAACTGCCATTTTTAAACCAGCTTCTACTATTTACAGCCAAAGGGATGAGCAGCTGTTCCAACTAATACAGCAGGTAGAACCCTAAAGCTACTTCTGCCATTTGCCAGTTATAACACTCTAAATATGTACATTCATTTGTTTTAATGATTAATGAGATTACTTTCCCTAGAAATATTATGCTAGCAATTCAGAATAGTGCTTCCTACGTATATGAGAACTAATCACCTCCAAAGGCACTGAATGAATGCTAGTTTCAACAAATCACTCAATAGATTAAAGAAAGGCTATCAAAAATAAACCTAGCTGGTTGGTTGTTGTGTCATTGTGAGAGAGCAAAGTCAAAATCCTTGCAAGAATCGTCGACATGGTGACAATTCTTCAATTGATTTTCAGATAATTATGCGCGGCAGGTAGCAGACAGAATTAAATCAAACCAGCCTCATCCACAATAGTACATTTTCCGCATCTTCAGCCTCATATCATAAGTGAGGTCAGAAAGTAACATTCTCAAGACTTGCTTAAAGAAATTGCATTTTAAATATAACTGCCAAATAAATTACATGACTAAATGTAACGTGTAAATGACCTGATATCCTGATAAGTGCATCCACCTACCCAATTATGGTTTGTTTTCACTTCCCTTTAAATATAGCGGTGCTAATTAGCATTAATACTGCAATTATAATTAGACATGACTCATTTAGCACTACATGAAAGAGCTAAATAAAACTGACCAGAAATTTTTAAATGTCATAAGTGGAGATTACAGATCAGTAAACAGCAAAAGCAGGATAACAATTTACAATAAGAAAGCCCACACTGAAGGTAGCAAACAAGAGTAAAGCTAAATAAAAGGTCTATTCACTAAATGGAAGTTTAAAAGATTAACAAATCAAGATAAGCAAACATGCAGAGTGCGATTTTGTCTCGACCATGCACATATTTGTTGGAGACATCTGAATCCGAAGAGAAAATCCACATTTGAATCAATTTACTATGCCAATGGTTATGGTAAGGACTGAGAAAGTTTTGCAATGTTTTATTCCAGAGAAATATTATTGACAGATACAGACGTCAGTGAAAAGGTACCAGAGTCACTCACCTATACTTGCATAAGAGCAGATCTAAAACTGTGGGTTAACCGACTGCGATGGACACAACCCTAAAGTAACGTCTCTACACACCCATTCATGGGAGATTTGCGACTATTAATAAACTGCTGCCATCCTAAAGAAACCACAGCCTGTTAAATAGTCTTGCTATCACGGCTAATCTGAATACATACAACAGACTCAAACAAAAACAGCAAATCCATGTAATACATGCCAGTAAAACACTATTGTGCCTAGTAGAAACATACCGTTCATACTTGCCTGACAAAAGGCTACTTGACCCGAATTGACAACAATGTAGGTGGCCAATACTAGCAATGACCAAGATAGCCAATTGTCAGTCTAGTGACTCAAGTTCATCAATGCTTGGACAATATAGGCAAAAGCAATGACAGTGAAACGTTAAATGCGTTGACTATTAACGTTCTACAACGTGCAGCCCTAGTGCCAAACTAGTCAGACGCAATCGCACAATCTTGAGTTGATCATCGATGTTTTTATACCAATAGCTTCAGTTCACAAGTTTACCATAGTTACAGACTTCAAAAACCGGAGTCTGTATTAGCACCGCAAGAAGCACACGCGCTCTTACCAAATGATTCGATGACGTAATCTCCACTACGAATTTAAACGCAACCGGACGGCCCAGTAGCTAGCTTCGGATTGTAAACTTACAGTAACTGGGCGCTCTGCCAGAAGTCGTACAGTCGATCAATCAGTTTCTAATCAGTTTCAGCCGTGCAAAAATATCGATGCATTACTTGCAGAGGAATTAAAAAGAGTACGTGTGCGCCCATGCGCCATCCACTACGATAACCAGCTAGCTAACTCTGTCACATGGCTTCCCCCATTCAGTTCTCTGTGTGAATGGCCGTCACCATCGTAAACTTGTATGCATTAAAAAAAAGAAAAAACCCCGCTTACCTCGACAAATAAAAGCATTCTCGTCACGCCGCGGACTTGTGCGGATTCGGCTAGAGGGGTGTCCAACGTTATAAACCGTTTAAATGTCTTTTTAAAGTAAATTTTAGTGTGGTTCGACGGAACACGAATATTTCCAAAGGCGTGCTAAGTAAAAATGCGCTCTCGGCGGCCCTCAGTCTGCCGCTCTCATTCGCTCATTCATTGCCTCCGCCTCCCTCCCCTTGTCACGCTCACAGACATACTTATCTGCAGCTAACTAGCTCGCTACTCTACTTTTAGCCCACTTGTTAGCTACTAACCAATTTCTCCGCGTCGCTATTGGCAGAGAGCAAAGTCAATCTATGGGATTTAGAACGCTTGGTGGATTTGAGTCTATTGAAAGACCCCTAACACCCCCCTCCCTTAAACACTGATCCGGGATCAGTGTCTGCCTTTCGGACAACAGAGCCACTGATGATTAAGGAGGACATGGTAAACTGTTCCTAAAGCGGGCGCAACGAGTAGAAATCTCTGAGCGCGCGATAACGCGGCAGCAGTAGTTGCTTCCGGACTTTAATCCCCTCCTACTCGGCATGGCTGCTGCCGAAAGCGAAACGAGCGGTCGAGCACATGGTGAAAAGCAGACATATCGGAAGCGAGAATAAAGCTCAAGAGCTACATGCACCAAACTCCCTGGTAAACCACAACTGTTCTTCTGCGCTGTAAAACAATCCAAACATAAACGTGGAGCTCAACTGGCTTTTTTCAAGGTTAAAATCACGACCGTTATGAAATGGCTAATTTCAGTAACACCAGCTCGAGTTAACAACAATCGCCCGCTGCCCAGGCAGTAGACAGATAACATTTGTGCGAATTAATCAATTTTTCCAACCAACGTCCAGGGCCACGTTTCCCAAAAGCATCTTAGAGTAAAGATCATCCTAAGAATGTTTTGTGTTGTATGTATTTTATGATAAAAATGTACTGATATTACATAAAACCAATAATAAAAATAGAGGGTGAAAGAAAAAGAAAAGACAAAAAACAAATAAAACTAATATAAAAACAAAATAGCCTGAGATGATCTTCATCAAAGATCCTTTTTGGAAATGGGGCCCAGGTTAATAAACTTACCGTAACACTGTTTGCCAACGTGTAGATACTGGTGACATGTCTCGAAAATGACACAGTTGCACAGGTAAATTACGGAGAGCCCAAAAAGTAATTGCAAACATTTTCTTTACCCAAAGAAGAGACTTTCGCAGCGCTACATTTCTGCTCAAGCCACGACATGCATTTCTGAAATCAAACATGCTGTCACTAAACAAGTTTAGAATAATATTGCCTATGGTTTTCAGTCGATGTGTTACCCTGAATTCTGCTTTTCAGGTTACGTAAGTGAGGCTGGTCAGGGTGGCATGCGTAGCCTACACTATAGTGCATTTCCTTAAGGAATATTCACTCCTGGGAGTGGGGACACTCATTTCTTAATTGGGTCAGTGTGTGGAGGCTTAGCAGAATTAAACCTGCATTGTATTCTTTCTCATGAAAGTTGGAGGAGATCCAAAAAAGTTTGCATTAAATAAGTAATTACATTTTTACATTTTCCTACTGGAAAGTGACCACCGATCTCTGTAATGCACGGCAGTGTTTGAGTAAAATAAGAAGGGTTCGTTACGTCAAAGTACTTAATTTAGAGAGCCATTTGAATATCAGATTAATGTAAATTTACATGCAAAGTATGCAGTAAGATGTATGTGGTATGAAACACCTTTTCGATATATGGGCTGTTATTTTACCATTTTATTGAATTTATTTTCTAACATGTGTACTTTACAGAAAACATTGGATTTAGAATGACCGGCTACAAGTAGTTTACTGTTATTACATGCCAGTCATCTGCTGTTCCAGCAGACACAAGAGCATCTAGAGGTGAGTGTGTCGGCCTACCCGGTTCTCTATAACTATTTAAACATTTACACAGCAGTTTTCATAACCCAGGCAGTTTGTTTGGCATTTAGCAGATACTCTTATCCACAGCGACTTAGATTAAATTTTTACATACAATACAGTTATACAGTTGGCAATTTTACTGAAGCAATTCAGGTTAAGTAGCTGGCTCAAGGCTACAAAAGCAGTGCCCCCACTGAGTGCTGAAAGGCAGCATCCTATTTGGGAATCAAACCCGCAACCTTCCAGTTACAATCCATGTTACATTGTGCTACACCTCCGCATTTGATGCATGGCATTAATTTGTGGTGTCCGATTTGGGGTGCCTGTTTGCAAAAATGGTGGTGTACATTTAACACCCTAAGCCGTTTATACAAGTCTGTGGACTCAAACACCCTAGGGTGTTAAATGTGCACCAACAGTGTTACATTTACACCAGTGACAGTTTTTGCTGTGTGTACGCTGCATTTGTTGCAGGGTGCTTGCCAGTTGTATTTGGAGTGTGAAATCAAATGGAAGTGGACAGGTGTGCTTTCAGTGCGTTTCTCTGCTGCTCAACTCAACGATGCTGCAGAGTCAGTATTCTTGTCTAGAGGACTGCCAGGGCCTCTCAATGGGAAAATATTTCCCTTTTAAGAATATGTTGCTGATATTTCCATATTCAATGGTCTACATTTCACACAGACTTGAGGATGAAATAAACACAGTCTGATTTACACGCCTTGATAACGTTGTGGTCACTTTGAAAATACTAAATAATCAGCCCATATTGTACAAAAACAGATACGTACAGATTAGGGATGTGCGCGTTTAGTCGACTAGCCGATTAAACGTTGCTACCCTCGCTAGTCGGCACCAGAAATACTAGTCGGTTAAACTTATTATTTTATTAATGTACACATTTAAATTACATATTGACATAATTTGCACTGAAATGTCATGTTTTCCTGGTCAAATGTTGCTTTATAAAAAAAAACAGCATCCGTTACTAATGTTAACGCCGGATTTTAAAAAACAATTTAAACGAAGGAAAAAAACAAAATGCATTAGCCTGTTCGCCCTGCAAGTTAAACCAGCGAGGTGGAAAGAGTAAGTAGGCCTATCGCGTTGTTGAATAGCCCAATAAAACGAATCTAATGTCACGTCGATCAGTCGGCCTAATTGTTATTTTTTTGTGGGCCTATTATTGGTAGTTTTTCTGATGACCGATTTTTTTTTTTTTTTTTTTTTTTACTGTATTTGCTATGCGATCGCGTTTACCCAATGAAAATGCCGTTGTAATAATCAGGCACGTTTCCTAAAAAAGTTTTGTTACGTTGAATATTGTTTTCAATAAATGTTATTTGTTAACTTTTATTTAGTGAGTTGTTGTCATGTTTTGTAGGATAATGTGCAATGTTCATAATGCAAGGCGCAAAGTGCCACACATTTCACGGTTTCAAATGGCTGTTATAATATACGCAATATTTTCTTTTTCGGACAATGTTTAACCTTATAGATTCAATTGTGCTCAATTTTGACTGTTTTCTGAGTGTTTTCTTACTTTTAGACTAGTCGACTAGTCTAAATTTAAACTTCCGTTTAACCGTCAGGGAAATTAGTCGTTAGGAACATCCCTAGTACAGATCAGTGATACAATGACATCACAGCTATACATGTCCATATGTCAGTGTGTTATAGTGTTGACTACACTGCAGCCCAAAGGATAAAAGGGGGGTTCCTCAGACACGAGGGGGGGTGTCCACAGGTGTTTCTGTTAGCTCTGTGCCATCGGTGTGGCACCGTTGACCAGTCAGAGAACTTAAGGGTTGCCACCAGTGTTGTGGAATCAGATCCCACTGCTGTCACAACCTTGAGCAAACCATTTCATCCCATTTGCACCAGATACAGGCCTATCCTGCTGCAGACCTGGACAGTATCAACAATGTGAGCCGTGCAAGTCGCCCTTCATAAGGGCATCTGGCCAAGCAAATTAATAATAAATAATGAATAAGATGCATTTCTGGCAGCACAGAGGCAGATACTTAAAATGTGATCTCAGGCAACAGATCTTGAACATCAATCATACTTTTGAAATGCTGCATGCAAAATGAATGCAGAATGCACTGGTGGGGAGGGGAGGGGGCACGTTCACGTGTAGCCTGATACAATAGAAGGTAAAATTAACCAAATCAATGAAGAGCACAAACTGTCAGCAAAACTTGCACTCACCACCTAGACATACACATTGTAATAATCTAATTAACTTGAGGATGAACGAGAGAGTTCAGCCAAATACCTTACCACTTTTGATGGCCAGAAAAAGAAGACCATGAACATAATACCCAGCTATCATCTTTCCACCAACATGTGACTTGAGCTTATTATACAAGGACAAAATGTTAAAATACGAAGATGAAGGCTAAACTACCAAGATGGCAAAATAAAATTACATTGCATTAAAAATAGGATATCTCAACAGTGGCATAATAACCTGTATCTCAAATCGAAGCAGTTGTATTGGTGATAACGGTGTAGCAAGAGAGCCGGCACTGCAATGTACTTAATCGGCACTTTAAAAAAACACTTGTATTGCCAAAATAAGCCATCAGGAATTCGGCCTGTACAAATGTTTGCATTCAAACGTCCCACGTATATTTCACAGACATGATAACCCTTCAAGGACAGCAGGGCGGAGGTAGAGGCCACGCGGTTTTCCTACAGCACGACGGCGTAAAGGGACAATTAAAATTGCAGATACTGCGATGCTTGTTCTTTCAAGGATTTAGCGAAGATTTATGTTCGTCCAAATGCGCTGCGTACTGCCAAAGTCCGCTACAGCCTGCTGCTTTGGTACGCACAGTGAATGAGCAAGCAAAAATAAATACTCACTCTTATCTCTACCAACTACAGACAGATCACCGGCTAAACCAGGCCGACCGACAACGCAGCCACTCGGTGAAATCACGAGGAAGCTGGCGAAGTTGCCCCTACTGACACGTTGGTTAAATCAAGCCAGCCAATACATTGACATGCACGATACATGTACAGAATTACTCCAATTGCACGCAGTGTGCACAAGTTCGGTTAAAAAAAATAATACGTATTCGTGTGTCAGCACTGGTGGTCTTACATACGACAACCTGAATCAAGCTCGTCAGCTAACCAGCACAGAAACGTTACAAAACACAATGTCCCTAGCAAGCTAGCTATAACATTACCGTTGCGCATTTGTAGCAATGCGGGTAAAATGCCATAGTCAGTGCACAGCTAGTCTTGCTACCGTCGCTATTCTGGCGAGCAAACTGTCAAGTACAGCCCGACAGTGTGTCGCCATTGTACCGTTTAGGTTACAGCTAATGTTAGCCAACAAGCTAACATTACAGGCCACGGGTTTCCGAGCCTCGTTGATGGCTAACTAGTTAGCTAGGCCTTTGCATGCGTGCGGTAACATATGGAAGGCTGATTTACAGTTTTTAAATACAAATTGGGTTTGTAATCATCCGTCTGACCAGTAACCACGCTGCTTCAGCAATCTCAGTAAAACCAATTAGCTGTTGCTAAGTAAATGCAGGGTAAATTTCATAAACGCAGACTGCCATTTTGGTAGCCTACCTATCTGGCTAGGCAGACAGATAATTAGATATTGTAGTCTGCAGCTAGCAAACTAGCTGGCCATGTAGCTAGCAGCTGACAAGCTAGCTACCAATTTTAACCAAATCGTGCATGAATAAGCATACCAAGGAGTAACACTGGAGTCAGATGGATTTCCATTTTAACTTGGGAGTTTGGCGTGCTAGGTGAATACACACCTGTAACATTAGCTAGCTAAGTTAGCTATTGGACATTCGAACAACGGAAAGTGACTAACGTTAGCAGGTAAAAGCCACAACGTTAGTCAATTGAAGCCAACAAAATATAAATACGTAAAACAAGCGAGGGACCCACATTCCGACCTAACGTTGGCTAATTATATAACATTAGTAAGTTAGCCAATAAAATAAAACACGAGTTTGTCGCCTGTAACCTTTGCTGGCTAACCTGTTACAAGCTAGGTGGCTAGTTTCCATTTCGTGGAGACCGGTAGCTTAGCTACCCAACGTTACGTTATAAAAAACATGATTTTCAATGAGGGTGGGGGCTGTGTGGTGCTATTTAGCGCAAGGCCCCAACTCACCATGCCGCCGTGGTCTCCGCCGTTCTCGGGTGTTCTCTCCCCCTCTCCTTTGGTGTCCGGTCCCGGCTCAGCCTCCTCCTGCTTCTGCGGATCTCTGTCCTGCTCCGAACTCATCGACCGCTCGAGGCTCACTTCCCCCTTCGTTCACTCCCGTCTCCCCGCCGCTTGCCGCCCCTCTCCTCCCCTCTCCTCCCCTTACCGGGTGAATGCAACAATCACTTGTCTTCTGCGATCTGTTTTAGTTGGCTACACCGACAAATAATTAAGCAAACTCGACAGTGGCGATACCAAGACCCCAGATCTGGCAAATATTTGGTTTGTCTTCGATATTCCTTCCTATTTATGAGTCAACGTTACTGAACCACGGAGTGCATTCCTAGTCGGGCGATCGAAGCGGACACAGGGGACACGCACCTTCCCCGAAAGTAAGCGCTATTGACAGACACCACCCTCACAGTCCGCCACGTTCCCGACTGGCAACGCGACCTCATTGCCCTCTGTAGGATAAACGTTCAGCGTGTTGTCTTATTTCCGGTTCCGGTTCCTCAAGCACGCCGACTGGTCGGTCACTAGGCTAACTCAAACCTATTAGAAGTATGGCATATGGGTATCCAAAAACCGATTTTGATGTCAATAAGAATATAGCTATTTTCTTTGATATATAAAACTGAAGGTCATAACAATAGCATAATAATAAAAATAATAATCACAATAAAAATATTTAGAAGAACAATGTAACTAATGTACAAATGTTTTTATTGATAAACTGTCTCAGAAAGGACAGAATTGGAGGAAAAACTTTAAAATTTGAATGCAAAATAATGACGTGTGTAACAATTATTGGCATCCTTGTATTTAGTACTTTGTGCACCCTCTCTTTGGCAAGATAACAGCACTGAGTATTCTCCTGTAATGTTTGATGAGGTTGGAGAGCACATAGCAAGGGATTTTAAACTATTTCTCCATACAAAATCTCTCCAGATCCTTCTGAAACCTTGTTCGTCTCCTCTCCAGCTTACCCCACAAATATCCAATGGAGTTCAGGTAAGGGGACTGGGATGGCCATTGCAAAACCATAGTCAGTAAACCATTTTGGGTAGATTTTGAGGTATGCTTTGAATCATTGTTGCTGGAAGATCCAAACACTACCTACTTTTAGCCTTCTGGCAGAGGCAGCCTTTTGTCTAAAATCTCCTGGTATTTGATGGAATCCATGATGCCATGTGTCCTAACAAGGTTCTCAGGGCCTTTGGAGGAACAAAAGCCCCACAATATCAAACATCCACCACCATACTTCACAGTGGGGAAGAGGCTCTTTTCTGCATAACAACTTATTACGCCAAAGCCACCATTGGTATTTATTTATTGCCAAAAAGCAAAAATTTTGTCTCCTCTGACCATAACATCCGGTTCCAATATAAATTCCAATAACATTTAGCGAACTCCAGGCGCTTAAGTTTGTGGGATGGTTACGGCAGAGGCTTTCTTCTGGAAAGCCTTCTAAATAGCTTGTTTGCATAGAGGTGGCATCTAATTGTACTTTTGGAGACCACAGGATGCAACCAACTTCTGCAATTCTCAAACTCAAATTTTTGCCTCTGGATCCATCCTCCTCACTGTGCATGGGTTATTATATAGTTCTGTGGTGTGTGCAAACTACACTTGTGTCCTCTTTCAGGCAGGTTCATCAAAGCTCCAGTTGCTTCAAACTTAATTATAGCCCTAATGGTGGAAATAGATGTGAGAAATTAAGCTATTTTTCTATAGCCATTGCCTGATTTATAAAGGTCAGCAACCTTTTGTCCCATTTAATTTGTGTGTTCTCTCATCTTCCCCATGTTGACAGATGACTAATGGATTTTGGCCTCTGTGTCACCTTATATTTATACCCCAGTGAAACAGAAAGTTGAGAATTACCTAAAGATTCTGGTGTGCTTAAAAAAAGTAAAATATGATTGGGAATATACACTTTAATTAGGTTTTTTTTTGTAACTATTTCTAGCATTGCTGATAATTGTAATATCTTTTCTTTTATCAGCAGGAATCTTTGGTTAAAGATGAGTTGTTATTTGTATCTTATATTTTGAGTGTAAGGTCATGCTGATTAATGACAAAGACATTTTTATAGCTTTTTTTGCTTATATTTTCCAGAGTTGCCAATAATTCTGGAGGGCACTGTATGTACATTTAGGCATTTAGCAGATGCACATACATGCATGCATAAAGGGCTAGGCAGAGCTGAGTGGGGTAACTCTCTGATGTCTTGGGTCCAACAGGCACCTCTTTACCCTTGTTGCCTCTACAATGTCACTCTGGGGCCTAGTAACTAGGGAAACTAAGAGAGACATTTATTTTTTATTGCAAACAGCAGTATGCTGAAAAAACCAAAGCTAATATTTTACCACTTTCACCCACACAGTGCATCCGTGTGTCGCCTACCTCATCACATGACTAGTCTGGCCTCACTGATGCTTATCAGTAACACATGAGAAGGAAGTCTTGTGACCAGTGTCCCAGCCACATAGAAACCCTGCTGCATTAAGTGTGTTCAGTCTTTGCTCAACAGGATATCCAGACCAGCTGGAAGTCACATACGATGGCATGTGAAGACAGATTTATTGTATCCTCTAACCAGCAAAGACCTTCATACCATCCAAGGGCCACAGGGTGGTTTACTGGGCACACATTAGGATATGGCAAAGGGTAAGTATTGGCAAAGCCTCAACATTATAAAGTGCTTGAATGTGCAAAGGAAATTCTTTTAAGGGCAATATGTTTTCTAGAAAAAATTGTGGCCTCTTTTAATTTGAACTCACTGGGTGTCTGTAGACAAATCATTGAAAAAGAATGACCTTGGAAGAAATCTCCCACAGAATGTCAATACCTCCCCATGTCACAAAAAATCTAATTTTCACATGAAAGAAAGCTTAAATAGTGTGCAATAAGTTGACTCACCCCCAACAATGTGATACAAGACAAAATAGTCTGGATAACTAACACAATAAAACACCCTTGATTCACAGTATCATGAATATGTATAAAAATGGGTAGAAAGTAGGGATGCACAATGTGGAAATTCCGGGGAAATAACCAATATTTTTCAGACTATTTTTGCAAATACTGATACCCATAACACCCTGTTTTACATTATAGCACAAATTGAAACAGCAACCAAGTTTCCAAAATCACGGATGAAGCATATGTGCACAGATGTCAGCGTATAAAGGAATATGTTTTATTTGTAGGCTATAAAAAAGTATTTCAGCTTGCTTACTTCAGTACTAAGCCACCTTTTCACTCATTTCAGTGGAGGGATGAGTCTCTCAAATGGTGAGGTATTTCAGGGATACGTTCATGATTCCCAGGATAAGTTTGATGTCATTCTCCACATGATTGGTCAAACATTGCCAGGATGGGAAACAATTTGTGGGAGTTGGTAACTTCAGCCGAACATCAGGGCTTTGTCTTCAGTAAGTAACTGAATGCCTCTTGAACACTAGGCTATTTTACATACGATTTCACATAAAAATATTTGAATTAAATTAATCTGCTCATATGTACAGGTGCAGCTCAAAAAATTAGAATATCGTGAAAAAGTACAATATTTTTTGTCACTCAGAAAGTGAAACTCATATATTATATAGATTCATTACACATAGAGTGAAATATTTCAAGCCTTTATTTCTTGTAATTTTGATGATTATGGCTTACAGCTAATGAAAACCCAAATTCAGTGTCTCAGAAAATTTGAATATTGTGAAAAAGTTAAATATTGGAAACTCATGGTGTCACACTCTAATCAGCTAATTAACTCAAAACCTGAGCCTTTAAATGGTCTCTCAGTCTGGTTCAGTAGGCTACACAATCATAGGGAAGACTGCTGACTTGACAGATGTCCAGAAGACAGTCATTGACACCCTCCACAAGGAGGGTAAGCCACAAAAGGTAATTGCTAAAGAAGCTGGTTGTTCACAGAGTGCTGTATCCAATCATATTCATAGAAAGTTGAGTGGAAGGAAAAAGTGTGGTAGGAAAAGGTGCACAAGCAACAGGGATAACCGCAGCCTTGAGAGGATTGTCAAGCAAAATCCATTCAAGAATTTGGGGGAGCTTCACAAGGAGTGGACTGAGGCTGGAGTCAGTGCATCAAGAGCCACCACGCACAGACGAATCCAGGACATGGGCTACAAATGTCGCATTCCTCGTGTCAAGCCACTCTTGAACCAGAGACAACGTCAGAAGCATCTTACCTGGGCTAAGGAGAAAAATAACTGGACTGTTGCTCAGTGGTCCAAAGTCCTCTTTTCAGATGAAAGTAAATTTTGCATTTAATTTGGAAATCAAGGTCCCAGAGTCTGGAGGAAGAGTGGAGAGGCACAGAATCCACGTTGCTTGAAGTCCAGTGTGAAGTTTCCACAGTCAGTGATGATTTGGGGTGCCATGTCCACTGTGTTTTCTGAAGTCCACAGTCAACCAGAAAACACATCTACCAGAAAATTTTAGAGCACTTCATGCTTCCATCCTGGAGATGCTGATTTCATTTTCCAGCAGGACTTGGCACCTGCCCACACTGCCAAATGTACCAAAAGCTGGTTCAATGACCATGGTATTACTGTGTTTGATTGGCCAGCAAACTCGCCTGACCTGAACCCTATAGAGAATCTATGGGGTATTGTCAAGAGGAAGATGAGAGACACCAGACCCAACAATGCAGACGACCTGAAGGTCGCTATCAAAGCAACCTGGGCTTCCATTACACCTCAGCAGTGCCACAGGCTGATCGCCTCCATGCCACTCCGCATTGATGCAGTAATTCATGCAAAAGGAGCCCCAACCAAGTATTGAGTGCATAGAAATGAACATACTTTTCAGAAGGCTGACTTTTTCTGTTTAAAATATCCTTTTTTATTGATCTTATGTAATATTCAAATTTTCTGAGACACTGAATTTGGGTTTTCATTAGCTGTAAGCCATAATCATCAACATTACAAGAAATAAAGGCTTGAAATATTTCACTCTATGTGTAATGAATCTATATAATATATGAGTTTCACTTTCTGACATGAGTGACAAAAAATATTGAACTTTTTCACGATATTCAATTTTTTTGAGCTGCACCTGTATATTCTCTGCAGGCATAATGCCGCTGTACAGGTTTTTTTTTTTTTGCTTAACACCACAAACCCGTTATCCTCTTTGTACCTGCCACTGTAAAGCAGGCAGGTCGAAACCTAAATATCCTTCCTACAATATCCAAACATATCCTTCATTGCACACAAAAACTGAATATACATAGTATATACGTATATACAATGTAAGCAATGAGATATTTCCTTTTGATTCAGTGGGCTGATTGGTAGCTTCACTAACTAATAGCAAAGTTTCATGATGACGAAATAGAGAAATTGCTTGAACTCTTGAAATTTTGCTGAACAACCTTTAGATCCCAATGGGTTTGAAAATTCATTGCATTTGATGAGGAGCAGTTTTAGTGTGCAATAATCTATTTTTTATTTAGATTTTTCCGCAGAGCACATAAAAATAAGGCTGGATGTGCATTCTTTTGATATTCATCAAAGTTTTTATGTGAGCATGATCAAGGGGATGAAGAGTTCCCATCCAGTTGTCAGAGTACAGTCTTCCCAAACTGTCTCATTTACAGTAGACAAATGTCATGGGTGAAATACTACATATTAGCCACAAGGTAGAGCCAAAGAGCTCACAGAAAATTAGTTTTGTAAGCGCGAGCGCAGGCGTGTCCAATCTTACCTGAAAGGGCCAGCGTGGGTGCAGATTTTTGTTTTAGTTTGGCACTAAGACACCTGATTCTTCTCAATGTCTTGATTGAATACCACAATTAGTTAATTAGTTGAACCAGGTGTCGTCGTGCTGGGCTAAAACAAAAACATTCACCAACCTCTGCCCTTTTCTGGTGAGATTGGACACCTAACCCCAATTCAGAAATCACCAGCATGGATATCCACAGAAAAACTACATTGAATGCACATATCTTAAAAATTTTCCAAACTGGTCCAACCCCGCCCCCTTTGTGTCTGCTACAGAAGATCCACACGCCATAAAGTTCAGTGCATCTGCTCAGAACATTAAACACAACCTCTCTGGAGTGAGTCAGTAGGCATTGGGTTCTGGGGTGTGATCATATGTGGGGCTGAGGATTGTGGTCATGGGCAAAAACATAAAGGCAAGAAACAACAGCGAGGTCTCCGAGATCCAGGGTTAAAGCTTAAAGCACAAACTAAACTTTGGTAGAACTTTGAGTTGTGTAGTTACCTGGCCAAATAGTGGCGAAATATGTTCGTTAGTTGCTCTGTGCTCCCCTGGGGTGATAATCCATAACAGGGTATTTGTTGCTCTCCATTCACTTCAATGGGGCAGCTAAAACGGTCTCAAAATGACACTTCTAGCACATATACGACTGCGAAAGAAGTGTATTCTGTCAGTACAAACAATAACCAGTCCTCGTAGTGGTAGTGGTGGAAGGGAGGGTGCATTTTTTGATTATTGGGACGCACCTCTAGTATATAGCCTATCTATGGTCCGACCTGCCGACATTTTGGTAGTCCTTTCTGGTAGCTTGCTAACAACATTGAAGAAAATAGTACTTTATAAATAATTTTAATTACACAAAAAAAAAAATGTACAATGACTGGTTAGTTTTTGTATTGACAGAATCAGATTCTTTCACAGTCGTATACGTGCTAGAATTGTCATTTTGAGACCGCTTTAACTATCCCATAGAAGTGAATGGAGAGCGACAAATACCCTATTCTGGATTATCACCCCAGGGGAATGATGTAAGAAAGGATTGAGCCATACTTATTCAATCCATTTTTCTGCATTGCATCTAATTTTTGCCTTTCGCTTAATGCTTTTCCACAATTCACATTCAATTGACTTAAATCACAACTGAACTTTGGTAGAACTTTGGGTTGTGTAGTTACTTGGCCATAATATGAGTCCAAATGCTGGTGAAATATGTTCGCTAGTTGCTCTGTGCTCCCCTGGGGTGATAATCCAGAATAGGGTATTTGTCGCTCTCCATTCACTTCTATAGGGCAGCTAAAAGGGTCTCAAAATTACACTTCTGTTCTGTTGAGGTGTTAGTCAAATCTACTAAAATAAATCACTCAGAATCACTTACATTCCACAGCAAAGTATTAGGGTGTGAGTCGCTTCTAAAAGCTGAGGAACGATGAAGGTCAACTGTAATTTACTCCACCAAACCTGATGTCTGAACCTAATGTATATATTGGGAGACTAAGGCCAACACTAGAAATGCCTTTCTGCAGGGGTGTCCAATCTTGGTGCAGGTTTTTGTTTTAGCCCAGCACTAAGACACCTGCTTATAGTTATCAAGATCTTGATTGAAGACTATGATTAGTTAATTCGTTGAATCAGGTGTAGTGCTGGGATCATACAAAAACTTGCACCCACATCAGCCCTTGCTAGATAAGATTGGACACCCGCCTTCCTGCAACCCACTTATTATATAATGCAATTCCCTGACAAACCATCAGGTGGTGCCAAAGTTGCAATTCTGTAAAATGTGTGATAATTCACTTTTTTTATTACAAATTTGGCACCCAACATGGGGTTGAACATGTCAAATTTCAACCCTAATTTGAAAAGTATAATCTGCTACTGCAGCCATGTTCATGTACGAACCCCACTGCTGATTTGGGAGAGTGTAGACATCCGAGGTTCTCCTCTAAAAACAAGTGGTGTCACCAGCTGCTTCTTTTCACATCGCAGACCACAGCCAAGCTCGCATAGACTGGAGTCGAAGGAAGACCTTTCATACGTGGCTTTGACATGTAGTCCACGGGCGTCGGATCAACCAGCTGGGGTTACTCCAGAGCCATGAATCACGCACTTCTAACCGAATTAACCCTCCCATACCCTGAGCAACGCAATGGCCAATTGCACATTGCCATATGGAGCTACTGGCCACAGTCGCATGGTCTGGATTCATTCCAAGACCATGGGACTCATTCATGCACCACAGCGGCCCCAACAGCGATAATTCACTTTTGATATTATTTCCATTTTAGTTTTTGGTTGGTCAAGACGGTTTTTGTGTGCAATGAAGGGGCACGCCCAACCACTTGTAAGTAGACGAGAGGCCTCCAGCCCTGGTCCCAGAGAGCCTCAAGGTCTGCCGATTTTGTCTTATTTTTAATATCAGCATATATACTCAATTAACTAATATACAAATTAAGTTTTGAATAACAATGACAATCAGCACACCCTACAGCCCTCCACAGCCAGGAGAGACCTCTGAAGTAGACAAAGGAAGAAATGTTGCAACACTGATATGTGTCATGCTTTTTCTTTTCAATGCATTCCCCAATTTGATCATGGTGTGGAAGGCCCTATTGTATTATTTTGGACCAATTGCTGCAAAATGCTATAGAGCACAGACAAGCATGTGTTTTCCTGTGAAGCACGCAATGTCAGCTGCCATTTCTTATCAAACCGCAGTTCCTGTTGTCAAGCTTGCACAGACCTGTGTTGGAGGAAGACACTTCACGTGCAGCACAGCAGGCAGACCGCAGACACCCGATCGACCAGCGGGGGGTGCTAGAAAGTGATAATAGGCTGTCATCCCGGCCAACTGAAACATGGCACCGTCCCTAAGACTGCATAAAAACGGGGCAAAGATTCGGTGGGGAAGGAGAGGAAAGAGGAGACAGAGAAGGAGTAATCTTCTTCCGTGGAACATGATAGAGCCAATTGTGCGCTGCCAATGCGGATCTGCCGGCCACAGTTGGCACTGGCATGGCCCCTGTTCGGTACCAGTCCATGGGGCACGTCCATGCACTAGAACAGTGCTTTAACAGGATGAGCCACCCAGCAGCCCATGTCTTTTTCTATTGTATCCACACATCTTCCATCATCTTCAGTTAAACACAGAAAAAGACACAGGCAAACTGGCGCAGACACAAGCGGTTGGCAGCATGCTGTCAGCCAACCCACCAGAGGACCAATTATTAGGCAGGGATACCCTGACGATTGAGCCCCACCCCTCTCTGGGCTCGACCCCCCCCCCCTCACGGGACATGTTTTAACTTTGGGGTCATGTTGGTTGTGACTCCCAAAATGGCACAGATGCTGTAGGCTAACCAGATGGTCAGTCCCACATTCTTACCCCTGAAAGTTTTGTCTCTATTGTTTAAGGTGAAATGTTCTAATTTGACACACCTTATGAATATTCATGAACGACCATGACAAAGGACCAGTGGCGGTGGATGTCCTACATTTGGGCCTGCCTCTATGAATATTCATAAACTATAATATAGCACAGGACCTCCCATTACCAGAAGGATTGCCTAGTAAGGATGTAGGGAGCACAGAAGGAAGACAGGAGCTGACCATCTGGTTACTATAGATAATAGATAGGAACCTTGGAGTGATACTAGATGACTGATACCCCTTTTTGACCAAGCAAGTTCAAGGGCCGGTTCGGAGGCGGTGCCTAATCTCAAACCAGTTTTTCATGTTTCGACAGCAAAAGAACCGGTTCTCAGCCAGGAAAACTGGTTCCAGAGCGGCACCAACACTTAACTGGTCTAGAACCAAGAACCGCTTGCGTCAGGGGCTGGGGGCGGGATTATCGTGACCAACCAAGACCAACTAAAACTTTGTGATTTTAAAAAAAACAGAGCTTCAGCATAAGAAGCAGCACAAATACGTTGGACCAGTCGTATTTGGATGCCAATGTAGGCTCACAAAGCCAGGAGCAACACTAGAGATGTGATGTAGTCCGCCATTGTTGTTGCTGTGCTTGAAGTTGGCGCTAGCGTTGCTGGGAAAGCGGAGACATATACAGTGACGTAATGACTTGGCTCTCTAGCCCGTGGAAAAGCAAACCAGTTCTTAGAAGGTTTGCAAGTTGAACAAACTGCGAACCGGCACTAGCACCAGCCCAGAACCAGAACTAGGTTCTTGTTGGTGGAAAGGGGGTAAAACTGATCCTCTCGGAGAACATCAGGTGAACAGATCTCTTCCTGCGCAATATCTGCAGAATCCGCCCCTTCCTCACCACCTACTGAACCCAGCTCTTGTAGCGCTATCTCAACTCCCTCCTCACTGATCTCCCTGCCTGCTCTGCAGCTCATCCAGAGCTGCAGATCACCTGATATACAACCTTTCCAGGCTCCGCCCCTTATCAGGTAGATAAAGGGACAGCTCCATTGTATCTTCAACAGATCATCAGATGGCACACGCCAGCCAGGCCTGTCTTTTCTACAACCTCTGTGCACCTAACCCCCCCAATGTGCCTGCACGTCTCCTGTCTGTACTGGCCCCCCAGTGGTGAAATGGCAATCAGGACGGTAGAGACCCTGCCTATCTTCAAGGTACCAAAGACCCACCTGCTCACACTGCATCATGGCTCCCCTGACCCTCTAGCTAACCTCTTTCTTTCCCTTTGAATTTCCTTTAGTAGTAGTAATGTTATATGTATAGCTCAAGGATATGTTTATCTGTGTAGTGGTATTTTGATTTTGTTTACAATCCTAATAGTTGGTTTGTTTGGTCGCTCTGGATAAGAGGGCCTGCTGAGTGAATGTAATGTACTGTAATAACCTGCAGTTACGCACTCTTTGTTTTTTTTATTCAGCTACAGATTACAGTTCAAATCTTGCCGCACATGAGCAGGCTACTGTGGCGCATTTCATGTAATTTTCCGTAAGCTGCCAACTTCATCCGTTTACAGTTACTAATGTGCCAAACACCTATCAGTGTCCGATATCAGGTGAGGCTGCAATGTTCACAGTTAATGCAGTCATACAATATAAAATCTTCCAATTGTCTGTCGGTGTCCGTTTACTTACTGGTCTGATAAAATTATAATCAGGTTAGTTTATCATTGCCTCTCCTATTAATTTACTGCAACTAATATTACAATTCAGAAACTCTATATAAGCACTGACAAGCATGGAGGTGCAACTCAAAATCTACCTGCAAAGCAATGATCTTGGACCCTGGACATGCAAACAACATGTAGATATGAACAAATTTTTATTTATGAATTCATGAACATTTTAAACATATTCAGTGTACATTGGCAGAATGCCCCCCCTCATTCTGAACAATTTACAATATATATATATTTTTTACCAGCAATATTACAAGAGTCCTGGAAATGATTGGAAATGTACGTATTGTTTCCCTCTAGTGTTGGAAAACAGGAATATTCTCTACAGTTTCTTTTCACTTCCTGGTGGGATAAATTCACTGTTTTGTAATCATGTAATCACTAAAAAATAATGTATTGCATTTGATCTGGATTTTCATACATTTTAGTGTGCTTAATATTCAGTCAGCTCAGTCCCCCTTATTCAAATATTAAACCTTCTGGTTTGGTTTTTATTTGCTTGAATCACATTTTTGTCTCTTTATTATGCTCTGCAGTCTGTCACGTCCAAAATGAACAGAATGCTTCAGCTCTATCAGCTAGTCTCCATAACTCTGAAACTCAAATCAATAGCTACCCATTTTGTGATCTGTGTCACACCACAAACTGAAAACACAGAGGTGGGTATCCGATGCACAGGAGGCAGGAAAACATGACTGGTGCATGCAACAAAAATCACTGAGCAGAGAGAGATAGGGGTGTGCTGTGAGACCTGAGAAACCAAAGAGAGGTAGTGAGAGGAAACAGAGGAGAGACAGGTGGAGTATAAGAGAGGAGAGATTGAGAAATGCCAGAGAAATTCCACACAGACAAAGCAAAACCGATCTCTGCCTGTTGCTGTCTCCATCCCCACCAGACAATTGGCCCTTTTACACAGTCTTGGGGACGAGGCCTGTCTACCGGATAACCTGCTCCATGTGGGCTGGCTCTGAAGTGTCTATATTCACCTTGCACTTAGTCAGAACCTTAAGGAGCAGCTGCAGGCTCGGCCACCACTGCGTTTTTGGGATGCGATGCCTAGCTGCGGATGCAGGGTGACCAGTGGGTCAGTGGGAACCAAGAAATCACCCACTCATCCACTCACTCATGTAACCACATAAGTCATTCTCCCAACTGCCCACGGCGGTCTTCATTAATCATTCACTCATTACTCACTCTCAGGCCGACAATCACTCACTCACTCACTCAGTCATTCACTCACTCAGTCATTCACCCATTACTCACTCTCAGGCCTTCAATCACTCACTCACTCAGCCATTCACCCATTACTCACTCTCAGGCCTTCAATCACTCACTCACTCAGCCATTCACTCATTACTCACTCTCAGGCCTTCAATCACTCACTCACTCACTCAGCCATTCACTCACTACTCACTCTCAGGCCTTCAACCACTCACTCACTCAGCCATTCACCCATTACTCACTCTCAGGCCTTCAATCACTCACTCACTCAGCCATTCACCCATTACTCACTCTCAGGCCTTCAATCACTCACTCACTCAGCCATTCACCCATTACTCACTCTCAGGCCTTCAATCACTCACTCACTCTGCCATTCACTCATTACACACTCTCAGGCCTTCAGTCACTCACTCACTCACTCAGCCATTCACTCATTACTCACTCTCAGGCCTTCGATCACTCACTCAGCATTCACTCACTACTCACTCTCAGGCCTTCAATCACTCACTCACTCAGCCATTCACTCACTACTCACTCTCAGGCCTTCAGTCACTCACTCACTCACTCACTCAGCCATTCACTCATTACTCACTCTCAGGCCTTCGATCACTCACTCAGCATTCACTCACTACTCACTCTCAGGCCTTCAATCACTCACTCACTCAGCCATTCACTCACTACTCACTCTCAGGCCTTCGATCACTCACTCAGCCATTCACTCACTACTCACTCTCAGGCCTTCAATCACTCACTCACTCAGCCATTCACTCACTACTCACTCTCAGGCCTTCAATCACTCACTCACTCAGCATTCACTCACTACTCACTCACTCAGTCATTCACCCATTACTCACTCTCAGGCCTTCAATCACTCACTCACTCAGCCATTCACTCATTACTCTCAGGCCTTCAATCACTCACTCACTCAGCCATTCACTCATTACTCACTCTCAGGCCTTCAATCACTCACTCACTCAGCCATTCACTCACTACTCACTCTCAGGCCTTCAGTCACTCACTCTCAGGCCTTCAATCACTCACTCACTCAGCCATTCACCCATTACTCACTCTCAGGCTTTCAATCACTCACTCACTCAGCCATTCACTCACTACTCACTCTCAGGCCTTCGATCACTCACTCACTCAGCCATTCACCCATTACTCACTCTCAGGCCTTCAATCACTCACTCACTCAGCCATTCACTCACTACTCACTCTCAGGCCTTCAATCACTCACTCACTCACTCAGCCATTCACCCATTACTCACTCTCAGGCTTTCAATCACTCACTCACTCAGCCATTCACTCACTACTCACTCTCAGGCCTTCGATCACTCACTCACTCAGCCATTCACTCATTACTCTCTCAGGCCTTCGATCACTCGCTCAGCATTCACTCAATACAATACAGCAGTCTCCTTCCAATCTGCCATATTATATGTTTGCATACACCATTGCATATATCTTACCAATGGCTGTGCTATTGGTTTCTAGGTAAAATCTATTGCTTAAAACAGAATGCTCAACAGGATTACATTCCCACACATTTGTGGGAATAGAATTGTGGTAAATGTCCTGTTTGGGGAGAGTAAATATGCACTATATTGCATATGTGGCACTATAATCAGAGTAAACATGTGGAAACATAATAATGGTAAATGATAGCAAACCATGGTAAACATGATAAATATCCTCTGTGGGAACATAATCATAATAAATATCCTGTTTTCGGAGAGGAGTCTATAAATTTGCAAAGTGGGATTCTATTCAGGGTAAACATGGTGTAGAAATAGAATCATGGCAAATATTGGTTACCATGGTAAATATCCTCCGTGGGTATACATTCAAGGTAAATGCTCATATAGGTTTGGGGAGAGGAATATAAGTACATTTGTGATGTATTATTATAATTATGGTGTGTAAATAGCATTGTGGTAAATCAAAGTAAATTATGTTAAACCATGGTAAAAATCCAGTTTTTTTCATATCTGATTTGGGATAAAGAATTATGGTAAACATTCAAGTAGGGATTATGAAAATCACATGATTTGTGGCCATAGAATTATGGTAAATCATGGTAACTATCAGGGTAAATCATAGTAAATATCCTGTGTGTGAATATTGCTAATTATTCCGTTTGGGATGAAGAATCATGTACATATTCAATGTGGGATTATGAAAATAAAAAACATGAATAGTGAAAATAGAGTAACAATGGTAAATATCATCTGTGGGAATGGAATAAAAGTAAATACTCATATTTGTTTTGGCAGTGGAATCTAATTAAATATGCAATGTGGCATTCACATGGTAAACATGGCCTGGAAATAGAATCCTGGTTAATCATGGTAAATTATGGCAAACCATGGTAAACATGGTAAATAAATGAATCCTGTTAAATCGTGGTAAAGTTTCCCCTGTGGAGATGTTATTCTGGTAAATATCCTGTGTTGGCAGAAAAAGATAAATTAGCAATCTATGATTAGAGTCAATTTAAAAATAGAATCATCCTATTTGGGAAGACAAATCATTGCGAATATGCAATGCCAGATTACTAACATGACAAATATGCTCCTGGAGTCATTAATAAACTATCGAAGGCAGTCACTATTCCCTTGCAGTCTTTTTAAAAAATATATATTTTTAGGTCTTTTTTTTTCAGAAAGAATGGGGAGCGAGAGAGGAGAGACATGTGACAAAGGTCGTGCGGCCCGAATCGGACCGCTGACGTCGCGGCTCGCAATGAGGATATGGACGGTGCTCTAGGCCTACAGGCTACGCCACCTAGACACCCCATTCCCTCACAGTCTTGAGTGACAGTCCCATTCCTCTGAGTTCTAATTGCTGTCTGTCTTTTACTGTTTTACTGTCTTTACAGCTTGCCATTGGTATGAACTTGTGTCCTTATGCTGAACCTTTTTACAAATTTCCTATATCATTTAATTTAGTTATATTTTCTAATTTGGCGCATTAATAATAATAATAATAATATAAACTTCTGAACTAGGACACTTCCAATTTCTTCTTCTGGGCTTTGGTCCTCAAAGTTATATAAAAAAACATGGCTGCAGTATGCCAATCAATTTGCATTTGTGTAGCAAAAATGAAAAACTATTGGTCAACACAAAACTTGGTACACATGTAAAGGACTGCACATTCAAACATGTCTCCAAGTTTCATGATGGCACGTTTAGAAAATAATAATTTATGTTAAAATCTTGCTCGGCCATTTAATTTGTCAACACCCTTTAGCTCTGATTGATGGTAGTAAACACACAGATAATTAGCAAAGACTCGAATGTGATTGAACTTCAAACGATGAGGTAGTTTGTTCTAGTCTAGGAACAGTTCATGCGCCCTGCCTCAGTATGTAGTTCTTGTAAGTTAGCGCTGTTGCGTGATTGAAACCATTACTCTTCCAGTGTAATTACAGTTGTAAAAATATCTGCCAAATGTATTTGCAAGTGCCTATTTTTTTCTTTTTGCAAATTTACTCTTTACTGCCAAATTAATTGCTGTTTGTGTTATTATTTAACCAAATAGCTACATTTATTTGATCCATTTATTAGATTTTCCATAAAAAGTGGTGGTAAGCAAACAAACCCCAAAATGTTGTTTTTATATCTGTGGCGCAGGGTTTGGGGTGGTCCGGGGGTGAGGGCCTGCCTCTTGTGGTGGTCCCCCTCTGTTCCCCCCCACCCCCTCTCAACAGAAGTTTGCTGAATCTCTTTTCATAATAGCATAGTAAGTGTTTTAATTATTATTAACTTCCTTTCATTTTGTAATCGACTACATCTCTGTAGGCCGTTCATCTGCATGTATGTGTGTCCACTGCCCTATTGTAGGCCTGAAGGGTAAATGTGAGGCAGAGGGGGCGGCAAGGGGACAGCAGGGGGCTGGGGTTAGGGTGGGCGGGAGTGAGGTTCTGGCACTTGTGGTGGTCCCCCCTCCTTCCCCTCCCAACAGAAGATTGATGAATCGATTGTGACACTGTTGCCGGTGTGTCTGCGCTGTTGCCGCGGACGCCTCGGTTACGGCAGGGAATCCCAGCTATGGCACCCACGGAGCCCCGCGGCATTGTCGCCGCCCTGCAGGGGGCCCTCGGCGTCTGCCGGGCCCCGGGATCAGCCCTGACTCACATACCCGCTGTCACGACCCTGGAGACAAACTGGGGTTGGCCGGGGGGCGGTAGGGGGCTTTTTCTTTGGAGGGGGCGGTGGCTGGGTTGCAAATTATGGCGCTCGCTCTCGCTCAACAGCCGCACTTCCACTAATAAACCCTCGGCTCTAGGTCAGCCCCACCTGAGATGAGGCTGAATGTACGTTGAACAACACGCAGGAACAGCAGTAGCTTCTGCCCAAAATGACGGAAATCAGTTTGAAGTGTATTTATCCTGTAATTAACCACAACATGAATTACACTGTTAACAATCTCTCAAATCTCCCAGCTCAGAAGCATGGTCTTCATGTTAGAAAATATATTGATTATATATATTTTTTTAATTGTATTTGTTTTCCCCTTCTTCTGTACAATATTCCAGTTGCTGTGGTCTTTTGGTTGCCAGTTTTGTTTTCTCTGAAACAAGAGCAAAAGCATGAGAAATTGGGTTCTTTCCTCTATAGCAAAGCAGGCCAGTGACAACAGCTCATTTATTTCCCAAAATCGGTGCAGGTGACATCAAAATATCAGACTAAAGATGCTCTGGGGCCTTCAGCACCAGAGCAGTAGGTGAGACTCTGAGAGACAGAAATGCTGTCAATTTCAAATTAATTCAGGACCCGTGTACTTTCTCCACATTCCCTGTGACAACAGCATAGTGCCAAAAATGCTGCTATGTTGTCAACAGCTTGGCTGTATTAAAAATATACATTGAGACGATTTAAGTATTTCCGGTTGCCTCCCAATGTTACGTGTTCTGAGACTCCTCAGCTGAAAGGTTGAACAGAATTTTAGCCCATCCAATCAGAGTTCCCTTACAGCCTCACTCAAACCAATCACAACTTCCTATCCAATCAGAGTACCCCTACAGCCCCACACAACTCAATCACAGTGCATCCATACACAATCAGAACTGAAGCAGAACCCAACAGAGGCCACACAGAGTCTGCATGAACGGTCATACAGAGGAAAAACATCTTTATTTTCCAGCACAGCTTCCGCGGGTGTAAGCTGTGACTCCACATCCCAAACACTGTGTCTCATCTTAATCTTTACAGCAGTTCATTTAAATCCTTTTATTCCCTCAGTAACCACATTTGTACACACATTCAAGCCCTCAAATTCTGGCCTTACACGTTAAACCAGAGCAACTCACGTCCAGGCTTTGAGGGCTGCAATCCTGCAGGCTCTCTAAATCACCAGCACTTGTGGGGGTGGGAAGCTACCCTAGCTCAATAGTAGTTTATTAATATCCTGGTTTAATAAAGACAGTATTTGGTTGATATCTTGGCTAAAGAAATAGTGATTGGTGGGGTTGTGAGGTGGCGTAGATCTCTATTGTGCAGTGATCGACTGTACACTCCAGTATATTATGTATAGAATCATCCTGTATAGTCTTGTACAGAATCACCACTGTGCCAGTGCTGACTGTGGCTGGCAGCTCCTAATTGGCTGCGGCGCTGCCTAGAAATGGTGGGCTTCAGTCAGTAACATTCTCCCAGTCTCAATGCACAAGTTTGATTAATTTGGTCAGTTGGGCACCTGCAGTCTGCCTGCACAACCTCTGCATTAATTGTCGTCCTCCAGGCTAGCCTCCACAACCCTGAATCCTTATATGACAATTCAGTAATGAGATGGGCCGATAAGGGCAATAGGGTATTCCAAATTTGGAGGATTAAAAAAGTATACATAAAGACGATGACTGACTGATATAAGTAACTGGTTGAATCAGATGGGCAAGGCAGCCCACAGACAGTGCAGCCCTCCAGTAACAGGTTTCAGTAACGTGCACTAAACCTCCAACCAAAAGTCTTAAAAATCCTAAAAAACGCATGGCCGAATTCAGTTATGTTAAACAAAATAAAATAAATATAAATTAAACTTTCAGATCCGTCTCACATTCAAAACAATAAATATCAAAATGTATTACAAAAACAAACACAATATTGTAACAAGCAAATTATAATTAAGAACAAAACATACATTTTTGCGAAACAACACATGAAACATCACTTGACATCATGACATTAGTAATGGGACTATGTAATTGCCCTGCAATATCAACTTGCAAACCAGGTCAAATTAAATAAAAAGAATAAAACATCAATGTAAGGCCACAAAAATGAGTTTGTCCAACATATTACTATAATGGAGAAGATGTCTGCCAGTTTTACATGCACAAAGGGTTGCTAAATCAATGTTATGAACTGACAACAACAGTACTTCAAACAGACAGGACCAGAACTAAGCCTTACCGTTGGTGGCAAAACCTCAAAACAGTATGAATGTTTTCCCTTCATAAATAAATCACACTCATTCTAGTTCACAATGAAGATAAACTTTATAAAAAAAACATTCAACATGACGTATAATTGTTAAAAAAGACTAGGGAGAATTTTTGTTATGAAGTAACTGGGCAGTAGAAGCAGGAAATAAATGAAAAAAAACTGCCATCTCTATACAAGAGTATCTATCACTTTCTCCTCAGCCCCTAAAATAATTTAGTGTAACAAGGATTCAGAAAAACATTACTGTATATATACACTCAAGCTGTAATAGCAATATACTTGAAAGTTGTTTCATGTTTTAACGATAAAGGAGCAATGTCTCAGTTCAGGTACTAATTAGTGTCTGAACGACAACATTTTAGCAGCGGCAGTAGTTGATATGCTAAAGCAATCTGAAGCAAAACACAAATACGTGCAGATTTACCTTTCATGCATGCACATACTGCCATGACGACATTTTTTCAGGTTTGCGATTGTTCAACAATTAATTTCACTCGTCAATTCTTTGTTCCCACAGTTAGGAAACTCCAAACAAAACTTCACAATCTTGAGTTGAAAACTAATAAATAAATAAATACAAATTTCTCCTGAAAATAACTTCCCCACTGGACAATCATTTTTCGTTTTTGCATGTTAAATTTGAGTCAACTGTGTGCATGTCCACTTAAACATATTACACAGAATAATTTAAATTATTGTTTTCAAAACAAACAATCTGGTTCCCTATTTAATGAGTATAAAAACAAGTACAATAAAACTCAATAAAAATAAATAATGATAAATAAATCACAGTCCTTCCTGCAAACGCAACAAAAACAAATTCAAGTTTTAAAAATGATTTTATTTATATAATTTAGAGAGTCCATGCAGTGGGCTATGTTCTGAGTTTTTGTTCAGTTCCCCTAGCCTGCATCCAACATACCAGGGCACAGGGCAGAGTGAATAGCAGGGGTGTCCAATATTATCCGAAAGGTATGGGTGCTGGTTTTTGTTTTATCCCAGCACTAAGACACTTGATTAAACTAATTAACTAACCATGTTCTTCAAGACCAGAATCAGGTGTCTTAGTGCTGGGCTAAAACAAAAGCCTGCACCCACACCAGCCGATTTCTGATCAGATTGGACACTCCTGGCCTAAAGTATTACTCCTGTCATTTTCTATTTATATCTAATAAAAGTATTAAACAAATAAAAGATACTATTATTATCATTATTATTATATGAGTAATAAGGAAAAAGTGCTGTGAAGGTAGCATGTGTTTCAGAAAGGCAGTAAAATGAGGCACCCCTGTGGGTCCTCCGGGAATCCATTATTAACCCAATCACATGCAATGGGACGGTCTCAGTGATGTTTGCACATTGGGGCTGCAGCGGACCATGAAACCATGAAAAACAGCCCTAGACCATAGGGTGTCTGGATACTTTTGGTCATATAGTGTATGATGCTATTGGGGAGTTCAAAGTTGTATTTTTGTGGTATAATCCATGGTCGCTTTTCCAATTCACATTTTACTTATATTTATCTGTTTGCCAAATGCCCTTATCTGAGCCAACTAACCAAATGCTACCACACACCACTACCAAAAAAACAACCATAAAAGCATAGTATCTGTCGAAGGAACACAACGTCATCAATGGTTGCTGTTTCTTTAAAATCCTGACTGCTTTGCCAAAACAAAGACACCCTATCTGGCCCTATATGTTGATTTCACTGTGTAATTAAAATTTACAGTTAATTAGATGGGTGGAGAAAAATGTATTGCGTACATTTACAATCTCAAATATTTTGGATTTTGTCTCAAGTAGAGAGGCGAGGAGGGAGACCCCAGAGCATCAATACTTCTCATACCCGCGGAGTATCAAAGGTGTGCGTTCTGATGGCAAAGAATTTATGATTTTTTATTACTTCAGCAAAAGTTTTTTAAAAAGCTGAAAATTGATGCAGGTAATTCTCTCACCATTGAATGGATTCGGTGCTTTACACTTCTTTGTACACCCTGTGAATAGTTTGTACCAGTAAAGCAGAATCCTCATTTATAAGCATGCATTATTTCGTCTCATTCGTTGGGAAAGTCATCAGTAATCATAATCAATGCCAGCGGTAAAAGTGAAGCTTGAAATTCTTCGTACTGAATGGAAATGAACAGGTTGGCCCAGCCCGAGGGCTGAGACCGACTGACAGGCCGTAAACTGAGAGGGATTAGCGTTAATATAAACACACGGAAGTATTCACAGGCCAGTGTTCGTGCACAAGGTTATGACAGCCACAAACAGATTCAGACAATAACACACTCAAAACCCACTGTTTTACATTTTCTGGGTTATTAAAAACAATGTCACCTGTGCCCCTCAGTCCATCCCACCCTCCTAATATACTGTTGTGAAAAGACCCCAAAAAACAAAACCTTTCTTTTTTTTCTACATCCACACTCTAATGAACTTCTGCACTAGCCACACCCACTGCCCCACATCAAACCGGCCCCGCCTCACTTCTTGTTCTTCAGCTGATTGGCCAGCCAGTCCAGGCCCTCGTAGAGGCCGTCCCCACTGGTGGCGCAAGTGGCCTGAATGTACCAGTTGCGGTGGCGCAGGGAGTGGAGGCCCAGCTTGTCAGTGATCTCTGCCGCGTTCATGGCGTTGGGCAGGTCCTGCAGAGCAAGGGGCCAGAGAGAAGGTTTTACATGAGAGAGGTGGTGACAGTGAGTTAGGGAGGAGACTGGAGCCCATAGGAAATTAGAAGGTAGAGAGAGGAGGTGAAAGAGGCGGTGGAGGTGATGGTGTTGAGGTGAGGAAAAAAAGGTGCTGGGGTTAAGTTGAGGTAGAAGGTAGTGTTAAGGTTAGGTAGTGGAGGTGATGGTGTTAAGGTGGTAGTGGAGATGATGCTCTAAAGGTGGTAGTGGAGGTGATGCTGTTAAGGTGCTAGTGGAGGTGATAGTGTTAAGGTGCTAGTGGAGGTGATGGTGTTAAGGTGCTAGTAGAGGTGATGGTGTAAAGGTGCTAGTGGAGGTGATGGTGTAAAGGTGCTAGTGGAGGTGATGGTGTAAAGGTGGTAGTGGAGGTGATGGTGTAAAAGTGCTAGTGGAGGTGATGGTGTAAAGGTGGTAGTGGAGGTGATGGTGTAAAAGTGCTAGTGGAGGTGATGGTGTTAAGGTGCTAGTGGAAGTGATGGTGTTAAGGTGCTAGTGGAGGTGATGGTGTTAAGGTGCTAGTAGAGGTGATGGTGTAAAGGTGCTAGTGGAGGTGATGTTGTTAAGGTGCTAGTTGAGGTGATGGTGTAAAGGTGGTAGTGGAGGTGATGGTGTTAAGGTGCTAGTGGAGGTGATGGTGTAAAAGTGCTAGTGGAGGTGATGGTGTTAAGGTGCTACTGGAGGTGATGGTGTTAAGAGTTAGGTGAATGGGTGAAAAAGAGGTAGATGAGGTAACAGCTTTAGGGAGGGAGAGAGGAGGGCACACAGGAGGCGAAAGACGAAACGTCACATGCCTGCTTGTTAGCGAAGACGAGGAGCACAGCGTCCCGCAGTTCGTCCTCTGCCAGCATCCTCATCAGCTCCTCCCGCGCCTCGTTGACCCGCTCCCGGTCGTTACTGTCCACCACGAAGATCAGGCCTATCAGGGGAGCAAGGGTGGGATTGTGAACAGTCACAGTAAGAGCTGACCTCTAGCTTGTTCATTAGGTAGATGTGAGTGTGCTGCACATGAATGAGTGGGCTTGTGCGCACCAATGGTCTTCAGAACAATTCATGTAAAATCTGATTTTTCAGTGAAAGACCCCTTCAGCTGACCATTTTTGTCATTGAAAGCTCATGTTGGCATACTACCAACCATGAAAGCCTACGTTGGCTTTCTAGCATCTGAAAAACCTCTATTATATCGTGTCTGTGTGAACCATGCGCCTGATTTACCCTGCGTATTTTGGAAGTAGTGCCTCCACAGGGGCCGGATCTTGTCCTGGCCGCCCACGTCCCACACCGTAAAGCTGATGTTCTTGTACTCCACCGTCTCCACGTTGAATCCTGAGCGGGAAAGAGAAAGAACAACGGCACTCACTGAACCAGGAAAGAGGCGCATAACTCTTCTTCTGGTGATACTGGCCACAAGTCAGAACTGTGCTTTGCTAGGTCACATTTTAAAACGCAAATAAATTGAATGTCTTTAGAAAGCCCGGCCAAATTATCACGTACATGGCTTTCCTGGGGCTGCACCGAGGTCAAGACTTTTGTTTTGCTTGACAATAGAAACCAAAAGGAACTCAAGCAGTATGCTCTGTTTTATTTTAGTCAATGGAAAGGTTCCGGTTATCAATGGGTTGGCAATGTAGTTCAATGCTTTGTGAGCAGGGTTTGCAATTTAAAGGTCGTGGGTTTGCTTCCCAGCTGGAGCTCTGCTGTTGTACAACCGGGCAAGATACTCAACCTGAACTGCTTCAGTAAAATATGCAGCCGGATAAAGGAATGCAGGTAAAAATGTAATCCATGTAAGCCGTTGTAAATAGAAGCATCTGCTGAATGCTGAAGTATAAATCTAACTAAGCATCTGTACAGCGTGACATTAAAAATGGCCAAGACAAACAAACAAACATTCTACACTTCATGTTTTATCTCTGACAAACTCCTTTTTTGGACAGGCCTGTGGCTCACAAACGAATAGACTGGGTAGGCCTGAGAGCAGGGACAGTACCGATGGTGGGGATGGTGGTGACGATCTCTCCCAGCTTCAGCTTGTACAGTATGGTGGTTTTCCCTGCTGCGTCCAGGCCCACCATCAAGATCCTCATCTCCTTCTTCCCTATGAGAGTCTTCAGCAAGTTTCCAAAGATGTTTCCCATAGTTACCACAGCTTCCCCTGGCAACGATCCCCTACGGCGCTCTGAAATTATGGGTTGGTGGCTTGTTCTCCTGAGTGGGGGCCTTTCTTGTTCAACGAGCCTACAGACGGGGAGATAAAATACATTTTAAAATAACATTGGGGCGCAAGGGCCGAACAGCAGCATATTAATTATGTATTTAGTTTTTAACCATTTTTCGTATTCCCATTTTCTTTTCTTTATAAACCAATTTGGAATACACAGTTGCAGTAGTGGGCCATCCAAATTCTGCAATATCCTTCATCAATTTGGAAGGGCACAAACACGTACAAACCAGTACAAAAACACTGAAACCAGTACTGCCAACCACAACTTTTTTTCACAATGTAGTCCCAATAGTAAATATGGGCAACCTTCGGAGAGAACACCACTGCACTAAGAATCAGTGCTTTAGCTCGATTTATACAACAGTTCGTTCCGACCACGCATTGTGATTGGCTAAGACATATTCCATGAGTGCTACAGTATAACATCACTCGGGATCACTCCGGGATCGCCAGGATGACACCGCTTTGTTGACATTCTAATTGATACATTGTTGGAAAATTATAATTTTTAAAAATGGAATTCTGAAAGAACAATATTTGTTGGCGGAGCCAAATATACAACAAAATCATAATCTATTCTGTTGTCTCAATCATTAATTGATCAGATATTTTATAGCCTAGTAGAACTGTTGTATAAAAGCAATATCACATGAGAGGGAGTGCTCTTATACTGTATATCATATCAGTATACAGTATAACCCTCTCGTGTGATGTTGCTTTAGTGTCACCCAAGACCCTGTTTTAACCAGTCTGGCTGTGATTTAGCCAGAGATCTCTGCCTTATTTCGGAGGCTAAGGACAAGTGTTTTGTTAAAATAAACATGACAAGCAGCACGGCTGAGAGGACGATTGAATGAGCCAAGCAATGCTTTAACGCCTAAGGAGGCTGGGTTTTTCAAGCTTTTCTGAAGGATGCACAGAGAGAGCAATCCCATGATGCACTTCAGACTACTAAGAACAGCTGCCATCTCCAGGGATTCCCTCTCTCTGTCAGGTTCTGATCACCTGCTTGCTAATGTACTACCCCTACAGAAAGAGGACAAATGCATATCAGGCCCCAAACTGCAAAAGAGGCACACACTCTGAACACCCTTTCATCTTCTCCACGTTTTATTACATTACAGACTAATTCTACAATAGATTGAGTTCATTTTTTGTCGCAAAATTCTACACAAAATAGCCCATAATGACAAAGTGAAAACATGTTTTTAGAAATTTTTGCAAATGTATTAAAAATCGAAAACTGAAATCTTTAATTTACATAAGTATTCATACCCTTTGCTTTAACATATTTTTAAAGTACCATTTTTAATATTTGGTCGCATATCCTTTGCATGCTGTTACTTCCTGAAGTCTGTGACCTATCAACATCAAAGGACTCTCGATATCTTATTTCCAGGTACAGTTACAAGCGATACTATAAGCTCTCTGCATTTTAATGGATTTCTATGGGAATTGGGGGGTGAGACTAGATTCAGCTGTAAATTACACTGGTACAGTATGGAACACATGGCTGGTTAAATGGCTGTAAGTCATCAAGGGTCTGAGCTATCGAACGAGCCCCAAACCATCACTCTGTTGCCAGATATGGAGTATGATGATGGATCACATGCTGCAAGGGTTTCTCCTGACTCATTTTCCTATATACTCTCTGGGGGAAAAAAAAAAAAAGAAAACACCTTAAAAGAATCCATCCATCCACTATCCATCCTCTGGCGCCAGAGTGTTGGCTGGGCTTGCTGGTATGATACCTACACACCATTTCGCCAGTCATGTGTTCCATACTGTTACAGCGTGTATTTACAGCTGAATACTAGTCCCCACCCCCCCACCCCAATTAATCCATTCAAATGCAGAGAGCTTATAGTATCGCTTGTAACTGTACCTGGAAATAAGATATCGAGAGTCCTTTGATGTTGATAGGTCACAGACTTCAGGAAGTAACAGCATGCAAAGGATATGCGACCAAATATTAAATATGGTACTTTAAAAATATGTTAAAGCAAAGGGTATGAATACTTATGTAAATTAAAGATTTCAGTTTTCGATTTTTAATACATTTGCAAAAATGTCTAAAAACATGTTTTCACTTTGTCATTATGGGCTATTTTGTGTAGATATTTGCGACAAAAAATGAACTCAATCTATTGTAGAATATGTCTGTAATGTAATAAAACGTGGAGAAGGTGAAAGGGGTGGGCAGACTCTCCGGCTTGACTGTAAATTTGAACATACACCCTCATATGCATGCATAGACATACAGACAACCATACACACTGGTTTGCATGCATAAACACACACACACACACACACACACACACACAGAAAACCACACATACATACTCACAGAAAGTTAACCCCCACACACACATGCACAAGCACACACACCCACCTACCACCCGTATGTCTTACTGCAAAACTGGTTTTATAATGCAGCTATCATAGTGAAAAGGCTCAAGGCTGAATCTGTCAAAAACTCCAGTAGCATGCAACAACAATTAGTGTCCAGTAACATCTCAGACAACGCATACAAATTAGTGCGCACAAACTGCAAGTAGGCTAGTTTGCATTTTAGATTGTGATACATTGAGAGGCATTTTAGATAACTGTAGGCCTACTGTAAAAAATGATAATGCTAATATATGTTTGCATATGCAGATGAACGCTATTATGAACTTTTCCGTTGGATATTGCGTTCTATAAACCCCGACAGTACCTAGTGTAAATATAAGTGCACTTGTGTGAGTTTGTATAAATATACAAATTTCATAACCAATGCAGTAATATTAGCTCTAATGGAATAAAATACATAGTATGCACACGATTAGGATTTAGCTAAATTTGTAGGTAGGCTACATCAAACAAAATAAAGCGTGCATGTGTATGAATGGTGCGTGTCCAGCCAGCTCTGTCTTCAACTAGCCATGCAGCTAGCTATATTTAATTAAAAAACGTTTCGTGGAAGCAAGCTAGCTATACAGGTATTTTCCCTCACCTATTTCTATTCAGATATAACTACATGCGTGCAAAGTTTACTAATCTTTTTCTTTATAAACAGAAAATACAAATATTTCACATCTTTACAACCAAGCAATCGGTCATTTTATTCTCTCAAGTCACGACTCCGCAAGCAAGCAGTTTGTTAGCCAGCTAGCTAGCCATTCCTAAATCAATTTGCCTTGCTTAATTGTCTGATGGCATCGTACAACTACGACGGAACAAGGGTCTCCTAAATGATCTGTAAGATTCTAATATTATTTATATATTCTTCTGATTATTATGTCATATTATTTTCTCACTGGTCCACACCCGCATCCTCACTCACCTCCAACAGTGACACCAGCCAAATTCGGATAAGTGACAATGCAGGTATCGCGATACTTGCAACGGCTTTCTGCGTTGGGAATATAGGACTTTTAAGTCTCGCGAGAATAACACCTTAAAATGCTCTTTTCAACACAAACGCTGGCATGATGAATTTGCTTTTGGGCTATCTATGTGACGTTACGTTATCTCTCCCGAGCGACACCCTATGGTTTACCACATGATGTCATTTACTGTTTCATATCTGAAATTCGGCGTCTGTGAGCATGTTAATAGCTGGCCACAAATTGTTAAATACACTTGGTGATAATTCTGAGATACAAAGTCAGCCAGTTACACACAGGCTATCACACACACTAGGCTACAACTTGCGGCAACCTTTCAAATTCTCAGACCTGCATTTAAATTTGACCCAGAAAATATAAAAGTAATATCGAATATAGAATCGAGACACATTAAACCTTAAAAAGAAAATAGCCTACGGGGGGTAAACATGGACATTAATAATTAAATTAATGAATCAACTATGAATGAGTAACCTGTAAGCGGCTGCCAAATTGGATAATTTGGCAGCGATAGCTATGCAATTTGAGATGGTGAGCTTGGGGGAGGCATACAAGGGAATAGATCCGACGAGCTAGCTAATTAGCAAATGGGGGTCCCACAGACAGCTTGAGGTACCACAGCATCTATCCCAAGTTGAACGTATACGTCACGACTTGGAAAACCATAAACATAAAATATTGCGATTTAACCAAGTTATCACCTAATTTATGGAAATGAAATATTGATAAACATACAATATTAAAGTGATACCAAAAATAGCCTACCATCTGGAAATACATTTTTAAATCTATTTCTTAATTTGCTGAATAATTCACTTACATTTGGGTTCTTACAATTGAAAATAACATTGGCAAATGATAAATCGTACAGATAACGGATTGTATTACAGATTTCACGACAGATTTCACCTGTCATATAGCAGTCTGGATTAATTCCCCCAAATTTCATTATATTTTCATTATATTTCCCCATCAGCTTCAATTAATTTCTGTCAATTTAATTGTATCCCACGAATATTGTAGAATTTGTTTATCTTTTATTTTTCATTCACCAGTGTTATGTTTACATATACTGTACATGTGGTGTTTCATATCATAGATATCCAAATACAGGTGCAGCTCAAAATATTAGAATATTGTGAAAAAGTTCAATATTTTTTGTCACTCATGTCAGAAAGTGAAACTCATATATTATATAGATTCATTACACATAGAGTGAAATATTTCAAGCTTTTATTTCTTGTAATTTTGATGATTATGGCTTACAGCTAATGAAAACCCAAATTCTGTTACGTTTCTGTCATGTTTATGCCATGTTTCATGTTTAGTGTTTGTCACAGTTTATTTTCTGTTCATGTCTTGCTTGTGTTCTGTTTATGTTACGATGCAGTTCATTGTTTGCACACACATTTCCATGTTTTTCCGCAGCCTTGCATTCATGCTGTTTCTTTCTCTTGCTGTCACTCACGTTTCCCTAATTGTTTCATTCTCCCGTGTCTATTTACTAATATACTAACATTAGATCAGGATTGGGTAATACTAACTATCTAACCATGTGTTCATGTTTACCTTACGTTTCTCATGCATGTTAATTACTAATTTAATAACGCTAGGTCAGGATAGGTTAACTACTAACGATTTACTAATTGCCTCGTTACGTGTCTCATTTTCTCAAGCTGTTGTTAATTTCCTGCTGCTCTCAAGCTAATGTTTGCACCTGTCTACACCTGCATATAAGATCAGTGTTCATGTCATGTCCTTGCGAAATTGTTGCCTTTAGTTCACTACTGTCACTTTTGAGCGTTTTCCATTGTTTTGACTATCGTTATTAATCTAGCCTGTTTACTGACCATCGTTACTGCCTGCCTATTGTTTCCACTGCCTGTTTTTGACCACAAGTTTTGCCTGCTATCTGTTTTGTACCTCTGCCCTGCGGATAGGACTTCGGTCTGACTCCTGCTACGCCCCACGACTACGAACTTTGCTTTACCCCTGTTTTGTACTTCTGCTCTGCTGACAGCTACTCTGGTTAATGAACTTGTGCACGGATACCGATTTCGAGACTGCCTTCTCCCTCGGTACTGTATCTTTGGTCTGGCTGGATTTATTGGTTTTTGGACTTTGCTTGTGTGACTACGATTTTGGATTTCCCCATAATAAAGCCCTTGCGGGTATTTATTACCACGTCAGAGTCATGCGTTACGGGTCCAACCCGCACACATCCGTCTCAAATTCAGTGTCTCATAAAATTAGAATATTACATAAGATCAATAAAAAAGGATATTTTAAACAGAAATATCAGCCTTCTGAAAAGTATGTTAATTTCTATGCACTCAATACTTGGTTGGGGCTCTTTTTGCATGAATTACTGCATAAATGCGGCGTGGCATGGAGGCGATCAGCCTGTGGCACTGCTGAGGTGTAATGGAAGCCCAGGTTGCTTTGATAGCGGCCTTCAGGTCGTCTGCATTGTTGGGTCTGGTGTCTCATCTTCCTCTTGACAATACCCCATAGATTATCTATGGGGTTCAGGTCAGATGAGTTTGCTGGCCAATCAAGCACAGTAATACCATGGTCATTGAACCAGCTTTTGGTACTTTTTGGCAGTGTGGGCAGGTGCCAAGTCCTGCTGGAAAATTAAATCAGCATCTCCATAAAGCTTGTTAGCAGAAGGAAACAAAGTGCTCTAAAATTTCCTGGTAGATGGCTGCGTTTACTGTGGACTTCAGAAAACACAGTGGACCAACACCAGCAGATGACATGGCACCCCAAATCAACACTGACTGTGGAAACTTCACACTGGACTTCAAGCAACATGAATTCTGTGCCTCTCCACTCTTCCTCCAGACTCTGGGACCTTGATTTCCAAATTAAATGCAAAATTTACTTTCATCTGAAAAGAGGACTTTGGACCACTGAGCAACAGTCCAGTTATTTTTCTCTTTAGCCCAGGTAAGATGCTTCTGACGTTGTCTCTGGTTCAGGAGTGGCTTGACACGAGGAATGCGACATTTGTAGCCCATGTCCTGGATTCGTCTGTGCGTGGTGGCTCTTGATGCACTGACTCCAGCCTCAGTCCACTCCTTGTGAAGCTCCCCCAAATTCTTGAATGGATTTTGCTTGACAATCCTCTCAAGGCTGCGGTTATCCCTGTTGCTTGTGCACCTTTTCCTACCACACTTTTTCCTTCCACTCAACTTTCTATGAATATGCTTGGATACAGCACTCTGTGAACAACCAGCTTCTTTAGCAATGACCAATGACTGTCTTCTGGACATCTGTCAAGTCAGCAGTCTTCCCCATGATTGTGTAACCTACTGAACCAGACTGAGAGACCATTTAAAGGCTCAGGAAACCTTTACAGGTGTTTTGAGTTAATTAGCTGATTTGAGTGTGACACCATGAGTTTCCAATATTTAACTTTTTCACAATATTCTAATTTTCTGAGACACTGAATTTGGGTTTTCATTAGCTGTAAGCCATAATCATCAAAATTACAAAAAAATAAAGGCTTGAAATATTTCACTATGTGTAATGAATCTATATAATATATGAGTTTCACTTTCTGAAATGAGTGACAAAAAATATTGAACTTTTTCACGATATAAATTTTTTTTGAGCTGCACCTGTATACTGTATGTCATAGGTTATATTGAGGGGAATCTCATAATCTACTTTCCCTGTGAATTCACATAATCTACTTTTTTTGTGAATGCATTTATTGTGTGGTGATAGAGCAGAGCAGAACAGATGTTTGCAGATGTGGATTGGGGTTGTGATGAGAATCGGGAGTGTACGTGTGTGAGCGGGTTGTATGGGGAGTGAGAGAGCTAGGGTTATAGGGGGGTTACCGTGGGCTTTGGGTAGTGGTATAAATAAAGGGTGGGGGTGGTGGCTTATATTTGAAAGAACCCTTTTCTCTGAAGTTCCTGCCAAAGCTCACCCCAGCAATACACAAGCATGAGTCTCGTCAGTTATGCTTACAGGACTAATGAGGTCTCGCACATTGAGGAAAGGGCTTTGATGTTTTGGGTAGCTGGCTCTTAGCATTTGGTTCCATCCCCCAGCCTCCTCTACTCTGTCCCACATCAGGAATGGAGGGAGTTAGGGGGAGGAGGCGTAAGGGTCTATGAGCAGATGTTTCCAGCTGTTTATTTATACAGATTCTGTTTCATTTTTTCTGTTTGTTTCTCTGTTTCTCTCCCTCGCTCACTCCCTCCCCCAAAGTTGTAGGGCTAGGATATTTATTTTAATTGAAAAAAAAAAGCAGTGACGTTGTTCTCATGACAAGATGTGAACAAGTTGGCAAACTTAACCATTTTTTGAAAAGCGACTTCTTTGGAGCACGTGTGCGCGCATACACGTGGACGTGCTGTACCTCCACACATCTGTACTAGCTCCGCACACAGCTTGCAGAGAGAGCGGTGCACTATGGGCAATCAAAGTCAACGCATGGCACATCAACACAATTTATATCATTATCCCCTTTCCCTCCTTCTCCCCTTTAAGGGCAGTGTCTGGTTCTAATTACTGGGAGAGTGGACCGTGGGCGCACTGTGTAAGTATCAGCGACTCACAGCGATGCAGAAACAGAGAGCCAGAGAGTGAGAAAAAGAAGGGGGACAGAGAAATGAGCTGACAAGAGAGTGCAGAAAAGACAGAGGGGTAAAAACCAGGACAGAGTGGGTGGGGGTGTAGAGAGTGCGATTTGGGTCTCCTCAATCTCTCTGTGTCACACATGGGAGGACTGATGCCAGGAAGTTCCCTTTCTCAGCAGCTTCAGGGAACAACAGAGTGAAGTAATAAAGGAATAACGAAATGCAAACCAGAGATTCAGTCTCTCCCTCAGTCTTAGCACTCCTTGTGTTCTTTCTGACTTTCATTCGTTCCCCGACTTAAAATACAGGGGTGGGGGGTGTGAGTGGGGCATTGGCTTAATATAGAATTCAATCCTTCTTATTCCCCAAAATGAGCCCTCCAACCCATCTCCTGCCACAGTAGCAGACTGCATCTGGAAGGACCCCTGCCCACCCCCCACCCTGCACTACAATTCCAAACTGTCCACAACACAAATGCATGATTCTGATGCTTGTTGCCCAACTGTGTTTCTGAGGAGGTTCTCAGCCAAAGAGCACAGTATGTCTCTTGCGGGTCTTTGTTTGGCAGTTTCTGCGCTACGAGAATGGGAACGTTTGTCCTTGTCATCGTCGTGTTAAGCAGCACGGGTAAGCGCCTGCAACAGATCGGCTCCATTCTCATCTTGTCGCCGCGTCTTTAGCTTCGCGCTTTGCCGTTGTCTAACTTGTCACTCCTTACCCGAGTCTTCCCTGTGTTGCTCTTGCTCCACTGTTCCAATGTTGACGTGAGAGCCTTGTAGACTAACCCCTAGGGTTGACAAATCTCCTGGATTAGCCATGATTCTCCCAGAATCTCCCAGAACTCCTCCTGGAAGATTTTCTTCCCTCATTGTAACAAACAAGTACAAACAATATGAATAATGATGAGCGACTCTTGCTTTGTGCTCCCCAGACATGCTAGGTGGGTAAGTTATGTTTTGTGCTCCCCACACATGCTAGGTGGGTAAGTTATGTTTTGTGCTCCCCACACTCACTAGGTGGGTAAGTTATGTTTTGTGCTCCCCACACATGCTAGGTGGGTAAGTTATGTTTTGTGCTCCCCACACTCACTAGGTGGGTAAGTTATGTTTTGTGCTCCCCACACTCACTAGGTGGGTAAGTTATGTTTTGTGCTCCCCACACTCACTAGGTGGGTAAGTTATGTTTTGTGCTCCCCACACTCACTAGGTGGGTAAGTTATGTTTTGTGCTCCCCACACTCACTAGGTGGGTAAGTTATGTTTTGTGCTCCCCACACTCACTAGGTGGGTAAGTTATGTTTTGTGCTCCCCACACATGCTAGGTGGGTAAGTTATGTTTTGTGCTCCCCACACATGCTAGGTGGGTAAGTTATGTTTTGTGCTCCCCACACTCGCTAGGTGGGTAAGTTATGTTTTGTGCTCCCCACACATGCTAGGTGGGTAAGTTATGTTTTGTGCTCCCCACACTCGCTAGGTGGGTAAGTTATGTTTTGTGCTCCCCACACTCACTAGGTGGGTAAGTTATGTTTTGTGCTCCCCAGACATGCTAGGTGGGTAAGTTATGTTTTGTGCTCCCCACACTCGCTAGGTGGGTAAGTTATGTTTTGTGCTCCCCACACATGCTAGGTGGGTAAGTTATGTTTTGTGCTCCCCACACTCGCTAGGTGGGTAAGTTATGTTTTGTGCTCCCCACACTCGCTAGGTGGGTAAGTTATGTTTTGTGCTCCCCACACATGCTAGGTGGGTAAGTTATGTTTTGTGCTCCCCACACTCGCTAGGTGGGTAAGTTATGTTTTGTGCTCCCCACACATGCTAGGTGGGTAAGTTATGTTTTGTGCTCCCCACACATGCTAGGTGGGTAAGTTATGTTTTGTGCTCCCCACACATGCTAGGTGGGTAAGTTATGTTTTGTGCTCCCCACACATGCTAGGTGGGTAAGTTATGTTTTGTGCTCCCCACACATGCTAGGTGGGTAAGTTATGTTTTGTGCTCCCCACACTCGCTAGGTGGGTAAGTTATGTTTTGTGCTCCCCACACATGCTAGGTGGGTAAGTTATGTTTTGTGCTCCCCACACATGCTAGGTGGGTAAGTTATGTTTTGTGCTCCCCACACATGCTAGGTGGGTAAGTTATGTTTTGTGCTCCCCACACATGCTAGGTGGGTAAGTTATGTTTTGTGCTCCCCACACTCGCTAGGTGGGTAAGTTATGTTTTGTGCTCCCCACACTCGCTAGGTGGGTAAGTTATGTTTTGTGCTCCCCACACTCGCTAGGTGGGTAAGTTATGTTTTGTGCTCCCCACACATGCTAGGTGGGTAAGTTATGTTTTGTGCTCCCCACACATGCTAGGTGGGTAAGTTATGTTTTGTGCTCCCCACACATGCTAGGTGGGTAAGTTATGTTTTGTGCTCCCCACACATGCTAGGTGGGTAAGTTATGTTTTGTGCTCCCCACACATGCTAGGTGGGTAAGTTATGTTTTGTGCTCCCCACACATGCTAGGTGGGTAAGTTATGTTTTGTGCTCCCCACACATGCTAGGTGGGTAAGTTATGTTTTGTGCTCCCCACACATGCTAGGTGGGTAAGTTATGTTTTGTGCTCCCCACACATGCTAGGTGGGTAAGTTATGTTTTGTGCTCCCCACACATGCTAGGTGGGTAAGTTATGTTTTGCGCTCCCCACACATGCTAGGTGGGTAAGTTATGTTTTGCGCTCCCCACACATGCTAGGTGGGTAAGTTATGTTTTGTGCTCCCCACACATGCTAGGTGGGTAAGTTATTTCCATGCATCCCCTTTCACGATCCCCAAGATGCCTCACTCTTACTCTTACACTCTTGACCACACAATCAGTCACATGGAAACAGCAGGTATCTCTATTTTTATTTGCATTCTGTGTCATGCTAAATCAGGAACCCCCCCCCCCCCCCTCTGCCCAATTCCCCAAAACACAAGCTTCTCCCAGTAAATTGAAAGGGCAATGTCTAGGCCTACAGTGAAGCCCCAATCCATGGAAGGCCTAATTCTCTCAAATCAGAGCATGGCTGTCTCCAAGGTAAGAAGTGTATTTATCCCAGGTGTTTTCCCAGGTTTAACCTGGCTCAGCTCAGCTGCAGACCTCAGTGTGAACACAATCAATGAGGCAAATAACGGCAGATGGAAGAAGAAACATATTCTCTGTTCTCACAGCCTGGCCATAAGCCTGTTGCATTCCATTAAAAGTTAAACATAGTCTAAAGCCATCCAATTGTTCATGATGTCCTCCTGATTATTTTCAATTATCACAGGTTTTAACTAAATATAGTGATAAAAATATAGAATATTTCAGTCGAGGTACAACGCAACTTTGAAAAGTTTTGTATCATTTCATTACTTGACGCTTACCAATTGCTTAAATAACAGATATCAATTTAACATAATTTAGGCTTTTAGCTCCCAAGCGCTACACAACATCTTAACTAGCTAACAAGCACAAGATAATTAATTCTTCCTCACTGGTTAAAATAAGACAGGCATTTTAAAAAAGCGTTTATTATATCAATCCATTGAATCACATATTATTAAATTGCGCAAAAGAAAAACTTGAAGCGCACAAAAAAAAGAACTTCATGTAACTTGATGGTCATCAGTGCTATAATGCAGAAATTCGAAATACATAGTTCTGCCCCCTCCAAGAATCTATTGTTGCACTTTCGTAGCTGCACTTGAGTCTGTGGAGCTGGGAAGCACACACACAAGTCCACTCAGTACCTCTTACAGGTGCGTTTGTATCTTATCAGGGCTTATAAATTGGCGGGAAAGTGAGGTACTGACAAGCCTGCGGATTGGTGTAGAGGCCGATCCAAGGTTGAAAATTCTTCCCACAGGGACAAATCCAATCGTGGCAGAGGCAGTTCTCCAAAAAGATTGTAATCCAAATGCGTAAGTACAGAGGTTTTTAATCCAAGTTTACACAAGTGGTACATGGTGAACCTTTCATTTTTGTCCATTTTTGTCCATGCTTCAAGAATGACGTCAGAGTGGCGGCCAACGATCTGTACTACAAATATTTTCATATCGTAAGAACAGAGATTGGACTACATTCAACAGTGTTGATTTAGAAAAAATGACTGGAGAACAGTTTTTCACTCTAAAATGCGGGGTACGTGTCACATCATCTACGATTGACAAGGGAGCTCACGAATCAGCCCACCGCTCGCCCATCTCTCATCGTTCGTCCTCGCCTCCGGAAGACCGTAAGAAGAACCGTTTCAGTTCACACAGAGTAGAAAAAGCACCAAAAAAAATGGCCGTGGAAATGCGCATGAAAAGAATAGTCAGCAGGTTGCGGATATTTCTTAATTATTTGTCCCTGCCACTCTATGGGGGGGATATGGGGGAAAAGGAAGAGGCTGTGGGCAGCATCTTCACTGCTGAAGAGACCAGATCCAGACAAAGAAAGGGGGGAACGCGAAACCGAAAAAAGCACAGAAAGAGGAATGACATGAGTCACCTCGTCCGCCGCCTCTCTCCTCTCTGGGAAATAACAACGGCAACAGCGGGAAAATTGGTCCCAGATGAGCGGGATGAGATGAGAAGGAAGCAGGGATAAACAGATAATATGTGAAAAGTTAGTAAGAAAGACACGGGCGGGGGAGGGGGGGAGTGTGCGTTCTTGATTGTACCCGCACTGTGAGTAAAAAAAAGAGGGATGGGGGCGTGCTGCAACATTCCGTGGATGACATTCCTTATGCTGTCCGAGAAGGATTGAGAGGGCAGGGCGGGGCGGTCGGGGAAGTAGCCGAGGCGAGGCGAGGGAACTGCCCCGCCTCCTCGCCCTCCCCCGGCACGCTCACTTGCAGACGTTGACCCACTCGGTGACGCGGCACTCCTCGCACAGCACGTAGCAGCACCAGTGGAAGCGGCAGTGGCAGCGCTCGCTGCGCGTCTGCCTCAGCACATTGTGGCCCCGGCCGCAGCACAGCGAGCCACAGCCGTCCATGCGCGGGCTGGTCTTGTTGCAGACGCGCCCCAGCGTGCCAGGCGAGTCCACCGCCGGCTCCCGCTCGCAGAAGTCCGGCGACTTCTCGAAGTACACCAGCTCCCGCGACACGCTGCGCCGGCGGCCCCTGGCCCCCGCTGCCGAGGGTGACAGCTGCTGCGACAATCTGCTGGCCCCGCCCCTGGCGCGGGAGTTGAAGACGCCGCTGTTCTTGTTCTGCGAGTTGACGAAGATGGCCGACAGAAACTTCTCGCGCAGCAGGGACCCCACCAGCCGGAACTCGGGGGACACAGACCAGCAGGTCTTGAACTGGCAGCTCCCCGACGTGCCATGACACTTGCACTTCCTCTTCATGTTGTCCGTCACTACCTGCGCAAAGACAAAACACACCTATGGTCATATCTGCCAACAAAAAGAGAAAGACTACCTCTGATTGGTCACATTAACATGTACTTAGGGAAACACAGCTCTAATTGGTCACATCTGTGCAGAAAGCGGCACAGCTCTGGTTGGGCATGTACTGGTCTGGATATAGATAAATACAATAAGCTTCATGTAAAAAGCTTGAGTCCATTTTTGTAATTTCTTTGTTACACACACAATCACACAGTGCACCATGTACTACAAATGTTTCATAATTTTTCAACTGTTAACTAAAACAAATTAAAACCAAACAAAATCTTTCATTCTTAATTTTGTTTCTTTATCCCGCAGTTTTGACAGCCCAAAAGCAACCGCAGTCCCGTCCAGTCACTGCAGTGTCCAGCGTCAATTCAAGAGAGTGAGGTTAGCACGTGTGTGCAGCCAGCTGCCGCTTCCTGTCGATCTGTCATCCCCCAGCTGAGCAGTGCAGATACTGCAGCCACAGTGCAGCTGGAGCAGGCTGATCGCAGGCACCTGACCCGGGCACCTGCACTCACACCGTTTACACCTGCGCCTTTCACAGCTGCTGTGAGGTGCATCTCGGGGGGAAGGGCAGAAGCACCAAATTACCACATCCCAAGCTGTGAGTTTATCGCTTGCGGAAAATGTGGGAAAAGGTCATGACGTGTAAATAACTGAGGCAAATTAAGAGCAGAGGTTGGAGCTAATTCCCCTGCCTGCACAGCAGGGCCTCCGGGAAGTGATATTTACAGCCATGGACTAAAGAGCTGCTCGGAATAAGTGCGAGGTTGAATGAAGGGCTACTTTCTCACACATTTAACCAACTATAAAAGCCCTTTTCCACCTGTTCAAGTCCAGGGTTGATCCGAATAAATTTTATTTGGTGGACAAATAGCTGCTTACATCTTTGAAAGTATCGATTGATCATGCATGCGTGCATAAAGTAGCCTATCAAATGAACTGTGGGTGTGCTTGTTTATGGAAGCCCGGTACCCTCCCAGCCGTATGATGGGAGGAGACTGGGAAGGGCGTGACATCGCTGTTTGTCGCCGCTGCATTGGAGTGGGCAGGTTGGCAGCCTCCCACAGGTTTAAAATCGAGTGAAAACTCCACCCAGCTGCTACATCACCCACTCACCTGAAGCCCATAATTGAGTGCGGCCTTTCAGACTTTAAAAATCATCACTGAATTCACGATCGTGCAGAAGAGCGTATTCCCCGTCTGATTTCATTCAGCTTTTCTGCCAGTGGATGTGCCAGACGGATAGAGGCTAAGCCACGTTAATCCCTGTAAGCTCTGGGACCGCTTATTCCCACTATAACAGAACTGACGGGAGCATTGCTTAGAGAAGACAGAGACAGCCTGCAGAAGAAGAGCATGCTGGGAGCCGCGCACCTGCCGCCCCACGCGGTTGTTGTGGATCCTCATGCGGGCGTGAATGTCGCGCGGGGGGGACTCGCGGGAGTCCAGCCAGTCGCGAGAGAAGCGCTCGCCGAAGCGGGCGTCATGGCTGCACCCCCCCCACTCCCAGGTGTCCTGCAGAGTTGGGGGCGGGTCGCCCTCCGGGTGCGCGCCCGACAGGGCGGAGGGGTGGGCGGGGCGCGAGTTGGAGGAGAGCTCCGCGTGGTGGGGGGCGAGCCTGATGGAGGGGGCGGGGGCGGGGGCAGGGGCGGCGTGGGCCCCCCGGACCTCGGCCCCCCGCTGCAGGGTCTGCAGCTGCAGCTGCGACAGCTTGAGGCGGATCTTGTCCTCGTCCAGGCGACGCTTGGCCTCACACCCACAGCTGCGCAGCTTCCCCAGGCTGCAGGCAGACGCCACCGAGTGCGCCACGCCCGCCGCCAACAGCGACAGGGAGAAGGCGCTCTCACGGAACCCTGAGAGGGAGGGGGGGGATGGGAGACGTTATGTCAGTGCATCGTTTTCAAAACGTTCCCAATCAAATTTTCACACTGCTGGCTTAAATCAAGGCATTTAAGCCCCATATAATCTTCAGGGTCAGTGTTTGACGTCTCTTAAAAAACAGTTAAAGTGATGGTCAAGGGATTCTACAAACTTCAAATAACCACAACATATCACAGAGGGATGTATCCACTACACACCCACCAAATATATATTTTTTTTAAATGAAAAATTAATAGGTATATTAATATACATCTCAAAGTCAGCTAATAAACTCAGTCTTGAAAGGACTCACGCCCTCAACTCGAGTGCCATCGACGTCTCCAGCCCTACATGTTTGAACCACAGAACTGTGGTTCTTATACAGTTCTGTGGTTTGAACCACAGTTTTGAACCTGGCGAGGAATTAATGCAATCAATTCAAAGTAAAATACAGTGCGGCTGCTATCAAGCAATAAATATCATACGCAAGCTCGCAATCAAAGTTAAGTTAACTTAAACGCAAAGGAGAGTATTGCAACCGTTTGATCTAATGTTAGTCTATTTAAAGCAAGCTAAATTGCAAGGTGACGTTTCACCAAATGCATGTTCCACACAAATCATTAAACAATGGTAGGTTTTATCAAGTTTTTTAAATTAATTTAAAGGCCCATTCATTCATTTTGGTTGCTAATCGAACGAAAATTACGTGCATGGCACCTAAGTACTTTGGGGGATAATGGTTCTCGTCGTATTTTTGTTACTGTAACCAGCCACTGAACAATATGACAAAACCATTTCCAAGACATGGTTTATTTGGAAAAAATCTTAACTATCTATTCTTTTCGATATATAAACATCGAACAAAAAGTTTGGAAATTTGTGTTTGGTAGATTATTTCTCTGTTGTAACAATGCTTCTTGGCAATATATTTTATACCGTTGGAAAGCCTGTTTATTTCCCTTTTAAATGGTGCCCCATTTGTAAGGAACATGCATTTGTGGGATGAGCAGCACAGCTGAGTATGTGGGTTGCGCCCATGTAAAATTTGCCAAATCTTTTGATTGTATTTTTTTGTGGGTGATTCTGGTGGCACTTTCCCATACAGGTTTTAAACTTCACAAACTTTCATTTATCCCAGGCTCTAAAATGAGATGATATGAGGGTTAAAGTGATTGAGATGCTCACAAACTTACCCAGACAGAAAATACTCTGTGTAACTGAACACCCACCTATACAGACTGTCGTTTGGCTCCACACGCTAGCACTCAAGTTATGACATTTTTTAAAATTGATGAATAGTTTTTATGCCTGTTACATTTGATTATCTGTCTGTATTAATGAATTGTATCATAGTTCTAGGTTTGCATATAGTTTAGTTTAAGTGTTTAGTAATGTTGCATGTAGACTCACTGCTCTGAGAATGTTATGAGCCAGGTCTGTCTTACAGTAAATGTAAGCTCCGCTCAGGTGTTCTTTTGCATTGTAAGTCGCACTGGATAAATAAATGTCTGCTACAATTAATGTAATGTAATGTAACGTGAGGTAAGAGAACTGCTGGGTGGACAGGGTACAGTATGCACACACATACAGCACATACACACACACACACACACATAGAACACATATACTGTATGCACAGACACAGGAACACACACGCACGCAAACACACACACAGAAAACACACATGTAATTGTGCAAAAACATTTTCGCACGCATGTTATTTTTAGTCATGGACACTTTTTTGGACACCCAAAGACGAGGTCTTTGAGGACTACAGACGTAAACTTAAGCAAGGCCAACTGCTGCCTGACCACTGCCCCCAGCCCCACCCCACCATCACCCTCACCCAACCCCGACTCCCACCGCGACCGCAGCACCCACACCCGAGTCCCTGCACTACTCGCCGAGACCCGAAACCCTGTGCCCTGGGCCCCGCCCCCCCGCCGCTCACCGCGGTTGAGAATGGTACTGTGCAGCGGCAGCTTGCCGTGGCTCTCCAGGGAGGAGCAGTTCCAGCGCTGGTCCCGCAGCTGGTGCTGGCACTCGTGCAGTGCCACCTGGATGCCTTGCAGGGCGGAGGCGGTCACGTCGGGGCTGTGCACACACAGGCGCATCTGCCGCTTGCTCAGGCCGGCCGGCCGCAGGCACACCGTGTTCGGCGTCAGCACAGGGTCTCCCGCCACCTTCAGGCCCAGGATGTCATTGCACAGCACTCTGGGGAGAAGAAGGCAAGAGTGAAACTCATTTTTTATATTCAAAAACGTTAGAGCAGACAAAACTATATGCGATTAACCCCCTGCATGGGTGGGGTTTCAATCCCCTGCCATGGTACTTTCTCAGTTGTGATCCCTTCTCTTTCAGTTCACCTCTCAGCTTTCTACCCGAATAAAGCAAAAATATGAAAGGAGAGCAGACTGTCCAGCTCTGCTTTAAAAAAAATTGTTATATATTTCAACTCCAATCATTCATTTAGTCTCTTCTTGCCATGGCTGACCACATTCACACACCCATTCTGTCGCTGCAGCGGTCCCTCCGTAAATTCAGGAGAGCACAGGCACAGAGCACAGACTCTCCCCCACAGAGATCCTGCCAGCCGCCACAACGGCGATCTGCGGTGTGTCAGCGGGGTGGACCGACCTCCTCCTGCCGCAGGAGCAGCTCTTATGTGATGCATCAGGGGCCATGCCCCCCCGACTAAGACCCCCCTCCCCGGAGCGCCGCCGTGGGCAACTGTGCACCGCCCAGCGGGGCTGCCGGCCAAAATCACCGTGGGCACAGTCCGGATTTGTATTTGATCATGGGGTGCATCCACACACCAGTGTCTTAGCTGGACGTCCCAGCATTCAATGGGACCCGGAGAGGAAGAGATACTGACGTCACATTGTCAGGAGTCAGGGAAAATTAACTCCCAGCAGGCATCCTAAACAAAGCAGAATAGACCTACCACGGTTAAGTGGTGCATCAATGTCTACCTACTCATCTCCAGAAAAGAATGGGGTTGTGCCGCGAGTAACCCATGTCCTGGGCCTCATTGTTGAGAATTTGGATCCATCTTACATCTGTTCTGAATATTCCCTGCAGTGCAGGGGCTCCAAAACCTTTCACCTCAGGGCCCACTAAAATGACCATGGCTAAGGAAGGATCCCCACCTCTATGAAATTTGATACCTTTATCGAACACAGTCAGCAGGCTCCAATTCACACATTGTAGCACACTATTACATGAAAGTATGTCAAAATCCTGATGTAATTACATCATAGATCTATATTAGACATGTAGCTATTTTGTACAATGTTATACAATATATATTTTAATTACATGTAGAATGATCACAATGGTACCAAAATTGCATGGTAAAATGCTCAATGTTAAATTAACCCTAACCAAGTTTATATGAGTTCAATAAGAACAAATATTACATTTTATTAAAAATGCATTATGACAGATACGTTTGTTTTCTTCATCTGATGTTTGTTATTTGTGCCCAAGCTTTTTAGACTATTAACTATTATGTTTTTCCACAAACTTTAGCAAACATTTGTGAAAAAACATAAAAAAGAGTGAATTTGTGGGTGAACGTTAGCTAACACTGTCTACTTTTGACCGTGTTGAACAAACTTCAGGACTCATTCGTGAACACCTGAAAAATGAAAAACTGAGAACATTCCTGCATAAACTAATATTGAGTCGAGTGAGTCAGCAAAGCATCCCTATTGACCTCATTCATTTTCTAATTTGTCTTTGTAACTATGGTGCTTCCTTATGTTTACCTAATTGCAAGGTGTTCCACTTGAAAGTGCCACCTTTCTGCCTATGACTGAATATAGAGACATTCTGTGTATGCCTCCGACACTACTGTGGAGGTCACTGACACAGTATATCGCAGCGCCTTGCATGTTATCACAAATGCAAAGTCTCTCACTCGCTGTCATCATCTTTTACATTACATTACATTAGCTCTTATCCAGAGCGACTTACACAACTTTTTTTATTTTTTTTTACATATTATCCATTTATACAGCTGGATATATACTGAAGCAATTCAGGTTAAGTACCTTGCTCAAGGGTACAACAGCAGTGTCCTACCTGGGAATCGAACCTGCAACTCATCTGTACGAGAGGGCAGGCCTGCTCTAGGCTTTAGGTCACCCCACTGGAACATTTTTAAACATAAAACTATTATAAGATAATTTCCTCTTTACCCTAGCGGTCTTTTTATCAGGAATTCACGCAACTGCAATCTCTGCTCCAGCTGATTTCTACTGTGCCTCGCCCTTCCTCTGAATTTGGGAAGATGACTTGTGGTTCCGATGCTCTCCGGTGTTGGAATGTGCTCCAGAAACAGGCTTGGCTTCAGGGTTTCATCCATTTGGTTGTTTTTAAGTTTGTTACAAACCCTAAAAGCTAAAACGGGTTCGTGATATAACAGATAAGGTGTTGTAGACCTGTGAGATCATTATGACTCTTTCAGATTCATGGCTGTTGTTTTTTTTATTGTGTTGTATTCTACTTTATTCTGTGTGCGGTAACCTCCTGACCAAGACTCCCCTGACTCCCTTTTTAATCTCACCTGCATAAATCAAGGATAAATAAATAAAACTAAAATAACTACTTTGCTGATAGAAACAAAAGTCTTTTATCGAGAACAATGTTGTTTCAGAATGTAAGGGGTCGATTTATGGCTGAAACGTAGCCAACTTCCCAAAAGCCAGGAGTGTGACACAGATATAATTATCTTATTGTAAATGAACAATGTTCTTATTTCAGTCATTGTGGAGCTCAGTTTTTGATGCATTTTGGTATGTGCAGACAAACTAAAACATTTTCCAACATGTTGGTGCGATTCAGAGACTGAAAATTCAGCGACTGAAAATTCAGCTTGGGGCAAAGAATTGCCAGTCAGTAGACAATAGTCAAATAACTGGCCCACCTGTCTAGTCTTCATGTGTATAATACTTTGTCATTGAGAATGCCATGGAAACATAGTCCTAGAGATGTATAAGAATGAACAGTAGCCTTGATGAAAATAATAATGGGAACATATCCAAGTAATTTGAAAAGTTGCCTACAATGTGACGCTCTCCCTTTTTGAAAAGAATATTGCCATTCAAACACAAACATATACGTTTCCCGCTTGCAGGTCTTTAAGTAGGCTAATAAAATAGCAACCTCACACTCAGCGCGCGACCCGACAGATTAACTCAGTCACACACGCCCACACATCGGTCCAGTTCTGCAGCGCATTTTTGAATAACACAGACAATACGCTTGAAATCTTGTGCAAGAGTCCAAGTCTTAATTGCTTACATGTTTCTCGTTTATTGTCCTTTTCTGCGAAGGATTTTGGTAATCTCCATCACTCCATCATCGACTCCCACATTCTCTCGGGCCATTTAAACTACCGTTTCCTGTCCTGGACGTGAAGTTTTACATTTGTAGCAGGTTTCGTGCGTGATGTTCTTCATAGAGATGGGTTTGGCCTCTTAAAATATAATTTGATAGGCTACATTAAATGTTTTGTGTATGATTTTGCAGGGCGAGGTCAAATGTATAAATCCTCCAGAAGATAAGACGCGTAAACTATCAATTAACCAAATCGCACTAACCTATAGCCTTCAATCTACATATTTTGCTGGAGTTGATTCGTGGATTAGAGCCGTCTCTTTGAACTTGGTGATTATCTGAGTCCATAAAATTGGTTAACTTAAGTCCTATTTTTAAACAGTTTTACGGTTTAATAGAGCAAAAAACCACTGCTGCTTAAAAAACAAGAATCACATTTCGAGGACACATTATTTATTCTGTGGACCGTTCCAATATAATGGAACGAGTCTGTGTCTTTAGTCATGCTGTCTCACGACAGATCCAAAGCCGGTGGTTTTCATTAGCGCCTCGTGTGTGTGAGTAGAGCGTGCGTGTGTGCGTGGGTTCTTCTTACACATTGACTTCATAATAACCATTGTTTTTGTATTCGTACTAGCAACCGTCGTTTGACAATAATAATAATAATAATAATAATAATGATAATAATAATAATAAGAAGAAGAAGAAGAAGAAGAAGACGAATGGACAAGGTGATCATCACCACATTCTCTTTCTTCCTTTTCCAAACAGCACTGCAGCAGCTCTCGTCAGATTGCAGAATATCCTCGTTCATACGTCAGTGCACACTAAACATGTAGGGCTATTGTGCCACTGAAATGCAGAACAGAAAATTGGTCGGAAACACCTCATCTTCTCAGGATGCCCAACTGCACCTCTGCCCCCATCCTTCAAAGTTCTTCCTCCGTATCCATCTTTATCTCGTTCCGTGAAATGCAAAGACCTCCCAACATGGTCTTGTTTTTTCTTCTCTCTCTCTCTCTCGCTCTCTCTCACTTTACTTACGTGAATGCAGGTGACATCAAGGCTGTGGCCAAAATCAAGAAGTGTTCCCAACGGCGCTTGTGTGATATTTCCATTTCGGTAAGCGTATGTCCCGTGGTGACATGAAAACGCTTGAGTAGTGTTTTTATTCTGACCAGAAATCAGTACCGCAGACGAGTCAGGTTTTTTTTCTTCTTAAAAGTTGAGATTGTCGAGGTTTCGGGGAAGCGGTAGTGGAGAGAAATAAAAGAAAAACTGCGTGGGATGGGACGGAGTAAGAGAGACTGCCAGGGGAGGGGGGAGTAGGCTAAGGGAGGGGAGAGACCACTGCGGGCGGCTGTTTTTGAAGTTCTAAAGTAAAACCAAAAATATAAGCTATATTAGGTAACGGATTATATCAATTAAACAGTCAGATAAATTACCACTCCAAAATTATCATGTCCTTAGGCAATTCGATAATTTAGCGAGTGGATGACATTCCATAGACAACAGGGCCAGTGCAGCATCGCACATCATCATCGTCGTCACATCATCATAATTACCAACACCATACTCCTGTATTTTACGAGGTTCTGGTACATAAATAGCTTCGTAGAGCGTGAGTGCAACTTAATTTAAGAATAATAAGATTTTAAAAATGTAATATTTATGGAAAATAAACATCATCAATTTAAGATGTAATATATGTGCAAAATAAATGCTTTCGACGAAGAGGAAATTAAGTGTAGGAGACTCAATCTATAAAAGTATGTTTTACAAGAGAGGGGTTGAACATCGGAATAAAAGGAGAAAAAAGCATGAAAGTTCCAGTCGACGACAGGGAGGCAGCAGCAGGCAGGCGCGCGGCTGTCTTCGCGGCGCTGGAACAATACCCAGTCTGGGCTCGTGGTCATCTGTTCCTACTCCCCCCTCCTCCTTGCCCAATCAGCTCGTTTGCTTATTATTACTATTATTTTTGACAAACTTTGGTAAAAATTATTTTACATTCAAGAGCTTAAATTTAAAAGCAATTGCATTACATATGTTTTTTAAATATTTAATTTTCAACCTCAATTAATTTTCTCTTTCCTGTTTCTAACGGTTTAAAATAGCCTAGTACAAATTAATGAGTTTGCGCTTTCTCAATTTACTTATGCGTTTGTTTTCTCCAAAAATAATTAGATTATGCCGGTGGCGCGCGGATGTCAAGTTGGTTTATGGAGTCATTAGAGTTGAAATAGGCTAGGTCTTAGAACACTTAGAACACACTTGGAATACTCAGAATAATGGTCATATTTTTTCACACCATACAGAATGATTTTCTTCTGGAATTACCGGACGACTTCACCCCGCACTGAGTAGCCAACATCAGCCTAACTTCGCTGCATCACTCTTTCAATTTCGGTTCAACACACACAGTGTTTTAACGCGAGTGACGTTGGCTTTCTTCTCAATTTCCCTGGATTCTTTGACTACTCGCGCCCGTACCCATCCGATTTCCACGTGTTGTTATTTAAAAAACATTATGTTTAGTGTGAAAACAAAGAATCCCGCTCTCTAAGCAGTAGCTACATTTGCCAGACAGGCTGCGCGCTGCCAAAACCATGCAGCCACTGTCCACCTCTAGAGTCCGGAGGTGGCACCCGTCGTGACAAGGTGGGCCTTAACTCTTTACCCAAGTGACAGTTGGGTAGGTAGACTCCTAATGGACTAGTAGACTAGCTAGACAAAAATGGCCTGAGGATATATGAATTATATTTTATCTATCCATCCATCCATATATCCATTCATCTATCTATCTGAGCTGACACAAGCTTTGACGTTTATTAAATACCTTGTTTAATGATAAAATTGGATTCGAATTTACAACCGTGTTTTATTCCGCATCTGACCTGATAGCGCAATTCGGCTCAGTCAGTCGGCCATATATTCTCACCAGAAATCTGAAAAGATAAAGATGACGAGAAAGAGTGACTCCAGCCTGAACAGTAATGATGCAGTTTAATAAAAAATAAGTTAAAACCCCTCATAACCGCCGCTCACACACTGACAAGTAATTCCACCTCTAATCTCCATCTAATTCTTTCAGAGCTCTGGAAATGGAAAGTGCATTAGCATTCTGCCTTGGCGTGTATATATAAGTGGCTTAAAAAGTGATTTGAAGTTGATTTGTATATAAAAGGCGGCGTTTTAACCGGATTGGCATTCTAATCTGCTTCGTGCCGCGTGATTGACCCAGGACGCCCATTTGTGCGCTTTCAGAAGACGAGGAATAAGCAATGGACAACAGTCATTAAAGATCATGGACAAAGGTCCACTTCCTTCTCTCGGCAACGAGCGTTAAGCTTCATAGGGCACGTACAGTGGGTGCGCATAGGGGACTTGTAACTCCACAGAAAAATCGTGTAGAGTACGTCGTTGCTTTATCTCATTTTATAATCCGTCAAATAAACTTGTACGTGGACTAAAACAGATGGATTCGCGATAAATTGAAGTCGAAAAAGAAGATTATTTCCAAATGGTATAACGTTTTAAAAAATGTATTAAACATCACTTCGCACTCAAGTATTCCCCACCCAACAAGAGTAAATGTGCCGTAAAGGTGGCTGCAGATATGAATAAATGATGGAGAGAGAGAGAGAGAGAGAGAGAGAGAGAGAGAGAAGCCCATATACTTTGAGTGAGGCCTATGGTCCAGATGTAAAGATGGGTTTTATTCTTATTAGTTTGTTCCTTTCTACAAGAGTACATTTCCAACAGTTCATTCGTTACAAAAAACTAGCGTGAATGTGTCTGAAATGTGTATTTGTAGGTATCTAATTGAAGTAGCTTATCGGACAGTCTCGAGGTAGCCCAGATTTTTTTATGTTACACCTGGGGACGAACATTGCTCTAATTTATGTTCCACTGATTCAGCGGAAATAATCATATGAAATGAAAGGAGATAACTTTTCTGCAGTGCTTTGTGCGTGTTTGTGTACGCATACTGTAGGCTACTGAAATAGTCGCATCTGGTAGTTGAGTCTGGTTGTGCATATCACATATCAGCGTGTAAACACATCTGCGCGAGGCGGAGAAGATTTGATGAATAAGTATAAATACGATGGTGCCCATTACTCCACGGTGTTTCAAATACTAAAATGCTTGTTAACAGTGCACCCCTCACAGTGATCCTCGAATAGCCTAAAGTTATATAAAAGGCGCAGGAGCAAAGTGCTTACATTGTGCGTATGATTTGTCCTCAACCTGCCATGACATAACAGCATATTTTCACGCTCCGTCTGTGTGCGCACATGTGGGTGCGCGCGCGCGTATTTGTGGTTGCCTGCGTGCATGCGTGCGTGCGTGCGTGAGGTGGAGAAAAAGGAAACAGCAAGAAAGAAGGAAAATGTGACAGAGAGAAAAAAGAAAAGAAGGAAATAAGTAGGCAGAGGCGGTTGTGGGAGTTAACTCAACCACTTTGGGGTGAAAAAGGGGCAGATTAGATGGTTCAGATTCCCAGCGCCTGCTACTATACTGTATAACAGGGGCTCCGGGTTGTGCGGAAGGACCGAGTCCAGGAACGGGGTATGAGTGTGCAAGTCGGATACAGGGGGGAATAGGTTTTTTTATACAGTGATATAATTAAAAGGGGGGCAAAAGGAATCGATCCAGTTAGCTTCGCCCTATATATTGAATGATATGCTGATTATGCTCATCTCACAGAGAAGATTCCCGGGTTCTTTCTTTTTCTCCTCTCTTCATTCTCTCCTGATTTTGTCCCTTTCCTTGCGCTCTATGAGGGGAATTAATTTATCCTTCCATCAAATCCCATTCAAAAGGGAGAGAGAAGAAAAAAACAGAGCTGCAAATCCCTTTTTTATTCCTCTTGTTGCGCTCAATAAGTGAAGAATGTGTCGCCTATCAGTCATCGAGGGGATCAAGTCTGCAGGACTGTCCCACGCGTTCAATGGGCTCCGCAGAGCATCACTTGGACAGACAGGAGTGAGGAGGACAGCAGTAGCAACTTCCCTTTGAGGACACCACAGCATCCGCACGAGACTCAAGAGTGCTTTACCTTTTTTTCATCGGCCTTTTAAAAATTATTTAAATACAATTCGAAATTTTCGTCCGTCCAATTGATGATTCGCTTAATTATATTTTTAAATTTGGAATTGGTGTTGGGGCAGCACGGAGGCGGGGCTACCTGTTCTATGACTGAGTTTATAGGGTACGGATGGAAATTGTTTCTGGACATGCATTTATTATTTCCTCCATTCTGCCAGACGAGAGATGCAGGTGGTCTATAGTGAAAGGGACTTGAAGATATAGAAACAAAACACGAGCTGGACGAAGCACTTGCCTGTTATAAGCTAGTTACACAGACTGATATCGAAAAGGTTGCCCGCAAATATATTAATACAAACAAGAATCAGGACGAGGTTACAACAAATGATCATATTTTCTCATGAATATTAAATTAACCTGGAACAAATGGGAAATATCAATCGAGAAAAAAACAATATTTAATTTCAAGTTCATGTAGCTACAGTATTAAGCTACAGCATTCGTTTTGTTTGTTTGAGTTGTTTTTTTGATCCTGAAGGAACAGTAATTTAATTCACATTTTGTTATTCAAAAGAATATTTAAAAGGCGGAGCTCTATTTTATTTTTCTGATTCAACCCCGGATACACAATGCGGATCCTTGTGTTGCTTGTGTGGGTGAAAGCCGCGTGCGTCCTGCTGGTGTCCTCACTCTCTGGCACTGGGGCAGTGAACAATAGCGGCCGATGGTGGTGAGTTCAGTTCACGTGATATATATTCGTTCCAAAATAATACTCGTAGTACATTCTAGATATTTAGAGAAGCCTGTTGCATTCCATCTATGGCTATGCTAAGCCTATTAGTGGAGCACTCAAGTTATTGGTCAAGATCACGTTTACATAAATGTTACTGTACTTGCATTCTACTGTAACGTCTTTTAATATCACAACAGAAATTATATTAGTCTGACTGTATAGTGATTTAAAACTATCCTCCAAAATTAATAACTATGCCTACTATGGATTTCATATTAGCTTACGCACAGGTTGTTGTTTACACTGTAACAGAGCAGAAGCCTTCATTGTTGCGATTCATACTTAGGCCTACATCAACAACAAACAAAATGTTTATTGGCACTGGTAACTTCACTGAAAATTGTCTGTGCAACGTGTCTGGAGTAGTGTCGGGTGCTGTAAATGAGTATGGTATGTCCAGACCGTGGAGACACTTGTGACAGTTTTAAGCGGCCGTTCATTGGTCAAGAAATGGCCGCTGTGTAGTTTAACCCGTACTCGTTTGATATACAAAAATATTTCTTCATGGGCTGCCCAAATGTAAGCTAGATATTGTAGCAGTTTTTGTCTGCGATGACAGGAGAATTGAGACGTATACGACATCTGCCAGAGCACTTGCACGAGAGGCCTGCAGACGCTCCGAAATGCGTTTTATTTAAGACATACATTTAAGTGTGGTCACAAGTTCCTGTACAGGTGAGACTGAACGTATTCGTTTAATTACATCCCCTTAACCAAGCGACATCGAACACCACGACTCATACAAACCAGAACCAAAAATGATACTTCCATGGCATAACTTAGCAATTAAACTTTATTCGACATGTGCTCGTTTATTTAATGACAGATGTGCAATTCTTCCTTAAATACTCTCTCTCTCTCGCTCCTTTCATTTTTTTTTTGACAGTGCGGCTTGAACACGGGACAAGATTTTTCAGTCCAATGTGGGACAAATTAAAAATGGATTTATTTTATGGCCGAGAGCAATTCCATTCTAGGTCGCATTCAGGGTTATTCGCGTAATACACAGAACACTCGAAAGGAAGTTATATTGCATGCAAGAAAACTGATTTTATTTATGACGTAGTTTTTAATTTATCGATTAATGACACTCCAGACAAATAAAAAATAACCTCGTAGACGAGTCCTACAACCGCAAGGTTCAACGGGGTTACAAAATGACTGGCTGGATTCCATGCCCGTTTCTGTTCGTGATAGAAACAGTAGGCCTAATGTAAACTGATATATAAAATGTAATTATACACAAAAACGTAATTTTAAGTGAACACCTAAATGTTCCGCGGTAGGTCAGCAGTTCAGGATCCCCTGAGAAGTTTCCAAAGCTTTTTGGCAGCATCCACTTCGCTTCACTGCTCCACTTGATTCTCGGTCTGGACATACCATACTAATTTACAGCACCGATACATGCCAAGAAAATAAACAGAAAAATACGGAGAAAGAATAAAATGGATTGGATTAAGTATCCGAAGAGCGGATAATTATTAATGTTCCAGCTGCTTCAACCGCGGTAGTCGATGGGGTCAGTCATGCAAAATAAGCAACTTTTGGAACTCGGAGAGCCGAGAAGGCCCACCGAAACATGAGACAAAAAAGCGAAACCTAAGCATTTTAAAAAGACTAATAGCATACATCCGTAGATTAATAAGTGCACACATGCAGGCAGCTCGATACGTTGAAGAATGGAAGGACGCCCAACTGTCGCGGGATATGGCACAACCGACCTGACACAATTGGGTCATGTTCTAAACTACTCCCTTATTTTAATGCTATGCCCCTAAAATCTCTTTTACGTCGTGGTGTGTGTCGAGATTTTTATTGGTTTCAAAGCCGCAGATATGTCCTTCTTCTGGAATGCTGTTATTGTTTTTCTCGGACTTGAAACATGCTGAGCTAGTATATCAGGTAGCCTAAACAATATTTAATCCAAGTTGTATTATGCGTTGTCTTATTTTTGAGGACACATCCATCGTCCTCGCCAGCTTGTTTTGAAATTATAGTATAACAGCTCTGAGGTCGAGGTTAATAGGCAGATTTTTTCATTTTATGTGATTTTGTGGTCAGCCATGCAACATTAACAAACGAACTTTTGATTATTTTGTTGTACCTTGTACAAACATTTTCTTAAAGTAATTCGGCTATTATGCTTACATTTGTTCAATGCAGAAATATTCCGCAATTCACCAAGTGATCGGAGGCAAAATAAGGGAAATTCTTAGCATTTTTTAAATAAAAAGTGTAGGCCAATCATGTAAACTATGCATTTTAGAGTTCATTAGATTGCATGCACAGTATGGAATATGTCGCATGCGCTCTCACACCGATTTATCCGGTCCTTACAGGGGGATTGTGAATGTAGCTTCCTCTGCCAATCTCCTCACCAACTCAAAGAGCGTGCAGTTGGTTCTGGATCCGAGCCTAGCCTTATTGAGCCGTCGCCAGCGGCGCCTGATCCGCCAGAACCCCGGAATTCTGCATGCTATCGCTGCCGGCTTGCACGCGGCCATCAAGGAGTGCAAGTGGCAGTTCCGCAACCGGCGGTGGAACTGTCCGACCACCCACAGTCCGGCAGTCTTCGGCAAAATCGTCAACCGCGGTGAGTCTCTCTCTTGTGTCATCATTGACGAATTGCCATTACGGTGTTCTTTTGGGCGATGTGCAGTGTTAACTTGGAAATTCCTTGTTAACTTTTGAGGCAATCAGAGTAAAAAATAGAAAATTGATACAATGGCCGTGTAGCCTATATGGGTATTGATCGATGCAAGCGCAACACTCTGTTCTTTGGTCTGAGAACTGTCGCTGCTGTTTGACGCGCAGGTTGCAGAGAAACCGCGTTTGTGTTCGCTATCACAAGCGCGGGGGTCACCCACGCCGTGGCACGGTCCTGTTCTGAAGGGGCGATCGAGTCCTGCACCTGTGACTACCGGCGTCGGGGCCCTGGCGGGCCGGATTGGCACTGGGGAGGCTGCAGCGACAATGTGGACTTCGGCAGGGTGTTCGGCCGGGAGTTTGTGGACTCCAGCGAAAGGGGACGAGATCTCCGCTACCTCACCAATCTGCACAACAACGAGGCCGGGAGAATGGTGAGCATGAACAGTAATACAGGGGGAGCTTCTGAACGGGGGCGGTTCTAGGCATAAGCCATCTGTCTGCACCCCCAATCTCTATCTTCCCCCTGGTCCGCAATCACCCCCCACACTGGTCTACAATCAGTCCCACCCCTTTTTGCAATCACTCCCACCCCCCACCACCGGTCCGCAATTACGCGGCAGAGAGGCTTTATGATCGAGTGGGCATAAATCTATATGTATAATTATACAAGTACAGGGCTACTATTGCAATGTGAAGAGTGGCCACTGGCCTGATGACAGCATTCACACAGAATCTCTGAGCAAGAATGTGTGCGTCATGCAGTCAGTCAGGCAGTGAAAAACGGACTTTGCAAGTGAGTGAGTCAGTGTGTGTGAGTAAGTCAGTATGTGAATCAGACCGCGAGAGAGTTAGCTCATGAGTTGGCCAGTCAATGTGAGTTTCTCGGTCAGAGAGGTTTGAGAAACTTAATTACTTTCTTCTGGTTGTACTGCTTCCTGGAGTCAGTTGGACATTTCCCATCATACAGCATTGTGTTTGAGGGATTTGTTCCTTCTCCAGTATTTCATGACTCCATCTTACCCCACAGTGACATTCCATGCCTTCCATCGGCAGCGCAGTCCCAACTAACATTTCAACATTTTAATAATGTTGGGGAACATTATAGGTAGACTCCCATTTGTTTGGAATTGGGAGATAATGCTGGAATGGGAACATTCCCCAAACAGTATTATAACATATTTATTGTTCAAACATGTTTTGGCAAGGTAGAATATTGCATGTCACATGCAATTTCAGTCTTTAATTTTAATATTGTTAATATTGTTTAATATGTTACAAATGTTATTATTGTATTGAAAAGGACCATTGAATTAGCACATCCACAATTTAAATTGTTTTTTTATACTGGAGTAACAAAGCCAAATAACATTCGAAGCCGTGTTCCTCAAATGTTCCTTGTGATTTCAATAATAGAGTGCAATGGACATCCAAAAAACCAGACAAATTTACTTGGAACCATTTTCCCTAACTTTCTTGGGAATGTTCTGGCACAGATTCGATAGACCATTAGATACTCAGCTCTGCACTCTTAACATTGAAAAGCTCTGTCTCCCTACTGCTGAAGCCAAAACATTCCAACTTAATGCATTAAGGGGCCTGACCGAGAGCCATACTGTGGCAATGTATGTTCTTCACTGTAATATTGCCACGGAAACTGTTCCCGACCAGAACCTCCTGTAGCTAAGAGAGGACAGATGGAATGCAGGAGCTGAATATCTGGTGAGTCTAAAGAATCTGTGCCTCCAGGCAGTAAAAACTTCCAGCCTGGCTGACTGCTCCCTGCTCGTCTCCCCCTTGTCCGCTTTCAGACGGTGTCATCAGAAATGCGTCAGGAGTGTAAGTGCCACGGCATGTCGGGCTCCTGCACGGTCCGAACCTGCTGGATGCGGCTGCCCAGCTTCCGGGCGGTGGGCGACTTCCTGAAGGACCGCTTCGACGGGGCCTCCAGGGTGGTGTACGCCAACAAGGGCAGCAACCGGGCCTCGCACCGGGCCGACCCGCGCCACCTGGAGCCCGAGAACCCTGCCCACAAGCCGCCCTCAGCCCGGGACCTGGTCTACTTCGAGAAGTCTCCCAACTTCTGCTCGTACAACGGCAAGACGGGCACGCAGGGCACGTCGGGGCGGAGCTGCAACAGCTCGTCGCCGGCTCTGGACGGCTGCGAGCTGCTGTGCTGTGGCCGCGGGTACCGGACCCGGACTGAGAGGGTGACGGAGAGGTGCCACTGCACCTTCCACTGGTGCTGCCATGTCAGCTGCCTCAACTGTACCAGCACCCAAATACTGCACCAGTGCCTCTGACCACTGGCACTCAAATACTGCATCAGTGTCTCTGATCACTGGGCACTCAAATACTGCATCAGTGCCTCTGACCACTGCACTGTAATCTCTGAATAGAAGAACTGGAGGAGAAGAGAAGAAAAGATGGATCTCTGAAGAAGGGAGAAAGGCTTTTATCTTTTACTTTCAAAACCACATTTTATTACTTCATCAGTTCAGAGCTGAATTTCTCTATATCATCTTGAAGCTGTCACATACAGCTGGCTTACAGAGAGAGAGAGGGAGAGAGTGAGAGAGGAATAGAAAGAGAGGGTATAGTAGGGGAATGAGAGAGGGAGGTATTGCAGGAATGAGAGAAGAGGAAAGAGGGTATTGTGGGAACGAGGGAGAGTCAAAGGGAGAGCGAGGAGACTTTATGTGTGAAGAAAGGGTGACGGGTGGGTTTGGACAGTGGGTCTGAGTGCTTGGCTTCACCTCATTGGTCAGAGAAGAGGGGGTGTTGGAGAGAGAGAGAGAGAGAGAGAGAGAATGCGTTTATAGTTACACCAGCGATTGTGGCGGGAAACAGGACGGAGAAAGATGGAGAGAGCGGTTTAAATAAAGGAAAACAAGGCCAAGAAATCTTGTCTGAGCCACAAAGCAACAGTAAAGAGATGGAAAATGAGAGACTGTGATGAGACAGAGAGAGAGAGAGAGAGAGAGAGAGAGAGAGAGAGAGAGAGAGCTTTCCGGGAGAGATGAGGACCAAGGTCTCGTTGTTCTCAGAGCCTGTTCATGCTCCATTGGAAAATATTTTAAAACATAGGTGACTACCTATTAATTAAGCATGACTTCACTTAATAAACATTTAGTAAGCAGGTGGTAAAATGGATCATACAATTTCTACTTATTTGCATATTACTTTTGTGGAGAAGCTACTGCACTAAATTTAATTGAACTGTAAATATTATCATTAAAATTCTGACATTAAAATCCGGACATTAATTGACAGCAACAAATCTCAACGCGCAAATAGTAAATTTATGGTTCTACAAATTTATCAAAGTTTAGTACCCATTTGTTCTCTGCTCACTACTGATCACCAGTTATTTAGAAAAATAATATTTAAGAAATAGGCACTAATAATTAACCGTTTTCTAACAACAGAAAAGGTCAATAAAAAATTCAACAAAATGATTGTGGAACTTAAACACCAAAGCTTTTAATTTCTTTCTCCCTTTCTCTCTCTGTCTGTCTCTCTCGCTTTATGTTTCTTTTTCTATCCCTCACTTCCTTCCTTCCTCCATTCTCCTATATTTCCACCCTCTTCGCTCCAAAAGCCTGACCGTTGGGGAAGGAAAGAAACGGAACACGTTGTCTGACAGAGGGTTGCGTGCCCACGGAACCACAAGCATGCTCTCTCATAAAAAAGGGGGAAAATGTCCAAAACCCCCAAACAACAGAGTGGTCATTTCAACTGCTCCGTTAAACCTCTGGATCTCACCCCAGCCTCTTCAGACTTCCTCTTACAATTCCCCACATTTCCTGACTTTATTTGGGTTTCACTGTAATCTCCTACACCTCGACCATGATTTACCACTGCACGCCTTACCGCATTATGGTAGTGCTATAAAATGACTGGTCTTGACTGCAAACCATTCACCTTTAAAAAAAAGCTCATGAAGCCTTGGCATGTACAAATGTGGTACAAAGAAGTAGTGCGTAAACACTGAATTTTTTTAAATATCGGGCTTATTTTTGCTCTATTTATGTACGACAACATGATTGAATATGGCGGTAACGTCTGATTAAGATGGGCACTCTCCAAATCAAAAAGCTTACTTTTACATGAATTTGGGACAACATAACCACTAAATGAGCCTGCTGCTCATTAGTGACTCGGGGAACCGAGCAAGTTGGCCTCCATTTTGGCTCTTCTTCCAGCAGTCGGTAGAAGCAGCACATTGTTGTTGCATTCGGACACAAACAGTAGCACATTCTGGCAAAACTCGGTCAAACATAAGCTGAGCCCAAGTTTCCTGCAGGTGAAAGGAGGCCTTATACCCCAATGCAGGCAGACCACTACCCTTCCATCACCACAGAAAAGGCAATTACACTGTATATCAGCGGACAGAACCAAAATGTTGTAAATATATAATTTATGCTGATGTTGTATACAGTGAAAATAAGTAACACCCACCCGCCCCTGCTCCCGCCCCCAACTCCCCCCAAGAGAAAACTACCCAATGGCAGCCCGAGGAGCGCATCAATCAGCAAACAGGGTTTACGTGATTTTTCATTTGGCTAACCATTTGTCCGTCGCTCTGGGTGGGTCATGGGGAGAAGAATTGGTGATGTAATCTGGTTTGTGCGGGATTTTCGAAATAAAGAACTGGAATGGGAAAAGGGCATCACCGTGGGCCTCATCTGGGCCCTCCTTGCCTGCCAGCATCTCGCAAGCACTGAAAATTACCTCCTTTTCTGTAAATACATCAAAATATTTATTGAGAAAGTTTATACTGTACTAGTGGAGCAGTGAAACTAAGATATTTTAGGAGATCTTTATTCCTTTTTCTGTTTAAAGATTTAGTGTAAAGTGTTTTTTTATATTTAGTCTTATAGATCAATAAAAATTTATATTTTCAATTAAGATGTATTTCCTTGTCATCATTTGGTTAATTTATTGGCAATAATTTATCTTCCTGTCCAAATTTTTTCCTCATCTTGAAGCTTTAGTTTTCCTATTTTATTCCTTTCCCCTTTGTTTCAAGTCTTTAAATGTTCACCTCTGTTTTGACCTTTACGGGATTATTTGATCACTTATTCTGCTGGGGGTTTTTTTTTTCTTCAGTTTCCTCCAATTCTTAATTTTATCTTCAGCCTTCTCTCTTTTCCCCCATTCACACACAGCCTTTGAAGCAGCTGAATGTAACTGCTGGGATACTGAAGCAGGCATTACCGTGTGAGTTACTGAAGCAGGCATTACCGTGTGAGTTACTGAAGCAGGCATTACCGTGTGAGTTACTGAAGCAGGCATTAGCGTGTGAGTTACTGAAGCAGGCATTACCGTGTGAGTTACTGAAGCAGGCATTAGCGTGTGAGTTACTGAAGCAGGCATTACCGTGTGAGTTACTGAAGCAGGCATTACCGTGTGAGTTACTGAAGCAGGCATTACCGCGTGAGTTACTGAAGCAGGCATTACCGTGTGAGTTACTGAAGCAGGCATTACCGTGTGAGTTACTGAAGCAGGCATTACCGTGTGAGTTACTGAAGCAGGTATTACCGTGTGAGTTACTGAAGCAGGCATTACCGTGTGAGTTACTGAAGCAGGCATTACCGTGTGAGTTACTGAAGCAGGCATTACCGTGTGAGTTACTGAAGCAGGCATTACCGTGTGAGTTACTGAAGCAGGCATTACCGTGTGAGTTACTGAAGCAGGCATTACCGTGTGAGTTACTGAAGCAAGCATTACCGTGTGAGTTACTGAAGCAGGCATTACCGTGTGAGTTACTGAAGCAAGCATTACCGTGTGAGTTACTGAAGCAGGCATTACCGTGTGAGATACTGAAGCAGGCATTACCGTGTGAGTTACTGAAGCAGGTATTACCGTGTGAGTTACTGAAGCAGGCATTACCGTGTGAGTTACTGAAGCAGGCATTACTGTGTGAGTTACTGAAGCAGGCATTACCGTGTGAGTTACTGAAGCAGGCATTACCGTGTGAGTTACTGAAGCAGGCATTACCGTGTGAGTTACTGAAGCAGGCATTACCGTGTGAGTTACTGAAGCAAGCATTACCGTGTGAGTTACTGAAGCAGGCATTACCGTGTGAGATACTGAAGCAGGCATTACCGTGTGAGTTACTGAAGCAGGTATTACCGTGTGAGTTACTGAAGCAGGCATTACCGTGTGAGTTACTGAAGCAGGCATTACCGTGTGAGTTACTGAAGCAGGCATTACCGTGTGAGTTACTGAAGCAGGCATTACCGTGTGAGTTACTGAAGCAGGCATTACCGTGTGAGTTACTGTTGTAATTCCCTTTGTAGTGAGTATCACAGAAGTCACTTTAGAAAAAACATCTGAATCGAATAATGAAATAATAACTTGTATTGAATTACAATTTTTTTCTATTACTTAAGATTACTTAAGGGCAATTGGGTATAGAGATCAGACCTCCTCAGATCAGATAATGTCCTCGGCCAATAGCAACGGCACTCCAGCAGTTTGTCAGTGCACCCCCTTAAGGGCAGTTGCCTAGGGCTCCAACCGCCAAACAAAGGAGAAAAATAAAATTCATTCAAGAATTGCATTCATGATAGTCGGCGAAAACCCACTGATATCGGCCTGAAATCGCTACCTTCCACCTCCCTGTTCGCTATCTTGTCGAAGGTGGCAGAAAGGCTATAGCTGCCCCCCAACCCCAAAAGCCTGGGACCCTGCCACCATACACCCAAAACCTCAAAACGGAAAGCCACAGTGGAACCCTGGACACCAATATAGATGGCTTATATTATGTAGATTTTTACAGCACTGAGCACTTTGCTTCATTAACTTAATGACAGAAACAATTTAAAAAATAATAAATGGAATAATAACAGCCTGCAGCCCCCCCCCATTCCCCATTCCCCATTCCCCAACCACTCCCTGGCAGGCGGCTCAGACCACAGCAGTTTGGACACAGTAGCGCTGTTCCCCCTGCGCTCGGCTGCAGCGTGACACAGGGGCACGGGGGGTCAGCTAGTCAGAGTGCAGCACACCCACAGCCCATACAGCTGGGGAGAGAGAGAGAGAGAGAGAAAGAGAGAGAGAGAAGAGGTGGGTATAGAGCGGCGGAGGGAGAGATGTGAGAAAGAAAAAAATGGATGATGAGGGTGGATGACGAGAAGAGAGGGAGGGAGGGAGGGAGGGAGGGATAGGTTGCGAAGAGAAGCGTTTGAAGAACCACAAGAAAAGAAACAAAATGAAGGCTTGCTGAGAATGGAGGGAGTGGAAAAACCATGAGATGGAGAGATAAAAAGAAAGAGTCACGAGAGTAATAACACATTTCTCTCACCCTCTAAAATTAAATCTACCCGCCAAACTAACAATACATTTGCTGGTTATGGAACATGTACCATTATGTGTCTCCCGCTAATTGCTCTGTTGATACAAGGAAAGATGAGGCAGAGAGAGCCACCAGAATTTGGGTGGATGATTTAGTGAGAGCCCTCAAACGGCATCACAGGCATAGATATAGAACCATAGATGTGACATATATCATAGATAGTGGCACAATTTTTGAGACCATACCCAGGTAAGATGGTGGCCAGTAACCATGGTTTTATATCTATGAGCCAATCATCAGCTATCTGGCTTCTGAGACCTGATTATGACATCACAGTCAGTTAGAAAGTACATGACACTTTGGGCGCGTTATGTAACTGAGCACTCACAGTGATAATGGATTTTTAATCATTTAACATTCTGAGTCTGAGTCTGAGTACTGACAGCTCCGTCAGCAGAGCACGCTCAGCTACACACAAGCCTACACACACTGAAGCTGTATTTTTCAATGAAAATGATTCAAAGTAGCACCAAAATTATTGTGTGACAGTCAAATTTACTTTATTTAACACGTTGATTTTACCATTAAAATCATTATTTTATATTACATGTGTATAAGCGTCCGTGTACTTGGGTCCATAGCTAACGATGTACTTCCATATTGCTCCTCTCTGATCCACATCCAAAAGTGCTCAGCAACACTCTGAGCAGCTCAGAGTGAGCGAAACTGAGCAACCTGTTAAGTGCGTCCTTCGCTCTGAGCGAGGCTGAGGTGCTCAGTGACTTAACGCGCCCTTTGCCATAGGTTCCTATTATAGCTGTACCCAGGTAAGATGGCTGCCAAATTGTTCCATTTCAGAATTCCAAATTACTATTACATTACATGATATGTCATATCTATGGTTCTATATCTATGATCACAGAAAACTGCCGGAAATATATCAAATATATCGATGGACATGAGGGAGAGAGGGGAGAGGCACACCACACAGAGAAGGGGTTAAGAAAAAAAAAGAAAGAATGCAGGTGGTGGAGGGAGAGAGTGAGAGAGAGAGTTTGAAGAGAGATGGAGAGAGAGAATGAGTGAGAGTAAGAAAGAGGAGAGGGAATTAGGGAGAAAAAATGGGGAGAAAGGTAAAGAGATAGAGGGTGTGAAAGAAGGATGAAGAGAAGGAAAGAGAGAAAAGAGGGGGAAAGAGAGAGAGAGAGAGACAGGGAGACAGGGAGAGAGAGAAACAAAGAAGTGAGATGGAAAGAGAGACACGGTGATAAAGGCGGGAGAGAGAGAGAGAGAGAGAGAGAGAGGGAGAGAGAGACAGGGTCCAGTTCAGACCTGCCAAGGTTCAGTTCCCAGGCATGACAAGGGCCAAGGAGAGGGTGGAGCAGTGAGAGGAGGAGGAGGGTGGGTGTAGATCTGTCAGTGTGGGAGTGCTAAGGAGTCAGTGATAATTAGCTCAATTAGTGACAAAGGCTGTGTAATAAATACGGACTTAGTGTCTGGGTCCCTGCTGGCCTACCCCTGGACGAGCGGCGAAGCACCCCGGGCCTGACGGACAATTCATTAAACCGACAAAATACCCCAGCGCCCAGGCGTGACGCCGCGAGTTAGCCCCCCGCTGGCCCGCCCCATTGTTCTAATTGTCTGAGCTGGAGTCAGTTTCAGCCCTCCTCTACTTTACTCCCCCCATCACTCCCTCCCTCCTTTCCCTCTCATTCTCTCCTTTCAACAAAAAAAAAAAAAAAACTTAAGGAGGCTAATGCTACTACCTAACTCTGTAAGTAGGTGATCGGCAGGTTGAAGAAGAATGCGGAGGGTTTATTTTTTTTTCTATTTTTGTTGGGGGGGGGGGTGCGGGGGGTGCGTGGGCGGGTGGGTGAGGAGGGAGGTGGGGTGGTGTTGGGGGGGAGATGGGGGGGGCGGGGGGGGTTAGTGGGATTAAGGAAGAGGGGTTGCCTGGGAGTGCTCGCACCAACCTGGATTGGAATGTAGTGGGAGATGGATCTAGAAGCCGGGATGCGAGACAAAGCAGGAGTTAATTAGGAATGAGTGAAGGGGACAGCGACAATAGGCCGCCACCCCGGTCGAGATGAAATTGCTTCCGCGGATTATTGGGGAGAGGGTGGTGTGAGTTGGGGGGCCGGGTTGGTTTTTTGCGGGGATTGCCGCGATGTTGGGGGTGGAGGGGTGGGGGGTGTTGGATTGATGGCAGACCCTCTGGTTGTGGCGTAGGGGAGCCAGAGGGAGGCTGACCGGCTGTTCCCACAGTCTGTCCTCCAGCGGCCACCTTTGACACATGGGTCTGCCAGGCGGTGAGCCGACAGGGAGGGTGGGAAAGGGGAAAACAACAACAAAACCACTAAATATATATTCATCATCTCTCCAAAAACCAAAACCCAGAAGAAAGAGAGGGGGGGGGGGGTGAGGGAGAGAGAGAGAGGGACAGAGAGAGGGAGAGAAAGACAGAAGGAGGAAGAGAGAGAGGGAGAGAAAGACAGAGGGAGAGAGCGAGAGGGGGTAGTGAGAGGGGGGAGAGAAAGAAACAGAGGGGGAGAAAGAGAAAGAGAAAAAGAGAGGGTGAAGGGAATCAGAAGTATCGAGAAAAGAAACAGAAACAGAGGAAAGAATGAGAATTGACTTGACTGTTCACTAAATTGGAGTGAAATTGGAGAGTCACAACGGCGTAAAGCATGAATATGTATGATCCTCTCCTGTAACTGTTCTGCAGTCAGAAAGCATGAATATGTACGATCCTCTCCTGTAACTGTTCTGCAGTCAGAAAACATGAATATGTATGATCCTCTCCTGTAACTGTTCTGCAGTCAGAAGACATGAATATGTATGATCCTCTCCTGTAACTGTTCTGCAGTCAGAAAGCATGAATATGTATGATCCTCTCCTGTAACTATTCTGCAGTCAGAAAACATGAATATGTATGATCCTCTCCTGTAACTGTTCTGCAGTCAGAAAGCATGAATATGTATGATCCTCTCTTGTAACTGTTCTGCAGTCAGAAAGCATGAATATGTACGATCCTCTCCTGTAACTGTTCTGCAGTCAGAAAACATGAATATGTATGATCCTCTCCTGTAACTGTTCTGCAGTCAGAAAGCATGAATATGTATGATCCTCTCCTGTAACTATTCTGCAGTCAGAAAACATGAATATGTATGATCCTCTCCTGTAACTGTTCTGCAGTCAGAAAGCATGAATATGTATGATCCTCTCCTGTAACTATTCTGCAGTCAGAAAACATGAATATGTATGATCCTCTCCTGTAACTGTTCTGCAGTCAGAAAGCATGAATATGTATGATCCTCTCTTGTAACTGTTCTGCAGTCAGAAAGCATGAATATGTACGATCCTCTCCTGTAACTGTTCTGCAGTCAGAAAACATGAATATGTATGATCCTCTCCTGTAACTGTTCTGCAGTCAGAAAGCATGAATATGTATGATCCTCTCTTGTAACTGTTCTGCAGTCAGAAAGCATGAATATGTATGATCCTCTCCTGTAACTGTTCTGCAGTCAGAAAGCATGAATATGTACGATCCTCTCTTGTAACTGTTCTGCAGTCAGAAAGCATGAATATGTACGATCCTCTCCTCTAACTGTTCTGCAGTCAGAAAGCATGAATATGTATGATCCTCTCTCTCTCTTACTTGAGTGACTCTGCAACCATATAACCTTTCCATAAAATGTTTCTCCGATTTTTTTCATCATAACCAAACTTGGTTAAAGTAAATGCATCATCTGTTGTTGTAATAATTCAATGCAACATGCACAAATGTAGTGTAATGCTCCAAAGAAGGACTGCAATGAAGAAACATTAGTCGGCTTCTGATTGGTCACCCTTGCTAAAATCTGGACACTAGTTATTTACACTAAAAAGAGGCTTGGGCCTGTGAAAAAGTTTCAATACTTTACGGTCTGGAGGAACAACCAACGGAAAAGCCGTGGAAAGCCTGACTTCTCATCCCTCATTCGATTTACTCATCCCTCCTCAGTGGGTCAGGGGCTTGAATGACCACCTGCAAGCTGCAGAGTGTCAACCCAAGACTCCAAGCCTAATACACTCTGAGCCTGCCAACCAGCCTCACCACCATGGCTGATTCCATTCATGTTTTATTAACAAATTCCACAATGAAAATTAAACAGAAAACAAACTGTACTCATTGGTGTGGTGCACACCTGGGGCCACGTGTATAAAACTCTGAGTAAAAGAATGCGTAAAAGAACGCTCAGGGTGAAAGTCGGAAATCTGCTTAAAAAAATAGTTAGAAAGTTGCATTTTCTACCTCTGCCTTTCTGTCACGGTGTCACCATATCACACGGACTCCAAACGTATGGTGCGTACGTATGGTGTCCATCGTGTGCAGAGGTACACAGATTCTCACAGCACGTGTTATATTATACAACTGAATTTCTGCGTGGAAACTCGCTTACGCGGCTTTCTGAGGGCATTTTTCTGCTCATTACTGTTTATACATGTGGCCGCTGGTGTATCGGTTTAAAGGTGGTCTCTCAGCTCAGCCTGTTTTAGCACACCAGCACCTCTCCGCCCACCTTACATGTCCAGGTTAGCCATAACCAAGCAACATACGAGCACCTGGCCAGAGGTCCCAAATGTTGTTGTTTTTTACATTTTTCAACAAACATTGTTTCCTTATATCTTTGTGATTAGCATGAATCGGGTCACTTTCTGGCAACCTTATTCGTGGACGTCATTTTTAAAAATGTTCGAGTTTCATGAGCGACAAGATTAGGGTTGCGCAGGATAAAAGTAATAGAACCAAACAAACTCAACACCTGCAGAGCCCCAAACATTTTAACTGTGTTATTGAGCCCCACACTTTTTAACTGTGTTATTGAGCCCCACATATTTTAACTGCGTTATTGAGCCCCACACATTTTAACTGTGTTATTAACCCAACTGTGTTATTTAACTCTTTTAAAATATAATTTTACTGCCGTTTTCATTGTATAGCTCAATAAGTATACCTAACCAAGCAAGTGTTTTAGAGTTAGTGTAGGCGTGGTCCTAATTAACAAGCAAATTATCAATTGAGTCACTTTAGTGACTGGCAGGAAAGAAGCTATCCTGGTTTACAGCCAGCCATCCATGGAGTGACATCCTCCGTCAAAAAAAGAAAATAAATCTAAAACAGGGCAATGTGATTTTCTCCACAGACCCATTTGCCGTGAGCAAGCAAACCCTCTCTAACTGCTCGAGGTGCAGCAGCTGTCACCGCTGCCACCACAGTTACCGCCATTACCGTCACTCTTCCTGTGAAGAAGATAATATACTGTACAAGAAAAGCAAAACAGCGAAGGGTCTGGGCTTAAAAATTCCAGCAAAATTGCAGAAGATTGTTTTCTTGACAGAGGGTGTGGGGCCTGTGGAGGGCCAGCTCTTTTTTTGGGGGGTGTAGATATATTTTGGGTCACCACACTGAGAAAAATGCTGACTGACCCTAGTTGCAGAGAGGCAGAGAGGGAGCCTGCTTGGATACTCAGATATACAGTGCCCTCCACAATTATTGGCACCCCTGGTAAAGATGAGTAAAAAGGGTTCTAAAAAATTCACCGTTTGGTGAATTAGCTTAATCTCACACTAAAAAAATGAAAAATCCAATTTTTAATTTAAGTAAATGTATTCTGAGAAAAAAATAATCCCTCATCAAGAAATAATTATTTTTAACAAAACCATGTGTGCCACAATTATTGGCACCGCTGCATTTAATACTTTGTACAACCTTCCTTTGCCAATAAAACAGCACCAAGTCACCGTAACATCTAATAAGGTTGGAGAATACAGAGCAAGGAATCTGAGACCATTCCTCTTTACAAAATCTCTCCAGATCATCCAGAGTCCTAGACCCTCTCTTGTGCACTCTCCTCTTCAGCTCAGCCCACAGGTTTTCAATGGGGTTTAGGTCAGGGGACTGTGATGTCCATGGCAGAAGCTTGATTTTGTGTTTAGTTAACCATATTTGTGTTGATTTAGATGTATGTTTTGGATCATTGGCCTGTTGGAAGATCCAACGACCACAAAGCAAATTACATCACTCTCTGCAATCTGGCCTTGAGGAAAAAAATCATAAATCCAAAAATGATATCCTGTTTTCCAGCCCATACCTATTTTTACATCGGAATGTTACACCTATGCTTCCTTGTAAACCCTTACAGCATTCTGGGCAGTTCATCAAGGTTCCAACCTCACTCTCTCACTCTCTCTCTCTCATTCTTTTTCTCCCTTCGTTGTTCAGCTCCTTCCATCTGAATGATGAGAAAACATGTGGCCTTGTCTCACAGGGTGAGGATGGAAGGGGGGGGGGGGGGGGGTCACATTCAATCTAACTGTGATTTGGCTTCATCCTTTACTTTTTTGAGTCATGAATTTCTGCTGCCCCCTCACTCTTCACAAATGTCATCGCAAATTCTCAGAAGTTAACAAAAAATGATTGCGCACGAATCCGAGAAATTCTCGGTTCCTGCTTACATTTGTCACACACGTGTATGCTTGGCGTGCACATAAGCATATTGAGAAATGAAAAATATCAGCTTAATTGATAGAGGGAGAAAGAAAAAGAGAGGGAGGGGGGAGATAGAGGCACAGCAGAGGCAAGAGACTGATAGAGAGAGCAGAGGAAAGAGAAGTATTTAGTCCAATGAGAAAGAGACACTGACAGAAAGGAATAATGATGGCAAAAACTTGGAGAGAGGGAAAGAGAGAGAGAAAGAAAAAAGAGAGAGAGAGAAAATGTGAGGCAGAGCGGGGTCACTCTCCTCCATGCCCACAGAACTCCAGACACCAACCGGCATTCCCGAAGATTTGAATTCTGAGGACGGTGACTCAAGATCCGGAATACAGACAGACCCCTTGCACACTGTGAGCAATGGGGAGGATGTCTGTGGGGTCTGTGTCTGTGTGGGGTGGCACACTATGGGGTATGTGGGGGGCGGAAAATAATTTATGCCCCATTATCGACCCCCCCGAGTTGCGAGCATCTTTGCGATTACCCTTTATTGCTGGGAAGGGATGGACTTTCTCCCAGAAGGGCAGAATTTCATGGTGGGTGGAGGGCAGAAATAATCTTTAATTTTGTCATGGTGCAAACAAAGCTCTCGACGGTTAGTGTTCAGTGAGCGGTCAGAACCGTACGCTTTTGATATCTGTTGAGATGAGCCAGTGAAGATTTAGGGGTCAGTCAGGTTCAGGGTCAGCTACGTGTCCGTTCCATTCAACGATAAATAAAATAAGACTGGCTACACATTTAAAGCTGGTTGTCACAACTTGCAGTCAATGCCTTAGCTTCCAGTCTGGAATCCACGCATGGACATCACGATTCTTTTCCTGCGTTCTTTAACAAAAATAAGAATGACCGCGTGAGAACTCTCACTTTGGCTCCGGGTTCTGCTGAACTGACAACGCAATGATTTAGCCCTTCTTTCCCACCTCATCCCATATCTCAAATGGTCTGGCTTTAATTGTAACTAAGTGCTTGCGTATGGTTGAAATAAATGATTCATGCATATCGCATTTTGTCTGTCATTGTACAATACGTGCCTGTTTCTGATTGCGGCCGCTTGCGTCTCAACCTGCCTCTGTGTCCCTCTCTCCAACCCCATGCAATCTACTTGTCTGTGCGTCTGTCCGCAGGGGAAACACATCTACCTGTGTGCGCCTATTTATGCAGGACTCCAAATCCGTCCGTGTGTCTGTCCACCCAAATTTGAGATTTATTTAATTCTAAAAAATTGTTTGTTTCTAGTTTTTGTGGTGGGGCATGTTGGGTGGGACTTGCCTTAGCGGAATATTACAAATGTCCCCAATGTTAATGGCACACCATCTCAATGGTCTGTAAAATATGTTGTTTAGGACAGAGTGGGAGGGGGAAAAGCGGCAGTGGGGTTTTTGGTTTTAATTACTGCCTGTTTTTACAGCGACAGCGGGCTGGGACTCAGCGCTGACACACGGGGAGAGGAATGTTCATGTGCTGCAGTTTGGGAGTAGAGCGGCTTACAGGAAGACCGACACATTCCTCTGTCCTTCGTATAGACACACAAGCACGCTCTCGCAGGCGCTCGCTCGCGTGCGTGCTCGCATAATCGAGCTCTCGTATGTTCATTTGCCAACACGTGCGTTCATTCACGCGTTCTCATACTTATGCTCACATAGGCACTCGTGCGTTTATCCACACGTGTGCTCTCATACGTTCATTTACATGCGCGCGCTCCGCTCTCATACATGTGCTCACATAACCGCATGCTCACATATTCACTCTCTCAAATGTGCTCTCTCACACACGGTCCACACGCTCATTCGTATTCACAAGCTATCGTATGTGCGCTCATATAATCTCGCTCACATATCAGCAGCACTGACTGGCCTGGGCCCGCACACACAAACCCCACAGCCAATGAAAGTGCTCCTATTTATCACTCTGAATTTATGTCCCCACATTCACCTGCCAGGAGAAAATTTGATTGGTTAAACCAGGCCCTGACAGTACAGACGTGCATTGAGGTGAAACTGCTGTAGCTCACTACAGTCAGTGTGTGGACTCCAGGGCAGTACTGACTCTGTTAAATCCCCATAATATCACTGCACGGGGCAAAAGGGACGTGCCTTAACCGTTATGCATAACTGTAAGTATGTATATTCATGCGTGGGTAGAAATTTGATTGCCAGCACCTTTTCATCAGCTTTGTCCCGAAATTCGCCCCATCTGGCATTCCGCAGCATCTGCCTACCATAAAAAAAAATGGTGCAGGGAAGACATTTCGTACTGGCTGTTACTTCCCCCAATGCGGTGACACCGAGGACAGCACACCGCAAGAGCCACACACCCCCCCCCCCTCCCCCCACCAGTATGCCTGCATGCTGTGAGGAAGGCTTGCATAACAGGCCCCCCCCCCCCCCACCTCCCCCCACCCAGCACACCCAACGCCTTAATCGTTTCCAGAACAGAAGTGCAGTCTCCCAACTGAAGAATGTGTCGTCAGGACTCGGCTTCTCTCTCTCCCGCTCTCTCTCTCTTTTCTTTGGCTCGTCCAATTACACAGCACCCCCCACCCCCAGGCTTACAAAAGGTGATGAGACACTACGTTACCCAGAGTAGAGCTCACTTCTGTTGGTCACCGACTGCTACTGATGACACACCCATTGGCAGTCTGTGCGTACTGGCTGTACACTTCTGTGCCGAAACGTGGCAGCAGTACATGGTGTGACTTTAAGACTATGCCTGCCTCATATACACTCATGACACTGGTGGTAAGTGTGCCTTACGTGTTCGAAACACAAGAGAAACGTTACACCTTTTTTACAAACTGGGCCATCAAGTGGTAGTTTAATTTAAGATGGTTTGTGCTCTGTCCAGTATATCCCAGCACAGATGTGTTGATTATGTGACATCCAGAAAATCCAACGCTCAGCCGGTGATTGACATATGGTTAATCTAGGATGTAAGGCTTCACCCCCCCCCACCTCCCCCCGCCTCCCCTCCCCCACACCTCCCCCCCACTTCCCCCCCTCCACTCCCTCCCCTCCCCATTCCCCCCTCCCTCTCCACCCCCCTCCCCCCCCCAACAACCTCCCACCCCCCCCCCCCCCTTCCTCACCCCCCTCCCCCCCCCACCCTCCCCCCCCGCCCCCTCCTCCCCTCACACTCCCTAACCCAACCCTCCCCTCTCCCCCCCTCTTCCCACCCCCCCCCACACCTCCCCCCCCCCTACCCCCCCCCCCCCCCTCTCACCCCCCCCTATTCCCCCCCCCCCCCCCCCCCACACCCCCCCTCCATCCCCCTTCTCCCCCCCTCCCCCCTCCCACCCCCACCCCCCCCCCTCCCCCCCCCCTGACTCACCTCAGTACATACAGACCCACCACCCAAACACGAATACCCTCCCTACATACATTCTCCCCCCGCACCCACAACAGACTCCCTCATCATCCAGTAATACACCAGGTAAGACCCCTCCAGTACCTATCCCCCCCCCATACTCCCTACCCCCCCCCCATATACCTCCCACCCCACCCTCCTTCCTGTACCACCCCCCCCACCCCCCCACCCTACACCCCACCCCCCCCCCCCCCAACCCCCCCCCCCCCACCCCCCAACCCCCCCCCCCCCCCCCCCCCCCCCCCCCCCCCCCCCGGTGACACCGAGGACAGCACACCGCAAGAGCCACACACCCCCCCCCCTCCCCCCACCAGTATGCCTGCATGCTGTGAGGAAGGCGTGCATAACCGGCCCCCCCCCCCCCCCCACCTCCCCCCACCCAGCACACCCAACGCCTTAATCGTTTCCAGAACAGAAGTGCAGTCTCCCAACTGAAGAATGTGTCGTCAGGACTCGGCTTCTCTCTCTCCCGCTCTCTCTCTCTTTTCTTTGGCTCGTCCAATTACACAGCACCCCCCACCCCCAGGCTTACAAAAGGTGATGAGACACTACGTTACCCAGAGTAGAGCTCACTTCTGTTGGTCACCGACTGCTACTGATGACACACCCATTGGCAGTCTGTGCGTACTGGCTGTACACTTCTGTGCCGAAACGTGGCAGCAGTACATGGTGTGACTTTAAGACTATGCCTGCCTCATATACACTCATGACACTGGTGGTAAGTGTGCCTTACGTGTTCGAAACACAAGAGAAACGTTACACCTTTTTTACAAACTGGGCCATCAAGTGGTAGTTTAATTTAAGATGGTTTGTGCTCTGTCCAGTATATCCCAGCACAGGATGTGTTGATATGTGACATCCAGAAATCACAACGCTCAGCCGGTGATTGACATATGGTTAATCTAGGATGTAAGGCTTGGAAAACAAACAAAAATTGTTTTAAGTCGAATTATTGAGAATCAATAATGTTAACATTAATGGAATGTAAGTAACTGTCCATGTGACAATGGAAAGAGGACTTTAATGTAAATGGTAAAGGAAAGGGACACCTTTAAGCATATTAGGGAAAAGAGAGCAGTGTTGACCGCAGGTGACAAATGCAAACAAGAAAATGTAACTCTGCAACACTACGTACCTTGCTAGCTGGCAACCAGGGTGTTAAATTAACTCCCGCCACCAGACAAATGCTGGTAAAATTTTGATTGTGGCCGCTAAGATTTTCTTCTCTAGCAGCCATTTTGGCAGGTAACCAACCAGGTTGCGTTATATTGTAAAAGGAAATGTGGCTGGTAAAATATAAAAAATGGCCGGTAGAATCCACAAGCCACTCTAGCCAATGGGTGAATAAGTTAATTTCATGCGCTGCTGGCAACTTTATTAATTTCCGCAATAGCAATATGGAAACTGTTGAGGAGTTTCATTTTCTTATTAAGAAAAGAAACACTGAAATTTAGACTTCCACACTTAATTTTAAGGATTATTGGGAGATTCATAGAATTAAGCTGAAAACTCAAAATTATATCTAGCCTACTAAATCAGTAAGTTCAGTGTAGTGATGCCTCTATGGTCTCATACTGAATCCTGACTGTGGCCAGCAGCCCTGTAAGGCCATGAATAATTACCAGTGTTGCTGTCTAGGGAGGGAGGGATTCTGTGCCTTGTACAAGAGCGGCGACTCTGGTCAGTCAGCGCCTGCAGCCGTCAGCTTGCGTCAGCTGCACGTAAAGTGTACTTCTGCAATGCAGCCGCTGCGCATGTGGTGAGCTGTGGACTGAAAAGTAGTGGCTGCTAAAAAAAAACATGTGCTTTGAAAGAGCACTTGTGCTGGACTCTCCCAAATTGAGGATTGCATTGAAATTTAGAGGGATTTGAGACTTACACAACTGGGAGAAAAGGCAAAACAGACAATACAAAATTGGAGTAAGCAGGGTCTTATTTAGCAGGGGTCAGGTGTAATTACACAAATTCAACCCACCTTGTGGACTTTCCATTAAAGTCCCTGCATCAGACCTCAGTGGTGACGATATGGACGCAACAGTTTCCATAAAATGAGTAACCTTTTGCTGACATCTAGTGGACAAATTGAGAACATAAAATAAAGCTGTATGAAGGAAAAACGTGTCACTTCAAATACGGTAACAAATGAGACCATACAAATTCACAAACGGCTAACTTTCCAGCTTCGTTATCCGTTAATTGACAAAATACCTCTGGCATAATGCCATTGCGGATAGCCATATAGCCTACTCACAATAATTGATGTTGTTTTTCTTCTTCTTCTATTAAAAGGACAGAAAAATAAAAGAAAACTATTTGAAATAACTGCAAGTACTATGTAGTCTACATTGAATTATATTTCGAGTGAAAAATGGTTTACATGAATCCACCATGTAGGTGGGGCTGTAGGCCAGAGCCTATACCAAAACTTGCACTCAAGAACCAGTCAATAGTAACTATGTTTCTAAAAATTGAGTGACAGAAGTATAAACATATGCTACTTTCCCTCGGGTGTAACGGAGGGGAATCGAGGTAAAGGCAAGCGCTAAATATGTCAGGACCGGGAGGGGCTTATGGGATGCTGGCGGTCTTTCGAGGCGGGGACTCTGGATATCCAGGTGTTGGGACAGAACGGCTGGCGGCTGCCCCGTTATCACCGCATTGAACACATCAGCATAAACCAGCGTGTGGCTGTCCGAGTTGGCTTGCGTTTGCACTTATTTAAAAATCTTTGTAAATTTATCCTGAACTAATTTATTGGGGTGTTAAAATGAAAGTTCAGGCTGGGGTCATCCTGGTCATTTTGCTCGCCGTTTTCGGCTGTGGGGCCGTAGAAGAGACTGACCAAGAGCAGAATTCGCTGGAAGAGTTGATGGTAGAATCCTTGGTAAGTTTCTCTAACTTTTTAAAAGCATAAAAATAAGCTGGTTGGTTAGTGGGTGTCGCGTAGGCTATTGCACTCTGAGAGACACGTAGCAAGCAAGTTCTGAAAACATTGGAGAAAACACTCTAGCTAGCTAAGGTCGCATTGATGCAAATTTTTCTCATACTAAGACGAAGTGAGGAGTAAAATAGTTGTTTTATGATATTTTCCATTTTGACTGGAATTTGGTTGGGATTTACTGTCTTTTACCATGCATTTTTTTGAAACTTCTGTCGCTCCCCCATACAAGATGAAACCTGAATCCTGTATTGAAACGTCAGAAATGGGAGACACCCTGCAAATCCACTATACGGTAAGTACAGCGAAACAAGACAGAATCGTGCAAAAATAATAACGCTCGTGTATTTTTTATGTTAAATACAACGCCCTGGCACCGCCCAGTGGATATAAATGGCATGTGAGCAGCCGAGAAGAGTGGGTTTCACTTATACACGTTTCGCCAGTTTGCTGTGTCGGGGCTTACCCCGTTAAAACGTGCCAAGCTGTCACTTCGAAACACAATGCCTTGTGACAAAAGGCGTAATTGTGAATGGTTTAAAGTGACCTTCACAGTTATACACTCTCTAACGTCAACTCGCCCATTAGCTGTATGCTACTCTACTGTATGCAAGCGTCCAGTCGGCTGTAATTTCAAAGGTGGAGCAACACGTCAGCACTCTCAATGCGAAAGCAAAATGTTGTGTTCTTGAGGATCTGTGCACATTCTGCAGATTCTGTTTGCATAATATCTACCATTTTTCGTAGCAAAAAATACATTGGTTCGTGAACACTGAAAATTTGATTTTCCATTGTTTTTATTTTATTCATAATTATTTATTTTATTTTATTCATGTTGGAGAAATATGATTACAAAAAGGATAACTTTATGCGTTTTGAGATCGCCTATATAATTTGGTTGACTAAAGTTAAATCATATTTTAAATGAAATCAAGTTATAAAAAAGTGAATCTCCACAAACTTCAGCTAGATGACTGCAACAGACACATTGTTAAGCAGCAAGCTGTGTTTGAGCTACTGAAATGGGGGTGAACAACAGCTTTTCCCCTTGACGTTCTGTAGCTGCAGGAGGTCCTATGAGTGGGCATCTCGCTGCAAGATGATCAACAATATTAAGAATTTTCTTTTTTTAAAGGAGGGCAGGCAGTCCACCCTCTTTTGTATTTTTTAAACTATATTCAGGCAGGGGGGAAAGCAGAGAAGGCAACAGATAGAGAAAAGTCCACAGTGCAGAAAGCACAATGGCAGGGGATCGAAACCCCCGCCGCACAGGGGGGATTCCTATATGGTTGAGTGTCAACCATACTGTAGACTGTAACACATGTCTCGTCTCGCCTGTATTAGTAACTCTAAGATCAATACTTCTCAGTTGATAGGAAGTTTGGCACAGACTCATAAAGGAATCCTTTGGCATTACTGATTACAGCAAACAATCACGGAGACCTGAGCCATTACATTGGTGAAGGCAGCAAAATGATAAACATTACTACACAGGCTAGACAAATCAACTTTGAGTTCACAGATAGAGATACAAATTTAAATTTAAAGTTAAATATGTGTGCAGCATGTGTAGTGTTTAGAGTGCTGATCCCAGGGCTGGGAGAGTCATGAATTCAGATCTCTGGCAGACGCTGCCATTATGCCCTTGAAAAGGGCAGTTAGTTTTAATTCACCCAGAAATACATTATGGCTAAATAAACAGTTTTGGGAATTTGTTCACAATTCAGATAAGGATATTTGCATCTGCATTTACCCTACAAATACACCAGCGATAACAATGTTAGATGTTTAAATTACTGGCTGGAAAAGCATTTTAAATTCACAGGATGGATTAGGGAGGCTTGTTGAGTAGACAAGACGAGAAAGTCGTTAAGTAGGCAAAATTTTCTCTAAATATAGTATACTTATATAGTATATAGTATACGAAGTGTACTTCGGGAGCACACTTTTCAAGTAGTCTAAACAAACATTTTGGTCGCATAAATATGAGGCGTAGCTTCGCTGACGTTTTCCTTCAAACAAGAACAACATGTGACAAGGGTGGGACATCTTACAACACGTACATCTAATGTACCACAGTACGGTTGGAAAATAGTATGGCGGATATTTTTCACGTACTGCACGTTGCGTGCTGAACAGTGCACATTAAACAACACACTTCTGCCAGTGCACTGCACACAGGAGATAGGGTGCAGTAGATAGGGCTCTGAATCCGACACAGCCTTTGTCTCATGAAGCCCAGCTCCCGACACTGCCTCTGAAATCTGGCAACTTCTGCGTTCCAGCCCCACAAGTCACCAGCATGAACAGAGAAGGAAGACAGCATCTCCTATAATTACAAATGGAATGCAATTTGCATGGAGTTTAGTGATTTCAATTAGAATGCTCCCAATGACTTTTAAGGATTGGTTCAAATCGGTGAGGCACTGATAGGGGCCAATAGATCCACCCATTTTTGGTTTCATGAAACCTTGTTCCCATGACTAGCACAGGGCAGTTAAGTTAATCTCTGCTGTTTACAGAGACAGTCTGACCCAAAGGCACTGCTGACAGGAGATTCTGATCATCACTGTGTTGCGTCACTCAGACACATTACCAACAGCAATAGTGATTTTGTCTATGACAACAATAGCATTAATACTTAATTAACTTAGCAGAGTTGGAAATCCAGGGGACATAAAGTAAAAGTCAGACCATGTGTTTCTTCCACCCATAGACTCAGCCAGCTGATTTCACTAATTAGTTCTACCTCCTCGCTGAAGAATTATGTAAATGAGCAAAATACTGGGGAGGACTTTTACTTTATGTCCTCTGGATTTCCACCTCTGCCATTTAGTGGTATTAGTAAAGGTGTGGTGTATTACCGTGTCCACCATTATCACTTCCAGCTGGACCGCAATAAACTGTAATAACCTCTCTCTCTCCTTCCCAGGGAAGGCTGCTTGATGGCAAAGTGATAGACTCCTCTCTTTCTCGGGATCCTCTAGTTGTAGAGCTGGGGAAGAGGACGGTTATTTCAGGTAATATCACATAGGCCCTGCCCAATCAGGCCTCACCCATTCTGTCTGATAGGAAAGTGGGACTTCATAAACCTTATTATAAGTGGAGCTGCAACGAGCTGTTAATCCGTGACTTGTTATAGCCAATCAAAATAATTTGCTCTCCACAGCAAAACGATGATTGGTGCGACAAAGCTACAGAATTACTTTAAAACATTGGAGATAGGGAGCACTGCAAAAAGATAATTTATTTTTAAAAATACAAAGGGGAGACAACATTTTTCAGAAATAAGACCCTGATACTTAAAAAATGGCCTCCCTTCTGCTCCTCACTCACCTGCTTTTAAAACTTGTTAATTGCAATCACCAGCAGGTGTGTAACTGGCCTGATTCTGAGACTATTATTAGCAGTTTAAGGTAGACTGGAATTATAGCACTGTTAAACAGAAGGCATGTTTCCTAATCACATTTAAAAACATTTCAATCATTAAACAAATTCATAGTGAAGAGGCTTCCATCTTCACAATTGGTTCATCTACACTATAATGGTTAAGGAACTGGACTTGTAACCGAAAGGTTGCAGGTAGGATACTGCTGTTGTACCCTTAAGGAAGGTACTTAACCTGAATTGCTTCAGTAGATACGAATGGATAAATGTAATAAGAACTTGTGTAAGTCGCTCTGGATAAGAGCGTCTGCTAAATTCCTGTAATGTAATGTAATCTCTTGCAAACAGATAGGCCACTGATTTACATGAATGGTTGAGACCATTCCCGTACCGCCCAGCCAGTACATCACCTACTGATCGGGAACCCCTAATTGAGCGTGCCCAGTATTGATGGGATGACTGTGTCCTCTCTCTTTACAGGGCTGGAGCAGAGCTTGCTGGGAGTATGTCTCGGGTAAGTGCTTAAAAGACAATAAAGTAAGTCACACAACAATTTGCACACCTCCGAAACTGCAACCTTGGTGGCCACAGTACATAAACAGTGATGAGCGTGAAAATAAACTAGTTGCATGCGTCTTAGTGCGATGCCTTCCTTAACAACTGTGTTATAATGGATAGATTAGTCTTCACCATACTCACCTTTCATATGGCGAATCACACAAGCATCAAATCTATGGATACAGAATTTTCAGATTATGTGAAAGGAGTATACATGAAGATCCGGGATATAATTTTCTGCTTCAGAACTACCAAGTGTACTGCATGTGCATTCTTTGGGAAACATGAAAAAAAATTGCTTGATATAGGCTAAAAGTATTTTAAAGTATTGTTACGTAAAGTATTTGTCCATAACTTTTTTTTCTCTCTCCGATCCGTCTCACAGACAAAAAATCAAGGCCACCATCCCAGCTCACCTGGCTTACGGAAAGCGCGGCTACCCTCCGACTATCCCAGGTAACCTCAGGCTCACGCTAGGGCTCAGAGTCTGCAGACCATTCAGAAAAGATGGACTGTGGAATTTACCACCTCTGCTGTGGGCCCATAATTGACTGTAAGGGCAAGGGGGTCGGCCAGACACACAGTCGACACAGGCTGGCAAACCAAAATAATTCATTGCTAAATGAGGTAGTTGACAGAAATGCCAGGCTTTGTGACTCCCTCAGCGGTGCATACAATAGGTGTGAATAGGATCTAACGGAGAGTGCCCATGGGCTAAGCCTGGTATGTTTGCGAAACTGAGCTGAGGTACAGAAAGAGGGGGGAAATGTAATGCAACATTTATGTGCTTCCACGCCATACAAACTGGTGGCTATGTTCATTCTAGCACTTTTTTCCATGTGCTTTTGCAACACAAAAAAAGATTTGTTCAGTAAAAAAGTTTTCCAGGTAGGTAATGATGCAAATCACGTTTTTTTAAGCCCAGAGAGACATGAAAGGCTTTACATTTAGATTTTTTGGCATCAAGTTCCCTTGGAGACACCCACCATGACACATTCTGCAGATTAACATGGATGTAAAGGCAGATTCGGTTTTACAGTCTTGTCCGTATGCTCTTGCGCCACATACCAATGACCCCAGACTAGTTTTTAAAGGAACCTTCACACTCACTGTTTCAACTGGTACAAACATGCTATACAGACAGCTCTGACCTAAAGGCAGCTTGTTATTTGACTAATCTGGTAATACCGGTAGAAAATAGAATAACAATCCTAAACTTCAATCAATTGGCAGGAATTTTATATGTGTGTGCTTATGGTGCTATATTACTCTACACGTCCACAGAATGCCCATATCTGCTTCATGTACTATGAGGTGTAAACAGATAGAAACAGTTGTAGATATACAAACAGTCGTAAATGAAACTGTAGTTGACTTGTGATTAATTGCTAGCTTGGAGAGTAGCATGCTAATGTTGTATGACCCTCAGTACTGACCCTCACAAAGCCTCCAACACATTTATGCACAAAGGCTCTTTTTTGACGAGAAGCCTGAGTGTGTGATGTGAACGTGCTGTCGTCTTGCACATTCCTTGGTATGCTCAGATAGACAAGAAAACTACAGTCAAGTTATCCAGTTCAGTTATCAATGCGTTTTATTAAATATTTACCATTCATATACCTTCATCACCACATACCTAAATTAAGGTATATAATGGTGCTAACGTTAACGTATCTAATAGAATGCATGCACTATCATTTCTAACTATAGACTAATTTCTTGAGAAAATCATGGCAAATCAACTTCTTCAACATTTGAAAAGTAATAATCTTCTCAGTAACTATCAGTTTGTTTTCATTCTAAAAGATCCACAATGAGTGCAATATTATATTATACAGAACATATTCGTCACCCCTAAATACAGGCCAAATAACTGGTGCAATATTCATTGATTTAAAAAAAGCTTTTGATACAGTAAATCACAATATTCTAATAAACAAACTACAATCTTTTAATTTGTCACTACCTGCTATTAATATGCTGACCTCTTATTTTTCTCAGAGATCTCAACTTGTGTGTACAGAGCAAGCTAAATCTGCCCCGGCTATAAACAGTATAGGTGTACCACAGGGTTCAATCCTGGGACCATTATTATTTATTTTATATATTAATGATATGCCAACTGTACTTAACTTATCTCAAATAATTATGTATGCTGATGACACAATCATTTTTACATCTGACCATAACATAACAGAAATAAACTCCAAGCTCTCATCTGATCTTGAAGCCCTACAACTATGGTTGCATAGAAATCATTTGACAATTAATGCCAAAAAATCTATCGAAAAAATTCCTGTCTTCTCTCCTATAAACTTGAAAAATAAACCTCTCTCCATTACAGAGACATATAAATACTTGGGTGTAATATTGGATGCCAATCTTAATTATAAATCACACGTAGAAAGAGTAATCAATCCACTGAAACAAAGAATGTTTGTTTATAATAAAATCCGCCCTCTGATAACCAGCTCTATTTCAGCCACCTATCTTAATGCAATAGTACTGTCAACTTTATCATACTGTTTGCCTATCAGCGAAGGGCATATTAGAATCATTTACATGTCTCTACAACCGGGCTCATAAAATACATGCCAATCTTCCTCTACGTTATCATCACTGTGATGCATTTCAGAAAATAAATACTTTAAACTTTGAAAATGATTGTAGATCATTATCAATTCAATTTTATTTTCAAATACAAAATAACCACACACCGGTTATAATAAATGATCTCATGCCAACACACCCCACAACAAGACAAACTAGAATTACGCGTGCAGTCACAACGGAAATCCACTACCTCGTTACAAAAACAAATAATTCTCAAATAATTTTTTTATAGTTGTACTTTAATCTGGAATGCAATTTCATTGCACATACGAAACAGTACTTCTCCTATCATATTTAAGCGATTATACAAAAAATACCTAGAAGGGCCTAGAATACCTTAAAGTGATACATTTAGAATAACTGTTTGCCGGCCTGGTTTATTTATTTATTTATTTTTTGTTTATGTATTTCTTCTCTAGTGTACTATATCATTTATTTTAGTCAATTGTATTCTTTTCTACAGATTTTCTTTTCATCTATCCCTGGGTGTACTTTTTTCACTTTCCATTTTCTATAGTTTCTTCCTTTCTACTTCCTTCTTTTATCACTGCAGGACAGGAACCCTCTGCAAACCAGCAATTTTGCCGAGTAGGGCCAAAATATTTCATAACCAGTTGTTGGTGTATTAACTTTTTCCTGTATAATAAATTAAATGAAATGAAAATGAAAGGAATGCATGCATTGTCAGCTTGAGGACTGCATGGAGACAAGACCTGGCTATAAAACTTGGGTGTGCACTCTTTGCCAGACCATTAACATTCATGTGTACACACAGCACTTTTTATAAGGTGGTTGATGCAGGATGAATGCCGTCATTCTAAATGAATGCCGGTAACTCAGGTGCATGCTCTGCTTGGGCTTGATGTTTATATCCACTCTCCACTCGCCCCCCAGGTGATTCCACACTGGAGTTTGAGGTGGAGGTAGTGTCCCTCACCAAGCAGACTCCCTGGCAAAGGATGGTGAATGATGTCCTGCCTCTGGTTTGCCTGGCCCTGGTGCCCACCCTTTTGGGTCTGGTGGGGCTCTATCTCTACAACAAGGCCAGCGCCCAGCAGCCCAACAAACGAGCAAAGGACAAGAAGAGCAAGTTAAAGAAGAAATAAAAATAGATTTAAAAAGAAAACAAAAAACAATATGCGTGTCCCGTGTGGGTAATTTTGTGTTTTTGTATGTGTGTGTTCTCATTATGTCCTTTTTGAGTACATAATGTGGTTCATTGTGTGTGAGAAAAAATAAAAAACAGAAGGGACAGACTCTTGGACAAATGCACTGTGGCAGTCCAGCATCAGGAGGGTTGCCATGATGACATGGTACAGAGAAGGGGATCACAGGGTCTCAGGGCAGGGCGGGGCACACAATGAACCAACAGGTTTCATCTCCAGCACAGGTGACATCCACAGGCAGTAGTCTGGAGAACTGAAGTTCACATCCCAGGCATGAGATTACTACTGTAGCCAGGAACCAGCTTATCTCAGTAAACATCTCACCTGTGTGAATGGGTATTGTGTTTTTAAAAGCCTTTTAAGTCAAAGATGATGAGAGACACGGGACTGCCAGAACCAGCTCCTGTTTATTCAATTATTAACAGACTTATCTGCAATGACTTCCAAGTTTGTAAGGCTGGCTATTGAAACAATTTTGTTGAAATTTTTTATATGTTCTGGTTAAAAAAAAAAGCAAAAGAAAGTGGAAAATACGTGTCTTCATATGAACAAGCAGCATGTCACTAAAACAGGCCACAGAAGATAAAAGTCTGCGACAAGCACAATTTATTTATTTTAAAACCTCAAAATTAAAAATGTACATTAAAATCTATGCTGTATAAAATGTTTGAGCTGCTGACATAAATTACATTTTAATTGGATGCAAAGATTGGGTTATGAAAAAAAGTCCCAATAAGAGCTTTTAATGGAACTGGAACAAATAAAAATGTGTAATTGCGTCCATGGTTTATGATTAAACTATCTCCAGTGTGTTTCACCAGTATCGCTTACATGATGTAATGTCCACCCATTCAAAATATAATGAGCCTGCATGTATAACTCCTTCCTGTTGGTTTGAGGTTTACAGCTCAACAGCTGATTTTCCACAATATATGCTTCCGGCAGTAGAGTGCAGTAACGCCACTGTGTCAAGCATGCTTGGTGTTACTGTGTTATCACCTTGTGTGGAATTTATGGTGAGCTTGTTTTAAGCAAGTGCCTCAATTTAGGACACCACATATCTTTGTGCCAATGAATTATCTAAAATAGTATCCAGGTACAAATTCACACAGGACACAGTTAACTTGATCATGCATAACTTGATAATGGAAAGTGACAAATAGATAAATAGATAGATCTTTATTGTCATTGTCACAGGTACAACGAAATTTAAAAGTACTTCTTGTCAGTGCAACATAAAAGAATAAATAGCAGGCATAAAACAGTCATACACACCACATGCATACTTTTCTGTCATGATTCATTTTCTCTTTTGAGCATTGAGGGTGGTTATTGCAGTTAGATAAAAGTTGTGTTTGAGTCTGTTTGTCCTTGCATTTAATGCTCTGTACCGCCTGCCTGAGGGCAACAGTTGGAACAGAGAGTGGGCGGGATGGTGGGTGTCCTTTATGATCTTATGTGCAATTAGGAGAGCAAATATGCACATGCATGCGTGCACAAACACACACTTAGGAAGGCAAGCTGGCGCGCACACACACACACAGTTATACATGTACCTCATTTGGAAATTGCACTAGGTGAGAAAAGCAGAGTATGTTTAACTGTCTTCCTTAGTAAATTTTATTTAAGTCCAAGACACCCACCGCCACCTACTGTTTTCGGATGAGGGTCATAAAACTGAAAGAAGTTAATTGACTTCATTCAACACTGATGGGCAGTAGTTAAAACAAGCCGGTTGGGGGCAAACATGCTAAATGTCGCTAGTTTTCATATTTACAATTGGTTTAAATGATGAACAAACGGCGTCAGATTCCACATTATGCACGATGCTAGCTCCATGCAGTACTAATTAGTCCATGCCCCTTGTACTTCCGATATTAACTAGTTTCACAATGAGTTTTGTAGAAATACTAATTTGAATGCAATACATTCGTTTACTTCTGATTTTTCTTTTCACATTCTGGTAATTCTAATGAATTTGTTCGGTTACGTTTGTATGACGTACACAACTGGTTACTTCCTGTCGGCGGAAGAGTGACATACATTTGAAGTACGACAATTTCCGCTCTTTCTGGCAGCCGCAGTAGCCAAGATGGTGAGTGCGAGCTGGATTTGCACGTGTATCTAATACACATGTTCCAGTTTAAACACGAATATACTGTCAAAACCCCAGTTGTATAGACACGTCTGGCCACTTTTTGTTCTTTCTACCAATTAAAATGTTGAATTAATGGCGCTATAACGCGGTAAAGTGCGAACACACAAGCTTGGAGTGGTTAGCTTAGGGAGCTAACGTTAGCAAACTATCGAACATAAACAGACACGTATCTACACATAGCTTGCCAAGTTGGCGATCTAATGTAATTAAGTTGGATCTCTGGGAGCTTACACAAATTCGTTAACGAGTTGGTCAAGTTGAGATCGAGAATAGAGTTATCTAGAAACCGTGTTGATGGAAAGGGCTAGTGCAAGTTAGCCAATTTAGTGACATAAGGAATGTAAAGTTAACGTCATAAGAAATAAGAACGTTTTGGGGTGAGTCGGTAGTTGCAATCAAGTTTGCCTTTTTGTGCTGGGCTGTAAGTGGTTTGCTGACTGTGAACAGTTGGCTGTTGGCTAGCCATCTCGTCGGCATAGTCGTAAAGTTCGCCTCTGTGTTCACAGACCCTGAAGAGAAGGAACGAGGTCACGTCCAGGCCATCCGCTGTACCAACTGCGCCCGCTGTGTTCCCAAGGACAAGGCAATTAAGAAATTCGTCATCCGGAACATCGTGGAGGCGGCTGCAGTCAGGGATATCTCCGAAGCCAGCGTCTTTGATTGTGAGTAGTAGCAAAGATAATGTAGCGAGCGCGGAGAATGAGGGAGGGAGACAGCGGCTTGCAGTCCCGAATCGCTCCAGCTGAGCTTCGTTTTAATGGTGCTACCTTTCCAGCTCTGAAAAGATTTGTCTTTATTGGTTTAAAAGTAATTCCAATAAACACATTTACACTCATAAAACCATTTCATTTCATTTTTCTTCACAGTTCAAACACACACTTCATCACATTTATTTTCAATAAAAAATGATTAATTTAAGGGGGAATTTCCCCAGTTAAAAACATTCAAAACACGAAAGACACCACAGAAATGACAATATTTACAAGACAAAAAGGGAAAGATGACAAAAAAAGGAAAACAAGCAATGTTCACACGGACAGTGAAGTGCGAAAAAAAAGGACACATGAGTGCCCGGGTTGTCGGGTGGGTCAGAATGTTCAATGTCTCTCTCTCTCTCTCTCTTCTGTAAGTGGTGGGGGGGTGGACTATATAACAAGTTCTTTCCAGTGGTCCACCCCCCATTTCTCTCTGGCCAGGCGCTGATCTGAAAAGAGCCGTTGGAATTCCTGCACAGTAATGTTCTCAGCTCGGAAACACTCTTTTACTAACACGAATCGCTTCAGATACTGCTTTATATATGAACTAGTCGGCTGTGATTGGCGCACACACTTACATATTCCTAGCCAATCACAGCCACACATAACAGACTGTTACAATTGACAGTTACGTTTAAAATTTAACAGTTGGCACAAGACGCGGCTAACAAGCTAACGACACAATTAGAACACACAGCACGCTATTTACATCTTATGTACACATCGACCGGGTAGCAGCTCACTACCCGGTCCTAGCTGGCCAGTTGGCAATCTCCAGGCCGCCACAATATCTACCTGTCTACCCTTGATGCATTGTGACTAGCTAACGCTGAAATGCACAACAATGACACTTATTTAAAATCACCAGTGTTGCCTTTGAAGATCAAATTTAATTATGCACATGGTGTGAAATTAGTGTTTTTATGAATAGCCAGTCTCAGTACTGCTAGTTTCTTCATTTGTGTTCTACATTTTAAAGTGCCTAATTGTTTTTCTAGGTAATAATTTTCAACCAAATTGAACATTTTAGCAAATTCTTTGCCTTGGAATGTACCTAGTTCATTATTTTTTATCCATATTTCAGAAGCAAGTTGTCAGAATTGTTGACTCCTGTCCTGGGTGTTTGTTGTGTTGATCTTAGTACTGTGAAAGGGAATATTTCAATATATCAGGCTATCTCAAAGGTTGTGGGAGCCATCATGCTGAACAGAATTATAGAACTGGTGATCATTAACTTTGTGGGTACTGGTATGATGATCCAAGTATTGGTCTGTGAAATTAATGTATATATTACTCTGTGACCTGCAGGGTTATTTAATAAGTGGATGGATACATCTTAACAATTGGGCCCCTGTGCATGATCTTGTATGTCAGGTGGGAGACCTCTTGCAATTATGACATCACTCCAGCAATAATGTGTCTGATTTTTTGGAAAATCCGATACTTGACGCATTTAATAATTGTCGTCTAACGCAATAAATCTGATATATATCAGATTTGTCAAAATACAATTGGAGACGTATGCGGAGATACTCTGGGCAGGATTTTGCTGGTATCGATCTGAATGTTAACGTTCCAGCTTGTCTTCTCCTTTCACCAACTTTGTGCTGACAAATAGTGGCGAGACACTAGTACAGCTAGTCGATCTTTGTGTAAACACACAGACTCTGACATACAGCATGTAATGTTACAAATAAAGTGTGAACAGATAGGACAACTGCATATATCTGGGATATACAGAATTCAGATTTGCCAGCTGTATCCGTATATTACTGTTAACGGGGCCTTAGTTTCACACTTGGGCGGCAGTGTAGTATAATGGGTAAGGAACAGCACTTGTTACCTAAAGGTTGCAATGTCGTTGGATACTGTCGTTGTACCCTTTGACCTAAATGTGCTTCAGTACATATCCAGCTTTGTAAATGGATACTATGTAAAATAGAAAAAAAAGTTGTGTAAATCAATCTGGACAAGAGTGCTGCTAAATGCCAGTAATAAAATGTAATGTAACTTGCATCCTCTACTGCTGCTCGAGAGGATCGTAAAACCTTTTTTCAGCGTCAGACCGCCTCTGGTAATGAAAATTAAGTCTTAAGTTTTTAAATTTAAAATAAACACAAGCGGCAAGTCCAGTTTATATTACAAAGCCATTCCCATTGGGTCACAGGCATTAAATACTTTGAAGCACTTACTTTCTGATTTCCTTGATAGTCTTGTGAGCTGATCTGTCCCTTTGAGGTAGAATAGATGGTTGTTCGCCAAAGCTTTTATTATAATCAATCATCTCCATCCCTCCCTCTCCCCTCTGTACACAGCATACGTTCTGCCCAAGTTGTACGTGAAGCTGCATTACTGTGTCAGCTGTGCCATCCACAGCAAGGTCGTGAGGAACCGCTCACGGGAGGCCCGCAAGGACCGCACCCCACCCCCCCGCTTCAGACCCAGCGTAAGTTGACCCCAGAGTGTCCGTGTGACCGGGTTTATGGTAGTGAGGAGATGCTGTAATTCCCAAGCCCCTTCCTGCCCATGGTCACCCTTTCTGCCTTCAGGATGTTTTGGCCAAGGGTGGAACAAGGTTTTGGGGAGGAGGGTACCCACTGTCTTGAATGCAGTGAAATTGAGTTGTGAAATTAATTGAGAAATGACTCCATCTTTTTCATAAAATTAAACATGACTTTTTTTGAATGACACTCGAAGTACACACAAAATACACTCAAAGGTAAAAAAAAATAAAGATATATTTTAAATGAATGTTTCACAATTACTAAAGCACAAAGGATTAAATGCAAATGCTCAGCTGTTTTGCTCAGAGTAGTCTATAGTGTGCTTGAAAATTAAAAAATCTATTTTAAAAAAAACAACAAAAAAAACAAAACATATTTATCTTTGAGTGCAAGCCATGGTTGAGCATACCAAGAAGCTGTAAAGCTGTATCCAGTGATTTGAAGTTGAGTGGATAATCTTTACAGACTTGAATGAGGAAAACAAAGTTGAATTGAGCTAAGAATGTGAAAAACCTGCAGAGTGACACACCGTTTACAGTAGCAGTGAGATACTGAGGCTTCACAAATCCCAAAAAGGGTGGAACCATTACATTTTATCAGTGATAGGAATCTCTAATATGAAGCAACTGGTGCATTTGGCAAAGCCTTGTTTGGTTAGTGCAAAAACCAGTGATGGACATTGTAATGGCTCCACCCATTTTGAGGTCTGTGAAGCCTAATTCTCCTGTCCCCTAAGTGTGGTGGACTTGAAAACTGAAACGTGGAAAGTACTGAAAAGTGTTCTCACACTATTTTTAATAAGCATGAAGCAGTTGGGAATATGAGGGTTTTCAGTGTCCACTGAATTGGACCATTGGAAGGGCTCAAAATGAAAATCTTATTGCTTGCTTGCACTAAGTTGCTGGTTGCTCTGGACAAGAGTGTAAATGTAAAATCAGCTGTATACATACCACAGATAGTTTTGCTGTTGTCTTGGAGCTAATGTGATTGTTAGAAACAGCGTCAGGTTTCTGTGAGCTAGCTATATTGAGTCACAATCATAGATCACAAAAAAATGCTGACTTTCCTCCTCCCTTTCTTTGTAACAGGGTCCAGGCCCGAGAGCTCCCCCCAAACCCATGTGACGTGGAAATGGTGTACATATTTTTTCTATATCAAAAATAAAAACAATTTGGAGACATCTTGCTGTACCGTGTCGCTTGTGGTAGCATGCAGACTAGCTGTCCGCATTTCTGGGGTGTGGATGGGAAATTACATTTTGCATTTCTCATACAGCTCCAGATATTATTATAGAAGTGCAAGAGTTGGCCTCTCCACACAGCTGTATCATCTATGCATGTGGGTGTGCCGGATTGACTGATAGCTGCATTCGGGGACATGAAGGCTTTCTTGCACCAACATTACATTACATTATAGTCATTTAGCAGACGCTCTTATCCAGAGCGACGTACATAGTGCATGATAATGATAATGTTGTCACATCTTTGTTTTTCGAGATTTGGTCACCCTAAGAACAGCTCTGCCCGGGTCCAATGGGGCATATTTATATACAAGTTCAATTTATTTCAAACAAATCCAGTTTATCTAAACCTGTTATTTGGAAGTGAAAGCCAGTGTGAAAATTGAAATTTATTTGCCTAAATTAAAATTCAACTACATTTTGTTGCATGCTCTATGAAGTTGTGGAATTGACCAACCGGAATACACGGAATACTCTGCATCTTGCCTTTCTGTCTCAGCTTCTCTGTTCTCTTTCTGTCCTCTTCAATTTGATTTAGCTCTTTGTATGTGCATTCCGGTTCAAATAAATTAAGGGTGAGTCAGAATATTCGATTATTCGTTCATGACGGCAAGAATCTAATTTTGGAGGGGGGGGGGGAAACGACTTTTGTGTAGGTAGTTTTCACTCAAAAAAGAAGTCGTATTTGACTTCTTGTGAAACGTATCTTGGGGATGAATAAAGACATACAATTCATATTTTTGAGGTCATATTTCATAAATAAATATAAAAATAAAAGTTTACACACTAGACTGTGTAGACCACAGGTGCTAGAGATACGCAAAAGCGAATTGTTAGCTAGCCACTAAGCCAGCAAAAATGTCCGTCTCGAAAAAAGCTAGAAAAAGCTCAGCCTGGGACCAATTTAAAACAATCGGGGACAATCAAGTGCAGTGCAATATTTGTGATATTAAATTGTCCTACCACGGATTGACCTCGACAATGATGATCTCAAAGACATCCACAATGCAACCATCCTTGAAGAAGCAGAGTCCGGCCCGGTGCAGGCTACGTCTTCTTTCTTGCCAACTCGCAAATGTGACAAACCTCGAACTGAAAACATATCCGTGAAAATCACTGGCATGCCAAGGACACTAGATAACAGCAGTGTAATCCTTGCAAAGGGTAGGTGCATAAAGTACTGAAAACAGGAAAAACAGCCATTATTTCATTTATAGCCGTTAATTGTGACAGATACGTCTACCACTAGGGGTCCAACGTGGATCGGGTTAAAGAAATCTGGAAATCCAAGTTGGCTTTAGCGAATTTACCAAGACGAGAAGGGTGACAGCGGGAGGAGGGAGGTGGGTTAAGCCGACACAACCCGCAATATGAAACCATAATGTGTTAAGCATTCACTATATACGATCAGAAAAAAGAAGGCAAATTCATAGGCCTACAATAGTGGCTGCAACAACAATATTGTTGCTTTTTTGACTTGACGCAGGGACGGACTGGGACTAAAAAATGGCCCTGGACTTTTTGACCCAGACTGGCCCACCACAACCGGCCTGCAGACACTCCACCGCCCCCGCCCCGTTGAGGCACACACAAACACACCAGCCCTTAATACCACCACTTTTATTGAACAATATCCCTTCATGTTCTGAAGCCTTGAGTAAAATATATGTATGATAGTTAATCTAGAGTATTCACTAATGAGGAGAATGTTTTGCTCTTAGAAGAAGGAGGCTGGCTGTAAGGAGATCATGGCACTGGCAGCAATCACTCACAAATCACAGGCAGTTCTCTCTGGAACAAATAGAGGGGCCTGTGCATTAAATAATTTAGGAAAGTTTGGATAGCATTGCTTTGGAATAGAGCAAGTTTAAAATGAGTGTGAACTACGATAGGCAATATTGTTAGTTGTAACCTGGCCGCATTTTGCTATCAATACTTTTAAATGCAGGCCTAATTTTTGCAAGTTGGAATTAAGGACTTACAGACAGTGCTTTGTAGGCTATGCATGAGTAACTTTTTTTTTTTTTTTTTACTTTGAAAACATTGAGATATCACTTATTTTTGTGTACTAATGTTTGGTAGCTAACTAATGATGATAATGCATGAAGATAACATGACAAGATGACATCAAGAGAGACATGCATACAGAATACATGCAGACACATGCATGCATTGTAGCTCAAAGAAAGACATAGGCGTGAATTCTGTGCTTTAGCCTACCATGAAGTACAACGAAATTAAAGTGTTTGCAGTAATTTTAACTGCATGACGGTACGTAGCCTATCTGAACGGTATAAACTTTGCCCCTAGTGGTTGAGACGTATCCGTCTCAATTACAGTATTTTTGTTTGTGTAAAATTATGAACTACAGCTTTAAAAAAATCCCGTAAATTTTTACGATCGATCTTGTCACCACACCCACAGACTGTAAAATGCATAAGATGCACCATTTATACACTCTAAGAAAATCATGTTCACGTATATTTGTAAAAAACTTTGTAGTAAAATCATTTTCCCTTGCTTATATACAGTACCTAATGCACTTTCGGATTAGAAGACACCAAATTTTTTTCTCCAAAATTTCTTGTATAAATATGTTTAGGAAACCAAGTACTTACCAGTATATTCAGCTACAGCTGTTTTCTGATTAACCCTGAAGAGTTTATCTTGTTACAGTTCACATTTCCACAGCGACCACCTATCACGCTAAAATACGTTGCTGTTATTGTGTAGAAACACACACGCTTTTGTACGTTTAAAAAAAAAAAGAAATATTTAACTACATTAGGCTACTTATATTATGGTTATTGTGTATGTTGCGACAATTTTTTCAGAAGTTCAACTATTGATGACTTTTGATGTTACTGATCTCACGCCTTGGCGCTCAGGTGACGTTTTGGAGTGGACTAAAATAATTGGCTGGGGGAGGGGGGAGACTGACAAAATGTAAGAATTTTTTTGGGGACGGAAATATCAGATGTGAAACCCCCCCTCCAAACGCAATGGGCAAATAATTTACTTGTAGATGTAGTAGTGTAATAGAAAAACAACAGACCCAACTGTCATGACATGCATGCTGCTTGTTCTGAGTAATTGACTCATTCATTGAAAGGGGCGTGTTCAAAATAATAGTAGTTTGGAGTTTAATTAGAGATTTTATTCAGTTTGTGAAAAACAGGTGTCATTAATTGTCCTTTATTAAGGAAGAAGGGAAGCAAATGTTTCACACATTGTTATAAAATATATTTCCTTCTGAATTGCTAAGTAAAATGGGCCGTTCCAAACATTGTACGGAGGAACAACCTAATTTGATTAAAAAGTTGATTGGAGAGGGGAAAACGTATAAAGAAGTTCAACAAATTATAGGATGCTCAGCTAAAAAGATCTCAAATGTTTTAAAATGCCAACAAAAACCTGAAACACGCGGAAGAAAACGAGCAACTACTGTTAAAACGGATAGAAGAATAGTCAGAATGGTAAAGATTCAGCCAATCATCACCTCCAGAAAGATCAAAGATGATCTAAAATTACCTGTAAGTGCTGTTACAGTCAGAAGATGTTTGATCGAAGCTAAGCTATCAGCAAGAAGCCCCCGTAAAGCACCATTGTTGAAAAAACGGCATGTGCAGGATCGGTTAAAATTTGCCAAGGAACACATTGATTGGCCCAAAGAGAAATGGCGTAACATTCTGTGGACTGATGAGAGTAAAATTGTTCCTTTCGGGTCTAGTGGCCATCGACAGTATGTCAGACGATCCCCGTGTACTGAATTCAAGCCACAGTACACTGTGAAGACAGTAAAGCATGGTGGCGCAAAAATCATGGTATGGGGACACTACGGTGTTGGGCCTATTTTTCGTATACCAGGAATCATGGATCAGTTTGAATACATCAAAATACTTGAAGAGATTATGTTGCCGTATGCTGAAGAGGAAATGCCCCTGGAATGGGTGTTTCAACAAGACAACGACCCCAAACACACAACTAAATATTAGTTTAGTAATTTAAAGTTAAGTTAAATCTTGAAAAAAAAATTCAGTTTATACAGTAAGTGTTTGAGTTTGAAGAGAAAAATGTCGACATTGCTATTTTTTTGAACAGATTAATATTCCTTTTCTTTGCCTCCTGTAAAAGAATAACGCAGACTTGATAAAAATGTGTTAATGCTTTGATTTGGAATTGAATGTATAATGTTTCCACTACATTTGAAATATGGAACTAAAAGCTATTAAAAAATATTTGCACTTTATTCACTTTTTTTACCGCACTGTGATTTATTTGAACACCACTGTGTATATCAGAGGAGGTTTCTCTAAGACAACAGGTGAAGCAGTGCTTCACAAAAAAAGGGGTGGAAAAAGAACATGCATATCACACAATCACACACACAACATAGGCTTTCTTTAATATTGAATCATCACCGACTTTAAACTTTTCCTTGTGAAGCTAAAAAAAAAGTGATTAGATACAAAAATATGCCTTGTATCTTTTTATATAGTTCTGTGCTTGTATTGTGAAAAACAGCGCCACCCTTTGACTTTTAAAAGGAACTTCAGTGAGGCACAGTGTCTGACCGCTTCACTTGACCATTGGAAATCAATGGGGGACTTTATAAAACATGATTGGATCATTGTGGATTATAACGCGTTTTTGAGCCCACCCGTGAAGCACTGCCTCACTAAAGTATTCAATAGAGTTCCAATCATGCGTGTTCTGGTGCGCGGTCTCGTCCTGATGATTGACATAATGTCTATCCATTCAGAACAAGCTCAGCTGTCCAGCAATATAATTATGTTCACCGCCAATTTCGAGTAGACCATCACTGTGTTACTGTATTAGAGAGAGAGAAAGGGAGCGAAAGAGAAATGTAGGCTATTCAATTTTTATGGTTGTGGTGTTGTGTGGTGATTTGTATTGTAAATAGTTAAATCTTTTATCGTGTTGTAGTGTTAATAGCGAGCTAATTGCTAACATTAGTTAGAATGTAATGTAATGTAATTAGTAATCTAACTAACGTTGCCTAACGCTGGCCTAAACTAGCTCACTTTTTGTAACATAGCTTTTGCCATTTCATTTGGCTGCATTTGAAAGAAAATGGAACATGTGAATGTAAACATCCTGGATCGGATTCTGTGGGATTAACGTAACGTTATTTTCAATCCTTAAACTGTGAAGAAAGATTGCAAGTGAAGGCGGATGGGAGATCGAAGCCTCCTATCAATCTTATCCAGTGAGTCGGAGTCAGCTATAACGTTAAATGCTCGTAGTAGCCTACATCGAGGTGGATTAGTTACAGGCAGCTTGCTAACGGAATCGCATGTATTGCTGGCCATGTGTGTTGTTTAAAGGAAAGCATATTGTTTTTTATCCAAGTGTGTTTTTACAGGATAAGTTCATTGTTTGCAAGAGATCGCTTTCATTATTTAGGCTACGTAATTCAGGTCTGTCAAAATTAATGCAAAATCGAAGGAGCATGACAGTCGTGTAACCGTGCGAATTGAGTCTGAGAATGATCATTTTATTGATGAAGGTGCACGGATAACAAAATAACGTTAGTGCGGAAAACCGCCAATAGTATGTGCCTGCAATACCGGAGCAGGGACCGTCTCAGGGCCGGGACAGTCTCAGGGCCGGCCGGGACCGTCTCAGGACCCTAGTTTTTCGCGACAGCGCCACCTACCCAATTGGATGACCGCAACAGTGCAACATGGCCCGGAGCAGTGCAGTGTCAGGGACAGTCTCAGGGCGGGACAGTCTCAGGACCCTAGTTTTTCATTTCACCTACCGAATTGCAGTGCAACCATGGCAGGACCGCAGTTCTTGCATGTCAATAATAAAGCTGTATAAAAAATTTGACCTCATAATTTTTGCATTAGATTAGAACTTTTGCAGGTTTGATTCCCAGGTAGGACACTGCTGTTGTACCCTTGAGCAAGGTACTTAACCTGAATTTCATCAGTATATATCCAGCTGTATGAATGGATAAATGTAATAAGAAGTTGTGTAAGTCGCTCTGGATAAGAGCGTCTGCTAAATGCCTGTAATGTAATGTAACATAGAACTCATTTTACCCCAAAATGCATTTATTTTACAAGGCAAATACAGTGGCTCACAGTACGAAAATGATGGGAATCATATGCTATGGCCTTTGCAGCCACTTGATCTCAACCCAATTTAACATTATTTTGGAAGAATGGTGTTGCTTCCCTCCAGTAGAGTTCCAGAGACTTGTAGAATATGCCAAGGCGCAGATTTCTCACAGCCACCAATGGCGGTGTCCAGAATAAAACGCAAACGTCTATTCTTTTAAGCTAGTACAGCTCTCATGTGTGTTCATCTTTTTAAATAAGATGGAAGTGGTTTCCAAGTTGAAAATATAATGAGAAGTAATATTTCACACAAGAAATTTGTCAATTGTTGAAAATGTTTTAAAAGCTCCCAGCATTGAGCATGCCAATTGCATGCTTTCTCAAGAATTGCAACACCTGTGGCATTGTGTCATGTGACAAAAACACATATTTGAGTGGTCTTTTATTGTCCCCAGCAAAAGTTGTGTCAGTGTAATTAATGGTCACACCCTGACTGGTGGTGGTTTATCTCATTGAAGGAAAATGCTTAGTAGCGTGAATGTAAACAAATTTGTGCACAAAATTTAAAAGAAATAACTTTTATTTGCACAGGGTACATGGCAATTTTGAGAGGCTCCAGCGCTGTACATTCCGCCTGTTGGGCCTGGTTTCCTGTTCTGAGAGAGAGAGAGAGAGAGAGAGAGAGAGAGAGAGAGAGAGAGAGAGAGAGAGAGAGAGAGATGCAATAATACAATAGAAAACAAAATAGAAATAACATGTTATTGACATTTGACTTTTCCTGAGCCTTCAATATTCAAACCACAGATTGTGAAGTCGGTAACAGCACTACCTACCAATTGAATTAACATTGCTTTTTACAGTTATAAGCAATAAATAACAGTTAACTCATATTTAGCTAACATTTGCTAATGGTCTACTTCTTTATTAAGGTATTAAGTAATATTAGTAAATAGTTGATAGATTTTATGGCATTGTGTAAATAAAATTACATTCTCTACTCTTACCTGTGATGATAAACCGGGCAGTGAAATTTATTGCAGCATGTGGTGCATCTCGTTAGTGGCAAGGATCTTTTCTTTTTGTATTATGTGAATCTTCAAAAAGAGAAAGCCTAATTGGTCAAATTGAACACTTAGAGTTAATTTCACTGACACAAATTCAGCCTAATACTGGACCAAAAGACATTTTGAATATTCTGTCCTGGATTGAGCTTAATCTGTGTCTGTGAAATCACTTCATATATACAGCACATGACAGAATCTAACACGTGTAAGTAGTGTAAGCCTATAGATGCAGAATACATAATAACTGACTATTAAAAATACCCAACATTACAAAACAATGTCCAAGTGAAGAGACTGACTGATAACACATACAGTGGGGGTAAACAGGCAGTCAGCACAGTTTAGCTAATTATTAAGATTATTTAAACTTAATTAAAATGGTTAAACAATTAGTAAACAAACATTTACACTGAAGACAGTACTGCTGATGTAATGTAGCTGACAGACACAGATCATATCGACATGCTCTTACCATCTTTTGAAGTTTAATCAATGTGCTGGCTAGAATTCGTTATCATAGTCAACTAGTTGGGCTTGCCAAAACCGCGCTACGGTTTCATTAAACAAATAAACAAATGAGGCTAACGTCAACGTTAGTTCGTTTTGCAGCAAGCTATCGGTAAACTAACGTTATAACAATGATTGTTTGTAGTGCCTTTTAAATATGCTTCGATTGTCTTGGAATCGAACATTAGCGTTAGCCAACACTATCATAAACTAACGTTAAATTCGATTTAGCTAAACGCTAAAGTTCACGTTACATACATAACGTTAGTAAGCTACTCACACTTCGACTAGATAGCTAACATTAACTTTGCTGTCGTATTCAAGACACCAGAATTGTTTTTAACATTAAACAAATAAAACTTGATCCACATTCAGTTTTGTACTCACGTTCAGATTGTCGTCCATCTTTTTGTTTCTCTTGTGCATGCGCAGGACTGTAGGGTCCTCAGACGGTCCCGGCCGGCCCTGAGACTGTCCCGGCCCTGAGACGGTCCCTGCTCCGGTATTGCAGGCACACCCTTCTCGAAAACCGTGACATTCCTGAGAGGTTGATCTATGCGATTATTGGGGTACCGTGAGCTGGCATTTAGGGGACTAACGAGAGTGAAAATTGGGATAACAGAGCAGGGAGTTGACTGAGCTTCCTTCCCGCTATGATGATGTTCAGGCTGCACGCTTAAAGTCGCCCTCTGTGTTCTCCGGGATGTCAAATGGCCTGTTCGCACTGGACTAGGGTATTGGGCTACCTGGTGACCTCATGATTTAGGATTTATCCCCCAACGAGTTTCATGTGGCGCATTCGCATGGGATAAATCAGTATTTAACTCAAATTGTCTTATGAAATTCATGGGATTATCAATGGGTACGAATTAAACATTTCTATAGGCTACTTCCATATTCTCCGTTTTTCTGCACATTTGCGCATCATATGCAAATTGGTGTGTTGAAGTTGGCTACAATAGAAGTTGGAGTCAAATAGGCTACAATTCCTTTCAATTCAGTCGCGTTAAATTCAGGAGTAACATTTAAATACTTTTGGTCTAAGAATCGCACCCAAAATGTCAGAATTAGCAATAATAATTGTCACCGCAGCCTCCATAAATCTGAACTCGGAAAGATTAAGAAAAAAGCGGGGGGGAAACAAGGAATCCTTGCTGGGGAAAAAAATATCACCCCAAATTACTGAGATGCCGATTCACACAGGACTAATATTGTCAGATGACCTGTTTTTTTTACGGTGGGGAATTTTGACTTTACAAATTACGTAAATGCAGATTCGCTCGGAATTAAGAACACAGACGACCTCCACAAATCACATGAGATCCCCAGGTAATACTACTCCAGTGAATTGGGCATAAGACGATTCAAAATGATCATAAACGATTCAACGAATAAATTAGTGTGTATATTACTACTTGTCATTGTATTCTATCTGGTGTTATTAATTTTAGAAAAGGCAGCTCAATTTAAACGGTACAGCCATAGTGCTCTTTTCTGCCTATAGCTGATTAGTTGACGTGGTCATTGTTAAACAACTCAAAAATGCCCTAGCTCAGCAGGTAAAGCAGGGGTTCGATTTTCACAGGTAGAAAATAAATTGTGGGTTTGCTTCACCAAAAATTTTGGTCAGCAGCCGCCACTGATGTATATGCCGACACATTTTCTGCGTTGCATCGGCACAAATTGTCCATCGGCCCACCGGGAAAACTCCCGGTACTCCAGATGACCAGTCCGACCCTGATTTGACGCCTTCTCCATTCAGAGTGAAGTAACTTAACTTTTACCGCGTCAGGAAAATCTACTGCATTTCGCATTTGACAGGTGTCGATTTCTGATCCTGTCAGCACATCCGAATAATCGATTATTTGCTCATACCACCCACTGATTATTCGACCATGACAAATATTTTGCACACTCCTAAAATAAATATGGCAGGCTATTAAAGTGAAGAGACACGGCATCCTCAGTATGTGGTGTTTGTGCCTTTATAAATAATGAGAATAATTTTTAAATCTTACCCATTAGTTATGGGGTACCTTTGAAGCTTAAAGCATGACTTAACACTTAAAAAAACAAATTTGTATTTCTTCTCCCTTTTCATATTGAAAACTAGATTGCACTGAAGTTGTCTGGACCAATTGAATTGGTGCTTTTGGGTAGTTATGTCACACCTAACTCGGCACCATTAATATTTTTTGATTCTCAAAATTTATTCTCCAGACCAATAAGAATGGCCTCCCGCTGTGGCTGAGCCCCCACCTAAATAAAATAAAATGATTACCTGTTGACTTTATCCAACACCTGCAATGCTGTGGCTATCTGCCACACTTGTACATGGAAACAGGTCTAAAATAGGACTTTGTGTAGTACTATATCATGCATGCATTTACAATAAAGTAAATTAGACAGTGCAAAACAAGCATTTACTGTAAACCAGTTTTTACCTGGAAGGCTAAAATATGTCATTTTTATTAAATGTAAATAAAAGGGAAATATCTTGCTGGGGACATCATAGGATTCTGCAGATGCGGATTTGGCCTACCATATAAGAATGCACTTGTGTTTGGTCAGAGCTCATTATTGGCATTAAATGAAACAACATTACGAAAGTTAGGCTGAAATTCAGTTCTATTTATTCATCAATAATCCATCTACGAGGCTATTGAAAATAAAATGTGTATTCCTATAGAAGGAGCAAGGTGTGTGTGTGTGTGTGCATACACACTTGATTGAGTTCCTGGTAATTAGATTTGGGTCTCAAGTTAAGTTTGAATTGGATGAATGTGTTTATAGTATGTTACTAAAGGCACAATAACAATGAGAAAAAATGTATGCAAATAAGCATGTATCATGATAAAACAAAAAATGACTGTCTTGTTAGGTTAAAATGTAGCACTTTATTATTTATTTGCACTGTAAAAATGTTTTGGCCATTTTCTGCACCTGCATGTAATTCTTGTATATCTTTTAATGTTTAGGTCTGATCAGATGCACATTTTTAAAAAATGCACGTTTGCCACTATAATTAAGTGCAAAAACCTACACCATACATTCTTTTTTTAAATTTTATTTTTTACAACAAATATTACTTTATTGAATTTATAAGACATGAAAAACTATGAACAGACAACTGGGATACACTCCTTAAGAACAAAAGGAAATGACACCTTCCAGGAACCACGACTTGAGGCAGTTGTATACGTATTACAAATCTGAGGTAAAGACTTCTTTCTCGGTCATAATTCTGCTCTCTCGCAGAATAATAAGACGTGGAACTTGTGATAAATCCCAGTGATGCTAAAAGCTAAAATCCCCTCTTTCCCATTCAAAAGCGGCTTGTTGGGTCTTGCCTCACTGTTCATATAAAACCATTTCTTTTTTTATACACGTGTGAGATTTGAATAAACTCCAAATCGAAAATACAACAACAAAAAAGCACACAAACCAAAAGAAAACAGAAAAAAAAGAGTACAGAACACAGGATGGGGGCGAGCGAACAGGGGTTATCTGCTGCCAGAACGAAGCCAAATTTCCCTGCACCTCCAGCCCACTACACTGTCCATCCATGTGAACCAATTCAGTCTCCTGAAGTCTTCCACACGCATGTACGAGAGACACGCACATGCCATGCACACGCACATACAGCTGGGTTAATCTCTTACACATACATCTTTGTTATATCAGCCAAGTGCATTTATATTTAATATAACTACTCATCAACACACACACATTGCAATTGTGCATATGTATATATATATATATATATATAATTCATATTTTTATAATAGGGAGTTTTTCTTTCAGCTGTACTCCCACCCTTCTACTCTGATCCATATTTGGTCACTCAACCATTCCTTTATTTAATCAAACAAATTAATCGTACATTTTCTAAAAACATTTTTAAAAGGACTTTCCAAGTTCCAAATGCATCTTTTGTTTTAAAAAGGAACAACAGCTTGTCTACTATGTAAATTACTGCACTGGTATCGTAAGGAAAAGGTGGTTTACATTCACCAAGGCCAACTGAGACAGACAGAGACAGACACACACACACACACACACACACACACCTTCTCTTTCATTACCATCATTTTACTTCACAGCTGGTAGCACACTAGCCTAGTAGCCTTAACAAAATCTTTGATATTCATTTAATACATTTTTAGTGCTCATGTTTTCCTTCCTCTATGTGACTATTGTTTTACATTTTTAAAAGGATTCCTTTTGCAATTAAAGTGCTACTGCAACATTTTCCATCAAACATATGTGCCAAAAATGCCCTCCACTATATATGAAACATGCCATTTCCCCTTTTGATAAAATCACATTTTAAAGCCTTAACAATGTACATTAGAAAATAGGGACTTTTTTATATAGGCACAGACTGTAACAGTAGAACTTCCAAGAACTACATTACCCACGTGTCCACAGCAAGTAATTGTTTCTACACCACGTGTGAATCAACTTGGACCGAAAGACTGTGGGCTAGGTTCTTGCAAAAGAGAGGTGATGGAGGTTGCAATGGCCAGTACCGCAGTCACACAGCCAAGGCATGGCTTTAGTGCCAGTACTCAGAAGTGCAGTACTCAAGTGCAGAAAGTAAATAAAACAGTTTGAACACAAAAACAACAACCGTAGAGGTAACAAAACAGCCAGCCACCCACTTCTTCTCTCTTCTGTTGCTGTAGCAACCATGTACGGCGCAAAACAGGGGTATTCTATTTTTTGACCTTTCACAACCCACCTGCTGCTCCTCGTACTCTCGTAACGGTTTTAAATTTAGTTTATTTTTTAATAGCAACTTGTCATAAATCAGTGCAAAAGGGAGAAAATGAGTCTCGCCTGCACCCCTTCCAAAAAAAAAGCTCTATCATCGCACCCGTACCCTAAAGCGTTTCTCAGTTTACACCCCCCTCCCCCCCAAAAATAAAAATAAAATAAACATACATGAGAAATATTAGAAAGTGCAATCCACAGAGGTCATCCCCCCCCGCCCCCACCCCCCAAAAAATCAATAAATAAATGCCCAAATCTGTTGAGATGGGTCTAATCTGATCTGCACCAGTGCTTTAAAGCTACCCATTTAAAGCCCCTCCCTCCCCACCACCGCTGCCAGCCGATCCTGTCGCCATCGGCACCCGTTTTCCCATCATCATTGCCGCCACATCTGGACTGCCATCTAGCTGCTGCAATTTCCACTATCATGGATATTGCCAGTCAGTTTTGACCATGCTGGTCATTAAGATCTAGACCCTGAGCCGACCTGAGGAGAATGGGTTTCCCCCTTGAGTCTGGTTCCTCCCAAGGTTTCTTCCTAATTACACCAGGGAGTTTTTCCTTGCCACTGTTGCCTCTGGCTTGCTCTTGTGGGGGTTTAGGCTGGGTTTTTTCTGTGAAGCGCATTGTGACAACTTGTTGTGAAATACGCTATATAAATAAATATTGATTTGATTTGATTTACCTGTCGTAATCACATAAAGTGGACCATCTTACTATCTACAGGAGAATTACAGCCAAGGCCAACAAGGCCGACTGCCAGTTTCAATGCCGACCACGACCACAACGGACAACACACTCCGAGTAATCGTTAAAGTGATACACACACCTTTTCCAAAATCACAAAATTAACATTGCCAGACTCCCTGTGGAAAATATTGGAAAGCCTACAATATTATTAAAATTACATGATTGGATGAAAGAACCAACCAGCAGAAACAACATATTCTAATAATTATTATTCATGCCCAAATTTATGTTTACGTGGTAAATGTGCAACGTTGGCTCAAATCAACATTCTGTAACTCCTATTAAGGCAAGGTATGTCCGCTCCTCTCCAACTAGGGATTCTCTATAGTAACAAAATGGTCAGCTTCTACGTTCTTTACAGTTCTTGAATATGATGGGGCATGTCCAAGGAGAGAACATCCATTGCCACTGGTTTGGTCCTTGACTGTGCCTCATCATGACTATTCATACAGTAAGATGTATTCATTTGGAATGTTTCAGCTTCAACACTGAAACTGAGCTTTCCATGCCAACAGCACAGAAACAACTATCTGATTAATCTGTGCTTCTACCTGGCCAGTGCATAGTTATGACCCCCCAACCCTAACCCCTGACCCCCCAGGCCTAAAGAAGCCCTAACCTCTGACCCCCCAGGCCTAAAGAAGCCCTAACCTCTGACCGAAGCCTCCCAGCCAGTCCCCGCACAACGGGGCTTCAACAGCAGCACTATTTATACAATTTTTCCACAACTTTAAAGGTTAAAAATTAACCACAAAGGAGCAAGGCACTTCTAAGGTGAAATAGTTGTGCATTACCAAAAGAAAATATTTTTTTGTGTGTGTGTTTTTGGGGTGTGCACCTCCATCCGCAAAAACATGGAGGTGAAGTTTTCAGTACCTGTCCCTCATAGCCTCTTAACAGTCGATACTGCAAAAGGTAACAGTCAACACTTAGCACAACGCCTATCTACCTCCCTGACTCTGGTGCAGACCAAACCCCAATCGTCTCTTGATTCTTAAAACAGGGTTACGACAGACTGAGACAAATATATACCAGAACTAAGCGGCTCTGTCAGGCCAAAATGTGTCCGTGAGCCAAAATGTGTCCGGGCCAGGCATCGGAATGCTTGGAATGTCGTTGCTATGCCAACAGACACGCGAGCATTGTGACGCGATAGCATTGCACTTGCTTTGACTCAATCGAGCGGAGATCGTGGACGAGGATATAAATCACTACATCTCACAAAAATCACTCACACAACTCACTATATAACTTTTAATTTCCCTTTGTATTACTTACTAAGCTTTTATGTTTTATTGTTTTTTTTTTTTTATTTTTTTTTGTGTAGTGTTTTTTTTTTGATTTTATTTTAGTTATTTTTTACTAACTAGTAACTATTATACAATACCTAGTAGTAGTTTCCTGGTCAAATGTTTATTTAAAAAAAAATAAATCCGTTAAAATAATGTTAACAACGGTTTTAAAAAAAAAAAAAAAAAAAAACGTTAACTGCAAGTTAAAACCAAGAGGTGGAAAGAGTAAGTAAAGTATCGCGTTGCGTTGATGTTGTTAATATATCAATATAAATGAATATCTAATGTCAAACTAATCTATGTTTTTTTTTTTGTTTTTTTTTTGTTTTTTTTTTTGATTTCCGATGACCGATTTTTTATTACGTTTTTATAAAATGTTTTTGTTTATTTTGTTTTTGTTTTTTTTATATTGTTTTTTTTAAATTATTTTTTTAGTTTGTTTAATTTTGTGTTGTTTTGTAGTGTTAAGCAGCGAAGCGAGCACGTTCAGAGTTGTATTCAAAGGTCAAAGCAAGTGCAATGCTATGCCGTTCAAAGCTGTTGCGTGATTTTTGCAATTTTGATCATTCCGCAATGCCAAGCTCCACTTTACTCACACAGCAAGTTTACTTTTCGGTTTGGCAGCATTAGTAAGTGGATATACAGTCGCGGTCTGTCTTAGCCATATTTTAATAACCTAGGACTCATCCTTATCTCAAAGAAACACAAACTTCTCTATGCGTATACCCCCACCCTTCACCCCTTCTCCCCACCCTCAGCCCACCGTGTGCTCCCCGCGCACGATGTGGGAGGAGAACTCATAGCGGTCCAGGCTGCGGTGGCCGCAGATGTTGCACTCGAAGGGCTGGCGGAAGCCGTGGCAGCCCATGTGTATGGTGAACATGACGTGGTCCAGGAAGAAGATGCGGCAGTGATCACAGCGGTAGCACCGCACTGGCTGGCCCTCGGCGTCCACCAACCGCAACGGCCCCCAGGAGCCTGGCGACCCCGGGGGGGCTGCCGCTGGGGGCGCCTTGTCCCCCTCCGGCTCCCCCCAGTCCCTCTCTTTGGCGGGGGCGGGGCTGTGCCTGTCCCGACTGCGTTGCTGCAGCTGCTGCGGCAGAGGAGGGAGAGGAGGGGGAGGAGGAAGGGGCGGGTGGTGGTGGTGGTTGGAGTTGCCCACGGCAACAGCCACACCGCACTGCTCCTCCACTATGCTCTCGCTGTCCGTGGAGTCCTGGCAACTGTTGCTGGGAGACGGGGCGTGGCTGCGGCCCAGGCCGGGCAAGTCCTCGTGGCCCTCTCCCGCCTCCCGACCGCCTAACCCTGAGGCCACGCCTCCTATGCTGGCCCCGCCGCCGGTGCAGTCTCCCCGCGGTCCCAGGGACCCCAGCTGGCCATAGATGGAGCTCATGACGGGGGTAAGTTCAGACAGGCAAGTAACCGCATGGGGGAGGGGTAACCGGAGTGACCGATGGGGTTCTAGGCCCCCACTGCCACCACCTTGTCCACTGAGGTACTCCCCTCCAACCCCTGCAAAGTGGGCGGAGTCCACCCCCTGGTGCTGAGAGCCCAGTGTGTCTCCCACCTTGTCAAGGGCGGTGTTCAGCTCATAAGGGGTGTCAGCCATGTTGAGATGCATGTGCTTTTCTCCTTTGCACAGAACACAAACACACACACACACCACTGATTAGTGACCAACTCAACACATGGGAATGGGCATGTTTAAACACAGTGTACAGTACAACAGGGCTCTCGAACTCATTTTCACAAAGAACGCAGCGTCCGCAGCACGCTTTATCCCTCCAGGAACTGAATCTGAGATCTCTGTTGTACAACCTTGGAGATGAGAACACATCGCTAATGGAGGTGATTCAGAACCCTTTTTGAAAATGACATCAGAAAACACCAATGTTAAGAATATTAACCATTTAATGATTAGAATTGTTATTTAGCTACTGTATCCCAATTCTGGAAATAGGCAAATCTCATTTTGTATCTGTGGGTTGCATCTTGTGGGTTCACAAGCATTCAGCAGACCAGTCCATCTCTGAGGTTCATATCGCTCAGGTCTCTCGGGTTCTACTCCACCTACAGACTACAGAGCTGAAATTCTGTTGGCTCTGTAAAATGCATTGTCATCATGAGCAGAGCTATGCACACGCTGGTACTCACCCACAAACTTCTGGGGTGTGGTCCTCTTGCGTTTGGTGATGTTGTTGGCCAGCCTGTCGATGTAGGTGGGCTGCATTAGAGGGTCTTGCATCAACTCCAGGTCCTCTCCTGTACGGGACGAAGTAAGTTTCAGTACGGCTCAGTGTGACAAAATGTGTTACCCTGGGTGGGTGACTCTGTGTATATACCACACAGAGGTGGTTCCTGAGTTAATTATGAAATAAACATCCCAGCATGCTAATGGGCAGGCCCAGTTGCCCATTTTATTTGCTACCACGGCTAGATGAAGAGATCTCTGTGACTCTAAAAGAGGGCGTGGTTGTTGGGGCACATTTGGCAGGAGCTTCAGTGACTAAGACCGCTGAACATGCTGATGTTTCAAGAGGAACTCCAGAACCGTTTCTTAGTTTGAGATAGATGGCAAAAAGGATGAACAAAGAGGTGTGTGCGTATGTGTTGCCCTGTAATTGTGTGTGTGTATGCGTGTGCGTGTGTGTGTGTGCGCGTGTATGTACGCGAGTGTTACCCTGTGTGTGGGTGCTCTGGGACTCCAGGTTCTGTAGGTAGCTGTGGCAGCGCTCTCTGTGCTCCTCCAGTGAGCTCTGCTGCTTGTAGTTGCGGCCGCAATTACTGCACTTATAGGGCTTTCCCACAATGGGAGACGCCACTGAGGGAGAGAGGGAGAAGGAAAGAAAGAGGGGGGGAAAGGGTGAAACAAACACATACGTGCGTATAATATGCCAGTTCCTACACATACACACATATACAGTGGGAGCAATAATTATTTGATCCCTTACTGATTTTGGAGGTTTGCCCACTTACAAAGAATGGAACTGTGTAGAATTTTAATCATAGGTACATTTTAACATTGAGAGACAGAATATCACAAAATAATCCACAATAACAACATCATATAAATTTTATAAATTTATTATCGTATTTTTCGCATGAAATAAGTATTTGATCCCCTACCAATCAGCAATAATTCTGGCTCCCACAGACCAGTTAGTTTTCCATTAAGAAGCACTCCTAATCTCAACTCATTACCCAAAACACCTGTGTCAACTCGTTACATCGTTATGTAGCTGTATAAAAGACACCTGTCCACACAATCAATCAGATTCCAACGTTTCCACCATGGGCAAGACAAAGGAGCTGTCTAAGGACATCAGGGACAAAATTGTAGACCTGCACAAGGCTGGGATGGGCTACAAGAAAATAAGCAAGCAGCTTCGTGAGAAGTTAACAACTGTTGGAGCAATTATTAGAAAATGGAAGAAACACAAAGTCACCGCCAATCTCCCTCGGTCTGGGGCTCCACGCAAGATCTCGCCTCGTGGGATATCAATGATCATGAGAAAGGTCAGTGATCAGCCCAGTACTACACAGGAGGAGCTTGTTAATGACCTGAAGGCAGTTGGGACCACAGTCACGAAGAGAACCATCAGTAACACACTACACCGTGAAGGATTAAAATCCTGCTGCGCGCGCAAGGTTCCTCTGCTGAAGAAGGCACATGTACAGGCCCGTCTGAAGTTTGCCAAAGAACACCTGGATGATCCAGAGGAGGCTTGGGAGAAGGTGATGTGGTCAGACGAGACCAAAATAGGGCTATTTGGCATCAACTCGACTCGCCGTGTTTGGAGGAAGAGAGATGCTGAGTACAACCCAAACCCCACTGAGTACAACACCATCCCCACTGTGAAGCATGGAGGTGGAAACCTTATGCTTTGGGGGTGTTTCTCAGCTAAGGGGACAGGACGACTTCACCGTATCGAGGGGAGGATGAATGGGGCCATGTACCGGGAAATTTTGGGCGACAACCTCCTTCCCTCAGTGAGAGCACTGAAAATGGGTCGTGGATGGGTCTTCCAACATGACAATGACCCAAAACATACAGCCAAGGCAACAAAGCAGTGGCTCAAAAAGAAGCATATTAAGGTCCTGGAGTGGTCTAGCCAGTCTCCAGACCTAAATCCCATCGAAAATCTGTGGAGGGAGCTGAAGCTTCGAGTTGCCAAGTGACAGCCTCGGAACCTTAAGGATTTGGAGAGGATCTGCAAAGAGGAGTGGACCAAAATCCCTCCCAAGATCTGTGCAAACCTGGTGAAAAACTACAACAAACGTCTGACCTCTGTGCTTGCCAACAAAGGTTTCTCCACCAAGTATTAAGTCCTATTGTTCTATGGATCAAATACTTATTTCATGCGAAAATACGATAATAAATTTATATGATGTTGTTATTGTGGATTATTTTGTGATATTCTGTCTCTCAATGTTAAAATGTACCTATGATTAAAATTCTACACAGTTCCATTCTTTGTAAGTGGGCAAACCTCCAAAATTAGTAAGGGATCAAATAATTATTGCTCCCACTGTACATGCAAAGGTGCCACCAAAGATGTCATAGAAAGTGCACCATCTTTTCTCTTACTGCACAGAGTGAATATCATCAGTTCATGGCCATTTAACAAAACCCATTATGTTTCAATAAACCGTATTCAAGATAAACTGACACTCATCAATGAAACAAATAAGTCAGCTGTCAAACACACACGGTACAGTAAAGAAAGGCTCTGACTCCGGGATTTCCGGAGGTGACCCGGTTCAGTAGACTCTCCGTCATATTGTTTTGTCCCTCCAATTTCCATCGGAAACGAGATTTCCCCTCTCGTCACGATTCCCCGAAGCGGCCGCTCGGAGCTCGCCTGTGACGTTCGACGGCGCCCTCCCTACGTAATTCTAACCCACTGCCAGGAAAGCCCCCCCAACAGAGCAACCGACGCCCCGGCGTCATTCCGCCCCAAAATCCGCAACTCGTTTTCTGAGAAACGCTATTTTTCTTGCTAATACCTGTGGCGCGGGGACCAATTCCGGGTCCTCTATGATCGGCAGTAGCACCTGGTGCCTGTGAAATCTTCATTATTTTAAAAACATCAACAGGATTTCCTGTTTTCATCATCTTTAAATGTCATTCATATGTGGTGCAGCACTGTGGCAGGTGAAACTGCACTCTGCTACCTGTGAGAGACCCAGCTGGGCAATTTGAGCTGAGAATCAACTTCTTGTTCAGCACATTTTTAAGTCCTCGGACAACCATGTCTTACTGTTGGGACTCCACACTGAACGATCACCTGCAGTGTTCCAACCCCACTCAAACTTTAAAACGCTCCATTTCCTGCCTTATCTGGCCCCATTTGCAGCCAATCAAATCTAATATTTAATACGCAGGGTTGACAGGGGAGCACCAAGGCCGACTGAAAACAAGAAGACACACTGAAGCTAAACCGGCAGTACGTTCAGCCCACGGGACGACCGCCAAAATGTGCGACTGTCACACACCGGGAATGGATCTAAACATTGTCCGATTGAATGTTTCTCAATCCCTGAATTCCTTGTGATCCTGATCCACCACCTAGTTTGTTGTCTACGTCATCCTAATTCACTTGTGTCTGAAGGGGCAAAGCACCTGTTCACCACTGAAAATTAAACACCTGGTTCCACCTCTACAGTGGGAAAGGGGTATAATGAGCCAGCCTGGTTCCAGCTCTACAGTGGAGAAGGGGTATAATGAGCCAGCCTGGTTCCAGCTCTACAGTGGGAAAGGGGTATAATGAGCCAGCCTGGTTCCAGCTCTACAGTGGGAAAGGGGTATAATGAGCCAGCCTGGTTCCAGCTCTACAGTGGGAAAGGGGTATAATGAGCCAGCCTGGTTCCAGCTCTACAGTGGGAAAGGGGTATAATGAGCCAGCCTGGTTCCAGCTCTACAGTGGGAAAGGGGTATAATGAGCCAGCCTGGTTCCAGCTCTACAGTGGGAAAGGGGTATAATGAGTCAGCCTGGTTACAGTCCTACTGCTGTTCCTAGCTCTATATTCTCCACCACCCCCCCTCCCCATAATGATCGCGCTCTCACTGGAGTGGGTTCGGAGGTGTCCGCTCAAGGCGTCCCGGCGGCGGCAGGCATAGGCGCAGTACGGGCACTTGAAGGGCTTCTCCCCGGAGTGCAGCTTAATGTGGCGCAGCAGGTTCCCCTTCTGAGTAAAGGAGGCTCCGCACTGGTTACACTTGAAGGGCCGTTCACCTGCCAACACGCACAGGCACACACACACACACACACACATATATCAGAATCCCAATTCATTTTATGTTTTTTCCTTGCCAAAAAAAGCTGAATTTCCTGTCGTACTGTACATTTATCTGGGGTTTTCACCCATGTTCATTCCTACTCCACCTCTCCTTCATCCACACCCTGTCACACTCAGTTTAGCATGTAAAATTTTATTATGTGTACATTAAAGATGAAGATGTCACACTTTGCTGAAAGAATTAATCGCATTGCATTCTGGGAAACATAAATGTACAAATTAATACATCTTATAGATAATGTAATGTAAGTCGCTCTGTGTAAGACCGTCAGTTAAATGCCTAAAATGTACAATGTAAAATCTAATCACTTCCGACTGAATGAGCTTGTTAATTAAACCACGGTGGCCTTGTATGCCACTCTAGGTGAATGAGTGAATTAACAAAATAAAGGATAAATAAATAAATTAACCCTGCTAAAATAAAGATTGAATTAATTCACAAATGAATGAACAATTTGAGTAAAAACGATCACATCTCCCATATAAGAACAGAGTTTGACACTTCTGAGGTATATTTTGACAAGCTTGGAAGCCACCCCAGACTTTTGAAAACTTTCCAGAGAAAGTTCTGGAACTTTATCATGGGCCAGACGTTTAGGGAAATCTGGGAATTTTCCACGTTGCAGCCAGAGATATAGACTGAAAATACTGTCATACTGCAAACTTCTACTGATCTGTTGTCTAGCAAGACAGGGCACTGTTAGCACAGAAATAAATCAGAGAGGAAATAATTCAGCTCTACACTAAACAAGACAAAGGACATGTCACACAGAAAATAATATTATTTGAAAAAATATCATGTCATCAGTTTTAAAAAAACGATTATGTTAAAAGATCATGATCATGCTAAACATAGAATTACTATGGGATGTAGGTTCTTATAGTTCTTACATTTTACATGCCAGTACTGGAATCAATCCAAAATCTCAGTTAATGATTGACAGCAGTGGTAGCGAGGGGGAACCGTGTTAAAAAGACTGCAGGCTCAAACACCCGTTTGGACATGTAAACTGCTTTTGACCAGGATGTATAAACTGCATTCCTTCAGTGAAAATCTGGCATGGTCAAATCTGTGAAAGATGTGGCTCAATGAAGGATCTGTTCCAAAGATCCTAAAAAACAAACACTATTGAATTGAAATGACTGATGCAAGTAGCCATAAAGGGGGGGGGGGGGGTACTTGCATGGCTGACACAACAATTGCAATCTAGTTAATAAAGGGTATTTTCTACCTCAGACCAAGCCTGTATACCCATCTTTTACTGTATTTTGGCTGGACCACAATTTGGTGTCAGAAGATCCGGCACAAATATGCACATTTCCTAAGTGAGTAAGTAAAACTGCCATGGATGTGTGTACACTATGCAAACCGATAACGAGTCATATTAACAAGATCCAGGCTCGCAGCACTGCTATGGCAGAGACAGGGCTGATGGACAAAGGTGCAATTCCAGCCACGATGTATCCCAGAATTCCACTTTAAAACTTTACTTTGTTTATAAAAACTTATTTTAACAACTGAGAAAGGAGGAGATTGTTACACTATTCAAATTCAAGCCAAAACATCCACTAACCCAGGAAATTACATTACATCCATTTAGAAGCTGAGGCTCTTATCCAGCCTAACTGATACATGCAAGAGAAGCGACTTCCAAATACAAGAAAACCCTCTTTATATTTCCATGTGTACACTGCATATTCATTTTTCATTCACTTTTACTAGAACGACAGATCATGACCGATTCGTTGCTCTGAAAACAAGGCAAATTTCTTCCTGAATGAATGATAATTTAAGTCGAAGCCGAAATAAACATAAGTCTACACGCAGTCTGACAGAAGTCTCCAAACCAGCCCCTCTTCCCCAACCCCAAATTCCCCACCTGTGTGGCTGCGCTTGTGCACCATCAACACATTGGGTCCGATGCAGATCATCCCGCACACGTCGCATTTCAGCTTCCCGCTGGGCAGGCGGATCGGTCCCGGGGAGGAAGGCCTGGGACTGGCCCCCTCGCCGTATCCAGCCCCCTCTCCTCCTCCCAGCTCCTGACCCTCCTCCATCTTCTCCTCTCTCTCCTCCTTCCACCTCTCCTCCCTCTCTCCCCCTCTCCCCAGCGGTCGCGATGCGGAGCCCGGGTCATCGTCGCTGTACAGCTCCACCTTGATGGAGTTTGCTGGACAGGCAGAGAGAGAGAAAAAGAGAGAAAAAGAAAGAGACAGAGGGAGACACACAGACAGCCAATACATTACTAATATATTATTTATTTTCTCATCAGGTGCTCAGCAGAGAATACCTTATGTAGTTTATGTTGTACTTCAGTGATTATACGACAAGTATTATGACTGAATCAGTCTGCCTAATTCTAAATACCACGACACAGTTTTGAGTAAACAGATCTGTATGTCTTAAAGCAACAGTAAATGTACAGTAATGAACTATTACAGTTTGGATGTGCGTGTGTGTGTGTATACTGACCACTGAGGGACCGGCTGGGGGAGGAGTGTTGACTGTTCGGAGTGCTCATAGTAGGCCCCCCCAATCCCCCAGAGAACTCCCTCTCCATCGACAAGTCTCCATTGCCTGCACACACACACACACACACACAATTAATGAACCATAGGCCTAATAAGTGGAATTAGACACACATAGCAAACACTCACAGTTAATATATCATAATATGCTGTGAGTCTCATTACACGTCCGCAACATGATCAGTCACATGTCACACACACAACCACATAGAATTAATTAAGCATAATATGTGGAATTACACACATATACCCACAGACACAAATACACACTTTAGTTGATGTGTTGTTCTTACCTGACACATAGGAACGGCCATTGCAGTTGTCAGCATTCATTCTCACACCAGCTGACTAAGGGACAGACAAACACAGATAGACATAGGGATCAGAGAAGTCATGTGACACCATTCTCTATTGTCTCAAAGCTTCTTTTTTTTTTGCTCCACAAGAGTTACCTGTATTTTCACCTTCGGAATCATCCTATGCTATACTGTGAGGTCATTAAACGCATCAACTTCTCACGTCTAACTCAACCCCACTGTCAAAGCCCGCTTGGTGATACTCACATCGCTGAAATGACCCCGGTTCATGGCTGATGGTACTGGTTCTCCTTAAATCTAAACCCTTTTGTCTCGGCTCTCTCTGTGAGTCAGTGAACCTTTGTCTCCCTTTTTAGTTGTTCTGTTGCTTTCTTTTGTTAAAATTGTTCTTCGATTTTATCTTTGTGTTCGTTTGTCTGCCTTTAGATTTTTTGTCTTTTCTTTTCTTTTTTTTGCTGTTAGTTTTATTTTTTTAACTGACCTTGTCTTCACCTGTCTAATCCCTGCCTTATGAGCTGGTGCATATGTGAACCTGCCGTGCGCCACTTATAGGGGTGACAGCACGCACACGCACACCCCCGCTGCCCTGTCTCCTCCTCTCTCTTAAACCCACAACCAGGAAATACTGAGAACAAGGGGGCGAAAAGACAGAAAAACGGCCTCATTCCGAGATGAAACGAGCACAGAGGTGCATCGAAAACTGGAGGGAAAAAGTGTGAAAAACAAGAAAGGAGAGGGATGGGGTGAGAGAGAAGAGTAGAACAGACAGAAAGGAGAAAGATAAATGAAAGGCAGGGAGACAAAGAGCAAAAGTAATACAAACACAAAATAAAAACCTTTACAAGCCTTTTTAATTATCCACGTAGATATACAACTTTGTTTCTTTCCCATTAATGTTATTACTGGTTATTTGTTTAATCAGCATATGCTTTGGAATGTATTATAGTCACATCAGTAAGGCCACCTTAACTGAACTGAACTGAAATCGGACACAGAAAGTGAGAGAAACTGAGGATGAAACCAAGTCCCAACAACAAATGAATAAAATGGAATGAGTGCGATGAAAGCAGACCTATCAGCCGAATGCCTACCGAGCTGATTTAAGGTTTATGACAGTGCTCTCTCCTAGACAAAATGGCATCCGGCGAGTTAGCCAAGTGTGCTGCTGTCTGCTGGAAACTTTAACTTGTGGAAACTTAACCTTTCAAACCCCCAGATACAACAACAGACAAAGGCATTTTCCAGAAGAACCTCACCCGCCCTCATGGAAATCTCACAAAGCCACACACATTTCCAAATACACACATGCCCAAACACACATGCACACACACCACACTAAAATTCCATTGATCTCTCCTCTCCTGGTCATTATTAGGATGTGCATTTCCTGGTTCATAAAACTAAAACTATGGATCTGAACCCAAAACGGATCCTACGCAACTTTGCATTGGGGCATGAGGAGATTAGATAAAGTAGACGTTTATAGGCCAAGCGCAGTTACCATTACCAGCACATCCCTGCACCAACAAAATATAGGATATAGGCTACTGGCCCTAATAATACATTTACCTGAACATAAACTGGCCCTAATAATACATTTACCTGAACATAAAAAGTAATGCAATAACAAAACTGAATAACAGTACATTAATATAGCAGATGCTCTTATTCAGAGCAACTTACAAAATGAAGTGCGTAAGTGGAGCAGTAGCTTACTACAGAAATGGGTACCAATCTGAGTCAGTAACAGTGTAGCTAGAAGTGCGAGATTCAGCTGTACTGTTTGTACACCAACGCTGTGTACTGTCAAAAAATTCAAATAACATTACATTTGGTCAATATAAACTCCTCAAAAAAAGTTCGGAAACGTTATTTCGGTCGATTATTCCTCCCCTTTAATAATACCAATTGGTATTGTATTTTATATCGTTGGAAAGCTGATTAGTCACCTTTACGAACGTACAACTTGTAAGGATCGTGTGTGTGTGGAATGAAATGAGCAACACGTGTGGGTGGTGGTAGCCAAAAAAAAAAAAAAAAAAAATCCCCTGCAATTCTCTTTCTGTTGTTGGTATTCTCGTTTTTTTTTTTGGTGGACTGGGGACTGATTGATTGCTCCACTCCCACAAAAAAAAAAAAAAAAACACACAATTTTTTAATTTTTATCATTTTTTCATTTTTTTTGTCAGGGACCTCGTGTGGAAGATGGAGCAGCCACAGCAGCCACAACAGCACTCCTCTCCTCCTCTCTCAGCCTGGGTCACACCTGCTCCACACACTGCACCATGGGCATCCATCCATCCATATCCCTGGCAGCACTTGAAGCACAAACGAGAGTGAAAAAAGAAGAAAAAAATAAAGAATATTGGTGCATTTTTTTTTTTTTTTTTTTTTTTTTTACACGGTTACTGTGTTGCTCATTTCTGTGTGTGCATGATTGCATGAGTTGTGTGTACCTGTGTAAGGTGACTAAGGTGACTAATCAATATATAAAATACAATAAATAATATAATATATTATTAATTTATTATAAAATTAAAAAATAAATTTCATTTTTTTTTTTTTTTTTTTTTTTTTTTTTAGTACACTCAGTTCATCATAGTAAAAGCACTGTGGTTTTTAATTTTTTCTGAAATGCTTTTAAGATCCTTTCTTTTAGTATTGATTCAGTATAACTAGATTTGTTTTGTATTCCCACTCCTTTATATATTGAGATTGCAGTGCATTGCCAAATTGTAGTGAACTGTGAATTGACTCGGTCTAACGGTTTAAGATCAGGGGGAAAATAAGGTTTAATCAGGGACAAAGTGAATTGCTGTATTTGCATTTTGCCAAAATGGTAAACCACTCCTCTTTGTTTAATACAACTATACAATATTTCCAAGACTACAGGTAATTTTATGATCCATTTTATGCCAAGTGATACATGCAACTGGATGCCACGGTGTCTGGGATTAACAAGGATACAAGGTTATGTCCCTTTTTGAGTCATTTTGGACATTTTTAGGTCATTTTGGGAATTTATACTGTTAACAATATTTTTCAGAAATTTTAAGTATGTCTTAGCCACCAGCTTTTCAACTCTTTAATTTGTCAGCCTGTTGCACACGCTGTATGTTCCAACAAATGGAGACCAGTTCTCCTCTGATGCAGCTGATGTTGGAGGGATCTGGAGAATAAAGCAACAGCGGACATGGCTTCACACTTAGAGCCTCTTCCTCCAGGTTGATTCATGTGTTTGGCTGCCTCCCAGGTGGGATCAGCACCTCCACAGCCCTTCCTCGCAGGAAGATTTACCCAAACTTCCAAGAACTTTCCCCTGATAAGATTAAGGTGCTGTGCAATGGCAGTGATGGTACCATATGCCACAGAAACCTGCTCTCCAGTAAGGACCTGGGCATGTTCAGCACATTTTCTTTGTTTATTGTTTTCTTCAACTTTTTGTGCTTTATTTAAGCGCGAGATTGTTAAAGTGAGTGACAATCTCAGTGATTTTGAGTGATGTTCCCTGAAAAATTACCAAAAAGGTAAGTTACCGAAAGTTATCTGGAAAATTCCCTCCCTTTACCCACTTGAGATTCTGATCACTACCGTGGTCGGCATTTGTAGTATGGCAATACTGAATGGCTTGCTAGCGACCAGTTAGATTTCTTAACGTTACCTCACCAATACTTTTATTAATTGATACACCAAATTTTGTCCTAATCGTGTAACCTGAAACAGAGTTAAATCAAAAAGGGACTTAACTTAGCCAACACAGAAGGAAAGCTATATGACAGAAAATGTCCTCATCCAATTACCTAACGTTAACTGCTAACCTGGTCAGCGAGAATGCGAGCCATGATTAAGTAATAAACCAGCAAGCTGGCTAACTCGCCAGTGTTATGTTACGCTAACGTTACCTAATTAGTCAAGATGGGGAAATGTCAAATCTCCCTAATAGTTAACTGACTGCTGGCTCCAGCAACTTTGAACTTATTTGAACAGGAAACTTGACTTGGCCAGACAGTTGGAAATTATCGTCAACAAACAGAGCGTATCCCATTTTTTAAATCGAAGCTAGCTAGCGAAGTAGGTAACAAACTGACAAATACGACTAGCTGGCTAATTCGACTCGAGCCTCTGAACCACCGAATCTGTCACGCGAACTAGACAGAACCTACCCAGCAAACCACCCGAGCAGTTTCGCGGATTTCACACATGGAACCGTAAACCACAAGTACCGATTCAAGTCATATCGTATTGCGATTGACATATATTGTCACTCCCTTGCCGCAGTAGCTAACGAGCTATATCATTCATTGCATTGTCTGCGAAAAGCTGTGGATAATGTTTCTTTTGCGCCGTTGCTATGGCACCCACCGCCCGGTCGATGCAGGTTAGCTGGGCTAGCCCTATTATTGTGAGCTAATACCGATTTACAACTCTCTCGTTCCTCTTAAACATCTACGCTTCATTGTGCATTTTCCGTTGCCTTACCTGGCGATGGACTCCGGTCGTCGGGTTTATGTCTGGCTATCAGTTTGTTTTCTCTGGTGAGGGCAGCATCTCCGAGAGCTTTTACCTGGAACACCAAACAACTTCCGGTCCCGCACCGGGATACAGGCCCTAATAATCCATAATTCTACTGTTGAATCTCCGATCGCCAATGAGTGTCGAATACATCGATGTAGAATAGAAGTGGTGAAAAGTTCAGTTGCTGGTTGCACTGCTTCGTTATCAGTCAAGAGTAGTTATGTCGAATAGCAGACAAGTAGATCTGCGACCCAAAGAAGTATTAAAGTTGACAAGTGACAATCGGGGCTACACCTTTGTAGGTAAATATCACTCCTATACGGGTTCAATCAAGGGGCCAGCTTTCGGCCCTCAACCTCAGCACCGGATATGTCGCCCTCTGCTGATATCTATAATTGCCAGACTCAAAAAGCCATTTTCCCAATTGGGCTCCATTCATTTTTGGCAGCAAAAATAAATTACTTCCACTCACATATTGACGTTAACTCATTAATACATTAATATTTTCTTTAAAAATTATTTATTCTGGCCCGTATTTTTGCGCGCTAGTTGGCAACCAATTAGATACTCGTAAGGCTGTGACATAGCCGTCTTCAGATCACTTTCTGCACCATCCTTGTAGTACGTGACACCAAGGACACAACTGCGCATGTGAGATTAGCGCAAAATGAAAACTTCCTGGTTCGGATGTGCTCCCCATTGGTTTCTATTTGTGTCATTATGTATTCTTGTGTTCTTACACCTACAACGGCCGACGGTCCATTCCAAATTGGGAACTAAAGGGAAAATGTGGTTATAAAACTTAAATCCTTAGAATCATACTAAATATGCTTTAATAACAGCCAAAAACCAACACGCTACATTTAAGAGTCTACTCTCAGATCTGTTAATGGGGAAACTGGGCTACTTCCGGTGGTAGGCCTTGTGACGTCGCAGCAGGGTCTCGTAAGCCTCCTGGATCTGAATGAACATCTGCTGCGCCTCCTGGGCCCGGTTGTGGTTGCGGTCCGGGTGCCACACCTTCACCAGATCCCTGTAGCTGTGTGTTATGTCCTCCAGAGAGGCCTCCTCTCTGACCAAAAGCACCTGAAGCACGACATATTTCCAAGGTGACACACACCCTCTCAAATGGACACCCAAGACAAATGGATTGACAAACACAGAACAAACTTAGAAATATGCCCTCCCAAAGGTAAGTGTCCTTACAAATTCACAAAATCACTTTACCCATATCCTTCTTGCAGCTACATAAGCTAAACTGGGGTACACTTGATTTGGAGACAATGCAAAAGTGGTGTGTTGATTGCCCAGTAGGGGGCATTCTTATCCCATTATAAAATAGACTCAATGCCCAGGGTTATGTATAGTGAGAGTTTAAAGAGTTGCCCTCTCAAGGAAGAAGTGCAAAATTTCACAATAATTCCAATTTAATTGTACAGTATAATGCTTTCCCCAACATTGCTGCTGATGTTAATATACTGGCACATACTGGGTTTTCCCATTCTATAGTTCTTTGGGATTATAATAATATAATATTATCATGACATATTCTTTTGCATATATTACGTTACAAATTATTTGATAGGTCTATATCTTACACAGTACATGTTATTAAATATTACATCATATCATATACAACTGATTACATCATGTGTAATGTTATGTGTCATACACTTGTGAATACACAATAAAAACAATCCACAAAGAAAAACAGTCCACAGATGCACATATGCACACACACACACACACAAACAAAAACAATCCACAGACACAACACACAAAGACCCTTCTCACCTTCAATGCCTCCTTCTCCCTCTGGCTGTACTCCCGGAGCAGGATCTCCAGTACCTTCCTCCAGGACTCCTCTGCTATTCCTCCTCCTCCGGTAAGAGCGCACAGGATCCTGTACGGCAGCAGAAGGAGGTACTCCAGAGCCCCTCCCAGCCAGGGGAAGAACCACAGTGCATCCAGCACAGCCGCCACGCAGTCTGACAGGTAATACAGGGTGACGGTGGTGTTGTGGAAAATGCAGTACCCCAGAGGGGCAGAGAAGGCCAGCCAGGCCAGGCCTAGGTGGTACAGACGGGATCCTGGGGAAAAGGGAGGAAGACACAAATGCAAAAAGAATGAGAGAAAGGATGTGCAGACATCAGGGATCACCTGCAGAAAAAAGGGTGGGTGGGAAGGGTGTGTGTGTGGGGAGGGCGGGGTGGTGCTAGATCTAACTGAAAAAACTATTTCCTTTCAGTATGGCATAGGTTTACAGCAGAACTTTTCTTTTTATAATTAAGCTTAGTTTGTGCTACTGTCAATTTAAATTAGATTCAAATACAGTCAAATCAGTGGCTTAGCCAGGAATAGATTTTCGGGTGAGCCTGAGCAAAATTGGGTGGCCATTTAAAAAAGATCAAATACGCACTCCAACAGACAGCCTATAACAAACCATAATGCAATGCTTCGCATGGGAACACACCTGTTCCCATGCAAACAACAATGTTGTCCCCATACAGAATAATCAAACTGTCACAACAGAATTTTCGATACAACAGAATCTATAAACCAGGACACATGTGATTTGCCTCCTAATATGACCAGACAAAGTTGCGAGATGCCATTTAAGAATGCAAAATGCCTAACAGGGATCGTGTAGTGGAGAGGCAAGAAAAATGAACATAAAACCTCATGCTGATTAGCACGCACACACCCCTACGAGATTATAGCGATCTAACTTGCAACAGCCAACTGAGGTTGAACGCAATATACAGGTGCAGCTCAAAAAATTTGAATATCGTGAAAAAGTTCAATATTTTTTGTCACTCATTTCAGAAAGTGAAACTCATATATTATATAGATTCATTACACATAGAGTGAAATATTGCAAGCCTTTATTTCTTGTAATTTTGATGATTATGGCCTACAGCTAATGAAACCCAAAATTCAGTGTCTCAGAAAATTAGAATATTTTGCTTTAACATATTTTTTAAGTATCATATTTAATATTTGGTCGCATATCCTTTGCATGCTGTTACTTCCTGAAGTCTGTGACCAATCAACATCAAAAGACTCTCGATATCTTATTTTCAGGTACTGTTACAAGCGATACTATAACCTCTCTGCATTTGAACTGATCTCTATGGGAATTGGGGGGTAAGACTAGATTCAGCTGTAAATTACGCTGGTACAGTATGGAACACATGCCTGGCGAAATGGCTGTACGTCATCAAGGGTCTAAGGTATCAAGAGCCCCAAACCATCACTCTGCGGCCAGATATGGAGTAGATGTGGATGGATCCCTTTAAGGGTTGTTTCTCCTGACTTTTTTTCCCCATAGAGTTCTATAGGAAAATGAGTCAGGAGAAATAACCCTTGCAGTGATCCATCCACATCTACTCCATATCTGGCAACAGAGTGATGGTTTGGGGCTCGTTCGATAGCTCAGACCCTTGATGACTTACAGCCATTTAGCCAGCCATGTGTTCCATACTGTACCAGTGTAATTTACAGCTGAATCTAGTCTCACCCCCCAATTCCCATAGAGATCAGTTCAAATGCAGAGAGGTTATAGTATCGCTTGTAACAGTACCTGAAAATAAGATATCGAGAGTCTTTTGATGTTGATTGGTCACAGACTTCAGGAAGTAACAGCATGCAAAAGATATGCGACCAAATATTAAATATGATACTTTAAAAATATGTTAAAGCAAAATATTCTAATTTTCTGAAACACTGAATTTTGGGTTTCATTAGCTGTAAGCCATAATCATCTAAATTACAAGAAATAAAGGCTTGAAATATTTCACTCTATGTGTAATGAATCTATATAATATATGAGTTTCACTTTCTGAAATGAGTGACAAAAAATATTGAACTTTTTCACAATATTCTAATTTTTTTATCTGCACCTGTATATACCATGGCGGGCACAAAAATAATTAATAAACAAAGTATTCAAATTTAGGCCTGCCATTGATGGGTTTGAATTGGTATGTGATGTTTTCTACGTGACAAAGACGCAGATGGCAGGATTTGGTGTTGAATATGGTTATGTCATCATTGTCCAAAGAAAATATTTCTATAAAGTGGCTCTTCCGTTTCCATGTGCCCTCAAAGTGGAATATCCTGCTTTCCCCACATCATTATGACATCTAATACCACTTTCACTGCTGGCGGTTTCTCTCTATGAATCCAATGTTCATAGCATCACCAGGTGATTTAGCACCACAAGACTGCGCACTGACTTGGCACTTGTGCTACATGATGCTGTTGGCTGTTCTAGCGTTTTGAACACGCCTGCTTAAAATACTTACATTTTAATGAGCACAAACTCCGTATGCACTTCCGGATAGTATCTGCAGAGTTTACAGTAGGCTACAATGCATCCCTAGCTTGAATGTACGTTACTTCCCCATGATCTTGCTCGCATGGTCCGCTTAATTTCAGTTCCACCCTGGTCTCATCCAAGCTGTTTGTCACAATCTCTTCAAAAAACTACTCCAAGAGTGGCTTTTTTTTTAGACGAAGTGATTGATAGTGTCATGGTTTTTGCCAGCCCAGTTCGTATTCTGCGGGCTTTGCGTCTTTTAGCGGCTGCAGGTCAATCAATCGGATTTTCCATTCTCCGTTCCGGTATTTTGATTTCACGCTGCCATTATTCCTCGCACCTGTGTTTGGTTTCCTGTCGGCTATATATAGCTCAGGGTTTCCGTCTTCCAGTGCTTTTACCTTATCATTTATAGTTTGACTGGAAGCCGGTGTAGGTCTTCGGTTGGCCGACTACTTAACGCCAATATTTGAAGTTACGTGAGACTTGCCATTTGTATTTATATCCTTTTATTGGATTTAGTTCTCGTTTATACTGTTCCCCCCCCCGCAGTTGTTTCTACTGTTCTCTCGGAGACAGTTCATTTTTTCTTATTTTGTTTTATTGCTTCACGTTTTGATTCTCTCTTCCTGAGAGTTCTGAAGCAATTAGTTCGCTTCTTGTTTATTGTTTTTTTTTTTGTGGCTAACTCCGCACGTTTGTGGTTATTCCCTATTAGCATGGGCGTAGGTTTGGTTTGAAATGTGCTGGGGACAAAGACGCATTCGGAAGTGCATTTTCAGAAGTGGGGGTACACACGCGCGCGCATTTTTTTTTCCCCCCTTTCGCGCAGGTCATTTAATTCAAAAAAAAAATAAAAAAAAAATGATGACATGACACGTTTTTTAAGAAAAAAAGAAAGCCAAGCCTAAAAAAAAAAAAAAACATATTTGACATTTGACCTGTCTGAAAAAACCTACCCTACTACTACTAGTTGAAGTTCAGTTTTCAGAGTATCATGTGTGTGTGCTAATGCTTTTTTGCTTTTTTTTTTTTTATTTTTTTTAAATTCCCAGTTGACAATACCACACACACAACACACACAACACACACACACACACAACAGCACAGATTGAAAAAAGAAAAAAAAAAAAAAAAGCAAAAAAAGACGACTCGCACAGCACACCAAACAACACAACACACCTGACTCAAATCACAACAATAATCATCCATCAATCATCCATCCAATCATCTGACAATCAAAAAAAAAATTATGCCCTGCCGATATGCCAATCATCCATCATCAATCCACAGAAATTCATTCAGCAATAGAATTCAATAATAAATTAAAATTATAAACTAACTCCATGATTCATGAATCCACATCCAACACCATTGCTACCAACAATTGCAACCAACCATAAAGGGTAAACTAAACTAAATTGCAAAAAAAGTTGAAGAGTTAGAAACAGTAAAAGAATCAGAATGTGTTGTGTGCAAAAAAAAAAAAAAAAAAACAAACACACCAACAAATAACAAATAAAAACACAGCCACTTACAAACGTATGTCGTCTCGTGTTGTGTCTTTGTGTGTGGTGTGTACAACATACATTTGTTCATCTGTAGGTTACACTTATAGTCATTCATGTATGTATGGCACTTTGGGCACTAGCATGTATATATATTGGCTAATATATGTGTGTTGCTGTATAGCTCGCTGTCATGTTCGGCTCATCAGACACCTACGCTCAGACTATCAGAGCTATATGCCTAGTTCATTGTATATGCTGCTGTCCATCTTGCTTCCTTAATAAATAAATAATAAAAAAAAAAAATAAAACAAAAAACAAACAAAAACACTCACAACACAAACAAAAAAAAAAAACAAACCAAAAAACAACAAAAAAAAAAGAGAAATCAGAGAAAAAAAAATCAGAAAGAGAAAAAATCAGATAGATCTTTAAAATTTTTAGCTTTTGTAAAAAATAGCAGTTTTTTGCCAGTAAGAGCTTTTATAAAGCCAAGCTACCATGTTAAAAAGCATAAATTGTATTGGTACATAGACATACAGCTGCTGCTATTAGCTAGCTAGTGCCACAGTCTTAGCTACGGCTAAAGGGCACTGCTTAATGCAATACTATAGCTTTCTTTTATTAATATATAATTATAAATTTATATAAATAAAAGAAATAATATGATTATGGATGTAATTATGATTAAAACTTTAATAATTTAATTAATACTATTAACTGAACTACTAAAAACTTACATTTTTTTTTTTTTTTTTTTTAAACTTTTTTTTTTTTTTTTTTTTTTTTTAAAATTTTTTTGATTTTTAAAATTTTTTTTTAAAAAATTTTTTTAAAAAGTAAATGGTACCCCCCCCCTCGCCTATTAGTGTTCATTTCTGAACCCCTCTCTGTCGCGTCTGGTTTTCCGCCTTACTCCACCCCTCACAGATGGCCCTTACAAAGCTGGATAGTTTGCTGCAAACCGCTAATATGTAGCGCATTTTCCACAAACTTTGCCAGAAGTGAATGACGGTTCCCACAAAGCTAATTTGTATGTGAAAATATGAGCTTGCCGCACATTGCCAAAGGTTTGGCAGGCCTATATTTTTGTGAGGGAGCATATTTGTTTCGCCATGTTAGCTAAGCTGATAGCTGCAAGCTCACTAGTAAGTTATCTTAATGGCAAAAACGAACTAGACTTGTAACGGCATATAATGCACCACTGGCCCCTTTTTAAACAAATTTGAAGAGTCTGACAGCGACGATGATAACCAGTTTCATCACTTTCACCTCCCCATTGCATTCATAAAACTTTTTTATTGGTGAGAAATATAGTATGATTTAAATGACTTAAAATGGTAAGGTCAGTGAAAGGTTTGGAGACTGTTGGTCGATAGCAAGTGTTGGCCGACATTATTTCAATAGCTGGCAACATATATATTTTTTAACATGGCGATTATTTAAAAAGTAAAGGAATGATATGTAGATAACATAGATTGCCACTATATTAACAATTGGATGTGGTGGTTCAAGATAAATGGGTGGGCAAGCTATTTAGGTAGCCGTGGCCCACCCGGGCCCACCTCTGCCTACGCCGAATAACTTAACGTATGCATTATGCTGCAAGTCATTTGGGATTAGTGTACTACTGAGTGGCACATTTAGACAAGCGTTAAATGTAGATACTGAATTTTGTGGTCTAGAAGACCTCACTTCTCTTACATTGTTGGCCCAGGCAAATAGCAGGTGCCCAATTGAATGATGCATGGACCAAACTGACTGAAACCCTCTGTGGCCAATAATGCGCTACCCGTTATTATTTTCTTATATACCGGAAATTAAACCTCTATTGGTTGATATTTTGTCGGCCATATTGTATTTTGGCGGCCATATTGAATATTGTGGTCTAAGGATGAGACAGCCATTGAGAAAAGTTTGATAGAATACTTTAACAGTTTTTCCAGACCTGAGACCTGTCTATGTGGGCCAGTTGGCATAAGTAGGTTGTTTCCAGGCTATGGGGCAGTGTTTGGATACACCACCTAAGAGCCCCCTAAACTCTAAGTTTACACCTGCTAAAGGTCTTGCTAACCTGCCCCCAAAGTCTCACAGACACGTGCCAGACAGTCTCACCCAGTGGTTTGGGTGGAGCACCAGTGGGATGGGGCTGTTTGAACTGCCGATTCTGGGCCGCAGTGACGCTTGCTGCCAGGCTGATAGGCAGGGGTGACAGGGCACTGCCGTAGAAAATGGGGGAGGTGATGAGGCAGGCGGTCAGCGTCTTCCGCAGGTCAGAGGTTTCGTGGCCTGCGATGGAAACCAGGTGGACCCCGGCGCCCACGCACAGCGGCAGCACCATCACGTAGAAGAAGCTGAGTGAGTTCAGGCCGATCAGCGCCACCGTGCCGAAGTAGATCCCCACGCAGACCTGGCCAATGAACCGGGCCAGGCTCATGGGCGGGGGTCGGGCCTGGTGGTGCCGCGGGGTCCGCCTCGCCGCCTCACGGTTGGCCTCGCCGACGTATGACGGGATGCGGAAGAGCTCCCGGGCCCAGCCCACCCCGAACCCCCCCAGGGTGAGGAGCCACAGCAGGGCGTGACTGTCCCTCCTCAGGTACAGGTGATGCAGGCCCAGCGGACCGCCGAACGCCCAAAGGGCATATGCAGTCACCACTTTCTTAGCCATGGAGGAATGCCTGGGTCATTGGCTTTAGAGTACCCCTCTCATGCTGCCCTGTGATCCTCCTTTATCCTGAGCCTTTGGAACCCAATGATAACCCCCTATTGGAATGAAGGACAGACAGAAAATGCTCAGTGATTCAAGTCCTTGCTCCACAGTAAAATGCTCACTATTACATTTAACAGTTTATATGAGTCCAAGAAGGATCAAATGTACACTTGATTTAACACTGAACATTTTACTGTACCTCTTGGTAGCAGGCATGTAATGTTTCATAATGGAAGTTACCTTAGCAATACATACAACAAAATGAATGCCTGCTGTTGGGGAATTCCCTAAGACTTCTAGACTCCCTTAACCAAAAGACATAACTGGGAAGCAATCAACTGGCTATCTCAAGATTTCATTAGCTACGCTATTATCGCCTCCTGATTAACAAAACAGAAAGTTAAAATAAATGTAATCAGTTACACATGTCGTTCACAACTGTTTTCCTTTTCTCACTCGATGTTAGAAATGAACCATAACAAGATAAACTTCTCACCAACAAAAGTCGTGTTAATTATTCGATTAAGTCTGGAGACCGAAATATTACAACAGCCTAAATGCGATTTATACAAATGAGCAAAGGAGAACATCCGTTGATCATTTCGAACTCACTGGAGAAGTCGCTTTTTAAACGAAAATACGGTTAATAACAATGCCCCGGCGAAGCTTGGCATATGACCTATTTATTTTAGATCTATAGCTCAAGATAATAGTTATTTTTAAGCTTACCAACTGTACAAATTTCTCGTTTACGCCGTTTCGGTCTGTCAGCTCCACGTGGACTTTGGATTATAACTATAAAATGGGCAGAGAGCATAGCCTACCTCACCTGATCAATGGCACAGTGGAATCGGGTCGCATCAGTTGGACCAGACTGCGGACCCAAGTCTACTCTTAAGCCGCACTCGGGCCATATCTGGGCCAAATGCATTGGTTACTTGGGATGATAGACAGAAAAAATACAGGGGCAAACCAAATTTATGAACGACTTACGTGGAAAAACAGGAAAATATGTTATTTATATTGTATTAGCCAGCTTGCGGAGAGAAAACTCTGAAAACCATATTGACATTTGTTGAATTTGAAAAAAAAAAACATCTCCTAATTGCACCCATACACCATTAAACACACAATTTTTAGTCGGATTGCTGAAAACTGAAATGCAATGATGGCATACATAATTTCAAGGCATAACGTTAGGCTCGGCGACATACAAGACATGCCTATACTTCAAAACTTAGTTTCTTTCAACCAACCATTTATTTTTCAGTGGAACTAACTTTGTATTGGTTTTATTTATGTTACTTATACTAACGTTAACGTTACCTCAATGTACCTGGGATTGGCACGGATGTAACGTAGCCCTATAGATCTTCATTATTTTTTTAACAGTAGGCAGGCTAATATTCAAAAACAAAAATCCAACACATTACGAAACATTACTTTGCTCACTAGTAACTGTATTATAACATCTAATATCACATACAGTTAAGCGGTGAACTATAACCTAATAGCCTAATGCTTACGGTAATGAATTAACTGTTTTTGTGAATCAGGGAATCAGCGCAGGACGGGCGCGAGCCCTGCAGCTGAGCTGAATTGGTTCCCGTGAAAACAAGTTTTTTTTCTCCAGCCAATCAGCTTCAAGAACAGAGCATTTAAATTTATTTTCTTTACTTGTGGGCGTTTCTAATGGTTTTATAACCTCCCATTCTGGTTTGGCGGCGCCCCTTTAGTCATCTCCGCCATCGGCACAGATAGCTATATTATTACATCAATCAAGCAGCCAGGTTTACACCCCCAACTTGCAAGCTCCGCCCCAGCCTTGTCCCGTACAAACCCAAGTGAAGTATGCACGCTGCTGGTAGTCTTTCCCCGGTGTAGCCCCTGGATGTATTGCAACCACAGAAACAACGAATGGTTGCTGACTGGATGAAACTAGCAGTATCCACCGGGACTACCCAAAGGGAGCAGTGGCAGCATTATGTCTCTGGAGAAAAATAGGTTGTGAGTTATTTATTTTAAACCTTGCCTTTAGCAACGGATGCATAGCTCAGCCTCACGAAATGGTTAGCGGAGGATGGAAGGGGACGACGTGTCGGTTAGAGAGCAGATGTTCCACGACCGGGTTCGGGAGATCTTAGTAAGTGCCTTAATTTAACGTTAATAATAATCAACCAATGTGTCCGTTAATGTGGTGCAAGTAAGTTAGTAAGCTAACTTTGCGAGTTGTTTAAATGGCAACACTGTACACGTAACTGTTGGCTTCTGAGCCAAGAACCAAGACGTTCTTCCTGTTCTATGGGACTAGCCTGTTTGACAAAATGTAAAATATACGACGGGGCAGGGTAAATGTGTATCTGTGTAACGTAAGCTGGCTAGCTAACTAAGACTAAATTACTCTTGTCACACTATTTGCCAGCTAACTTTACTGAATTTTGGTGAATTGGCAACGTCTCATCAAATATTAACTTTTTAACTAGATACTGACTTGCCGAGTATCGTATAACATTAGCAAGCTTCAACACAGCATATTTTCTGCAGTTACGACAAATGTGAAGATTGGAGCTGTTGTTAGTCCTCATTCAGATATCAGGGCTTGTAACGTTAGGAATTAAATTGAGATGGAACACATTAATTTGTTTTTTGTGGGTTCCATGGATGTTTTAAACTGTCAGAACGGAGGGTTTTCTCGGAGGACAACCAAAGAACCTTGAAAAACAGCTGGTCATTAGAAAATGGCTCTATTCGACACAGAAGGCTAACCCTGAAGAAAAGGGGGGTGGGGGATGGACTACCTGAGGTCTGGACATTCATTTGACCAGCTGGTCCTTTTGACATAGCGGATGGGGGTCTCTGTATGAGATTAACAATGAAAGCAATACAGATATTTGTATGTATACAGTGCTTCTTTTCTTGTCATTGCTACATACTGCATGGTGCATGTGCACTGTATTGCATTTCAGGGTTACATTAGATTAGATTTATTTGACAATAATAGAAGATGCCAGCAAGACCATTCATACAGTCCTTGCATACATTTAAAGTTGTCAAGGATTAAAAAGCCCAAAGGCTTATTTCCATTGTGGTCCTGTAGGGGAAATGGGAGGGACAAGATGACAGTCAGGCAAGACTGGCAAAAAAATATTAAGTAAATAAATAAATAGAAAATAATAATATTCCCATGGGGCCTTGAAGTCCTGTGATTGATTTTGAATGTAGTAAATTCAAAGTTTGTGATGTTTACTTGAGGTTTGTGTGCTTACATTCTACACAAGGTGGTTGAAAGGTAGCGTATTATTTTATTTGAAAACTCATTTTTCTTTAGCTATACATTTTCTGTACGATGAAAATGCAAATCATTGCGGCTGATTACATAAATATTCTGTTTTACAAAGAAGGCCATATCCCTAAGACTTTGTGTGAAAACGGTTTTCAATCTTAACATGCATTTCAATCTTACGTTGCATTCATTTTGCCGACTCTTTTCCTGAGCAACTTAGTGTGGGAGAAACATGAGTGCAATCGCCTGATTAATATGAGCAGGCTATATGTGCATGTGCAATCTTAATAGTGTTAGACCTGGCTAACAACGTCCCCAGGCCAGTGAGTATAGATGCTACATTACTAAAGCACTAGTGGAAATTTACTAGGCTAACCAAGAACCAAAATACAAATTCTGAATACGTACAGATTACATCCATAACGAGCCCTAAGAACAGAGACATTAAACCATAAAAATCACATGTAGCCAACTCTCATTGGTTGTATTTTGCTGCACTTGCCGTGCTGCAGTTGGCTTTGTGCTGGTGCGCCCGGCGTGTGTGTATGTGTGTGCACGCCAAGTGGAGGGCACCATGCATCTCTTGCTGAACTTTAGCCCTCCAAAAGTTACAACGCAGCACTCTGGCAGTGACCATTGACCTTGCAAAAAAACTTCTTGCGCGCACACACAGCCACAGCCTTCCTTACACAGATATGTCCACTGCCATACCAGGCCGACTGTTTCCTCTGGTTACATAACGAAAAAAGAAACAAATTAGAAAAGAGTATCAGAATATAAGAATGTGATATTGAAGTACTTGAATGTGTTGTATTGATGGCATGCTAGAACAAACGTATTGTAATATCCTAATTTTATTCTTGTAATTTATTCATTAATTGAGGTGATTGTGCTCAAGGCATTTAGCACAGGCGAATAACTAACTTGCATGTGACATACAAGTGTACCATTTGGATATCAGTTCTTGACAGTTGTTAGATTTGATGTAAGTTTTAAACCAGGGTTTATGTTTCTCACTGGAAAGTTTAGGCGTGTATGAGAAAATAAACTGGTCAAATTGTTATTCCTGTATTGGGATTTTTACTGCTTAAAATAGTTTTGCATTGGTTCTCAATCTCGTCCTCCCCTCATAGACAGTCAGATAAATACGTAGGCTATTACAAGATGAAGTACTGGGTATTGCAAGAACGTGTTTTCTATTTCTGGAGGAGTGTTAAGGTGTCTTGTGCAACCCTCTCCCAAAGGCATTTTGCCCGATAATATTTCACACTTTGTACCTTAAACATTTAGCATTTACTAGTTTCTCTACGACCTCTAAAAATGTGAAACGCACAACTACAATGTGATGTTTGTGTTTTTTTTCCCCTGCGACTAATCATTGTGATTAGTGACAGCGGTGTGAAATTCAGCCTACTTCGAGCAGTTATGTAAGGAGCTGTCGCTGAGAAGCCCAACAGATAAAGACAAGATAGATAATGTAGTATTGGCGATGATATGAGCATGTGTGTGTACACTTGGCACTAATAAACTTCTTTTGTTTTAAGTTGCTTTTGCACAAAGACTTGGGCATCCTCATTTTCTGCATACAGAGTCATTTCCTTATCTGTGCTTATCAGAACCGTGCTGGAACCATAATGGCCGTGCTTGGCTGACCAGGCTTGCTTGGCTTTCCATTGCTATACTGTCTCTACACATTACTTTGCTGTCTTTAGCCACATTCATTTGAATTGAAGGAGTTTTATAAATCAACATAGATTGGTAAATATGAAAAATTATGAATTAATCCTTCATTTTGCAAACTGTGTTGTCATGGGAAAATAAGTGCAGTTGGCTATAGTTGATGTTAATTTCTGTTGGAATGATTCAGTTGTGAAGTATACAGCTGTCTGTGTCATCTGTAATAAATGTGAAGTTGGCCTGCATGCATTTTGCAAAAGACGAGTACAAAGAGAAGAACAAAGAGGTCTTATCGGATAATTTGGGCACACGGTCTATTGATGAGCTAACGGCTAGTGACACTTTACAAGGATATGGGGAAGCGGTGAGCCCACTGCAACATTTAATTCATTGCAACACCTCTGACACTGTGGGTGATGCAACTTCACCAAAGAGCTCGCCAGCTCTGCCCCATAACCTGTTTATATCCAGACTGCCTGGCACCAAATATTTAATGGGGCTGTAGTTTTTTGTGGTTACGTCCTTCTGGTTTTAGTGTGCATTTACAGATGAGTAAATAAGTCGCCTAAATGCAGAAGCATCGGAGAAACTGCTCAGACAGTAGAAGTGGCATTAGACACAGTCCTAGATTCAGCCTAGATTCACTCAACATTTGTTCTTAACTTCTCTCCTTCAGAGTCCTATGAAAGAATCCCAATCAAATTCTTGCGCAAATGCCATTTATTTATATTGTAAACGCAAGTTTTTTCACAAATTTCAGTGATGCTTGGAACTTACAAAATGGTGTTAATGACGAAACACAGCTTGGCACATAAGGGATATTGCTCATTTTTTCTTTGGCAGTGGTATTGATCCTTTTGAAGTGTTTTAATCAAGAGTCGAATAGTTCCTTTTTTATTCTGGGGCAAAACCACCCAAAGAGGCTTCCACTCTTGTCCTGAGCCGAACCTCTTAACCTTAATTCTGCCTCCCACCCAGATGGGGACAACTTGTAGAATAGCTCATTGTCATTAATTATTTGATTTAAATTGCACACGTTTAGCATATAATGGTTCTTTTCTTACTGGCTTTAATGGTAATTAAGTTAAGCTACCCTAACTCCTCACCACACGATGAACGGTGTGTAATCAAACCTAATAGCCAGAGCGTGATTTGTTTTCGCTTGCGTCAGGAGAGCGGTGGAACGAGAGAAGGACAGGATAAATAAACTGATTAGTAGGGCGCATACCGAACTCTCAGCTGGAACTTGGCGCTGATTGTGTCAGCGTCGCGGCCGGATTGTTGTGTCCTCAGGTTTGTAGCAGTCAGCACTTGGACTGCGCGTGTGACTCATCTTCATAAATCCTATCTGTGCCCCAGACTCCAGCCCCACGTGTGTCGCACACCAATACCCATATGGTTGCGCTCACTCCACAAACTCCAGGGCAGAAATGCTCGTAACCCTTGCATTTAATTAAATTTATACATATTCATTTTGCAGATGACTACCTAAAACATCTTACAAGGCCATTATATTCTTATTAATAGAAAAATAAGGCCAACAGCTTCAATATTCATTTGACTAATCGCCCCGAATCCAAATTACAAAAATAAGAACTTGCATAACAGAGAGGACTGTAGACATTTAAGTACAAAGGTGATATAATTCTGCCACTGCATAAGCGAATTACATATTTTAAGTTTCTGCATTAAGTGCACAAGCTCTTGAATTGACTCAGTGGTCATATTACAAATTAATATTACAATAAAACAGTAGGCGCTTAAATAAAATTGATAAAAGTTCTGTAGTTGTATTTTGTAAATGTGATTTCCAAGGCTGCTATGGATGTGACTGGAGACCCATGGAGGTTAGGAGCTATCTGTAGAAGTAGGTTTTCACAGCCCTTGCCTGAGGATAGATTATGGCTCTGCCTAGCAGTTCTGATTGGCCCAGCCAGCTCATTCCCCAACTGTGGGACCAGTGTAGCTCAGTTGTTGCCTTTTTGACAAGTTTTACTGTAGTAGTAACCCACACCTGTGACTTGTCCCATGCACATCGTAGAGCCTAAAAAACGTTTTTGTAGTGTTGAGTCCCGTGTGTGCCATTTTGGTTGTTTTTTTTCCCCTTTGAAAAATGTCTCTGCACACTGAACAGTGATGTCTCTGCACATTCTGTGGTGTTGCGTAACATTTGGGCCTCTTTGTCAGCAGTGTTCATGGACTATTTCTTCTGTACATTCCTAACTCATGGTCAACTTCACTGTTCTTTACTCTCTGTTTCTCCCCAGAGTGTTACATTCTGCCTATAATGGTGGGTGGCTCTTAGAGGGCCCCCACACAGACAGAAACACACACACACACACACACACAGACCAGTGACTTTTCCCATCTTGGGGTCATGTCGCTGACGGTTGATTTGTATTGCTTCGGCGGCAGCACAGATCGAGGCTTTATCATTTGGCGCGTGAGCAGGCCGGTCTTCTGCACCCCCTCAGACATAAGAACCCCCTCTAAACCCCGGTCATTACATTACCTATGCTGGCACTAGCAGTGAAACAGCCCTGCCAGCCCTATGTGCCTCGCCAGCACATTGGTTGGGCCAGTCTCTGTGCTTCAGCTGCCAATCTGCCTAGTCCCACCTCATTGACCTCTTGTTTTTTTTTTAAGCCTCAGACATGTTTCCCAACAGCTTTGGCTGATACATGGGATATATAAACTCCACATTTGGGTGTTGACTGTGCAAAGTAATTGAGCTAGATGGGCTGCACGGCTCCTGTCAATCAAACATGCTCACATTCTTATTTTGTGTTCATTCGGGCGCACTGAATGATTTCTTTCAACAACACCACAGGAGTGTAGCATTCTGCAGAAGTGAGGAGCTGTTGTTTTTCACATTGCAGCTGACTTGGCCAGCTAGTGACTGCAGATGTGTGCGTGGTGCTTCTCAGCTGGCCGGCAGGATCAATTTACATAAACAAGACCGATATAGAAACAGAACTAAGCACTACAGCTGCGGCTGCAAGTGGCCTCCCGCAGCGATGATGGTAATGTCTAGCATGTTTGCATCATCTGGGATTACCTCTGACCTGAATTTCGATGAACGGGTCAAGGGAAAGAATCCGTTTTTAATGTCTGGCCTATTTCCAGGAAACCCGGCCTCGTCGGGGCTAGTTGGCTGAAGACACGAACATGAGACCTGCAGGTAGGGGAAAACCATTCCCTGGCTAACGACTGCTAAAGATCATGTGTTAAGTGTCCATGTCCTCCTGTGACTGCCTTTCTAAATTGGCTCGGCAGACCCTTGCCATGTGCTTGTTTACCACCCCTATCGCGTGAGTATGTGCTGCTTTATATTTAATTAGAGCTAGAGCTGGGCCTACTTCCTGTCCAAACAGAACTGAATGCGAAAACAAGCCCAAGCTGGAGTGCGGTCAAGGTTGGCTCCGTTTCAAACTTGCTTTCTGCTCAGAGCAGATCAGGTAGCCAGGGCACGTTGCTCTTTGTCTTTGGGGGGTCAGCTTTCTCTTCCTCTTCTTAGTGCCACTGCCATCTGGTTTCATGACTCAAGTGAAAATATTGTGCAAATTGGCTGGGAAGCGGTTACTCCGCCCACTCTTATTTCTGACGATTATTCTTGCTTTTTTTAAGTGGCAGTAGCATTCAGTAAGAAAGCCAGAATTGTATGCAGTAACAGTGGACGAAAAGATGAGTAAAAGATGAGAACGTAGACGTAGTTGGCCCACGATAAGACAAACCGACATGAGCGTCATGAAATGCTTGTGATCAAAATGGCAGGCACTAAATGGAGCTCTTTTTTTTTTCACACATGTTTGACCACAAAAGAAAAATGCTGCATTCAGCTCAAAGACTCCCACATGTGGCTTCATCGTGAGACTTGTTTTTGGGATGCTGACAGGGCCATGTTTACCTGGGTTTGAAGGAAGTGGGAATCCTATCAGGATGGCCTTTCTTGGGTCACTCTGATCTATTGTTCTCTGGAGTTATTTTAACGGCAGGAGGTGCCTCCCCCCCCCCGTCCCTTGACTGAGAGGATGTGTGTTATTCTCTACTCTGTTTTTGTATCGGGGACTCCTTTTGAAAAGTGCCGCTCAGCCAGAATCTATCGCCCTTTTATACAGCTCACTCTTTTAACGCTCTGAAACGGTTTCACAACTTCTGTGAAATATTTAGCTGTGAACATGATAAATTTAAATAAAAAGTCACAGTTGGTCATTTATGAACTCCGTCTTATGAACTGTGGGAACCCCCATTCCCCTGGTGACACCTGCCCAGATCAACAGGACTGCCTTGAGTTCCTCCTACGTAGGCCGTCGGGGGTAAAGTAGTTTGGGTCAGCGCACTGGGGTCAGCACCATCGTTGGTGGTGGGTGGGGGGGTCACACTCAACTGACCGCGGAGAGACTTTGTGCCTGGTTTGTGGGTCGTGTCCTGTGTTATGTCACCACGGCGATATCGCACAGACAGCAGTTCAGCTCTGCATTCTCCACAGTGTGATAATGGGCGACAGACTGATTGCGCGAAACAACTTTGGACATCTGCTGCAGATATGAGAGCCGATTCTGCTCCTCTGGAAGGAGAAGTGAGTGCTGGCCATTCCACAAAGAAGTTCATAGCTGCTTCCCTTCCTGATATCTCCATTCAAATATCATGCCTGCTGTGTGGCCATCTTGCTGGGTTTATTCCCAATTGGTGATTTCTACCCCAATATTGCCATTCTCGGACCAACCACCTTGCTCGTTTGCTGTGTACTAATAGCAAAGAGTGTAAAGGGTCTCTGCTAATGGTACATAACCTCCTGCAACTGTTATCATAGAATAGGATGTACTGTCACCTCTTCTTATCTGTTATGTCTCTGGCTGACAGTGTGTTCTCCAATCTAGTGTCCAATGCTCCCACTCCTTTGCCTGCACCCATTTTTGTCCTTTGGTGCAGAAAACTGCACTGGGTTTGCAGCTGCAATCAGAGCAGAGATAAACACAGTCAGAGTTGCGATAACCTGCTCGTTGCTCGGCGGCTGATACTGGGCGCTCTGGTTTTTCTTCACTCTGATAGTTGGTAAAATATGTTGCCCGAGTGTGTTTGGGCTTCATTTGTGCAGTCTTTGAATTTGATATTCAAAATTACTTGTATCTGAAAAAAATAGTATCGCTTATATGAATATATATTTATGGTTCTATATTTAATAGCTTTATGCTTTCTATATTCAATTTTATGCTTTCAGAGAAAATAAACCGTTTCTGATAATATTATATCCATTTTAATCACTCAGTGTTTAAGCTATGTATAATAGTACATAATGGTCAAACTATTGTCGTTTTAAATGTGCTTTATAAATAAATATTTATGTAATGACATCACAGTTTAGACTGTTTCCCATGTACTCGTGTGTGAAGTAGCTGTTCTGTTGCAACCTGCAGTGCGTGTTGGATAAAGGTGTCGGATGTGTTTTTTGAGGTGGGTGTCCAAAGCCATAGGGTGGTCATATTTGGGAACCCATGGCGTCGACATTGCTAGTTTGAGTCTGGGCTAAAGCTGTGCTAAGCTAATGAATTCAATGGACAGAAAACATTACCGTTTCGCATTCTTTCTGAATTGGGCTACATTTCCAAATAAGGAAATGTATTACATGTGTTCCTTCGCAAAGTGTCCATAGTTGTTGGTGCAAGTGCACAACAACATTAGCATGCTGACTGTCATTGCGCTGGTTCCATTTTGTGAACTTCCAGCATTCCTGCTTTTTTTTTTTTCTTTCAATTTTCCTGTTTGTCCAAATATCTGCATGTTTCCCCCCCCCCCCCCTTTTTATTATAACCAGTATTTGAAATGTCTTTGTTTTGTCAAGATGCATGTCCCTGCACTGGTTTCATACTCAATGTAAGTTATTTATTTTATGTGAGACTCATTTAAAGCCCTGATCTGGAGTGTTTTTCTGGATTTGTTTGTGCTGATGTTTTCCGTTGATTATATAGAAGGTGTATAAGGTGTTTACTACAGTTGGCCGGTTTTCCATTGATAAACTGGTGCAGTCACAACAAAAGTTATGTTTGGTAAAATGTGTATTTGTCTTTTTCATTCTACAGATCTGCATCCTGCTCTTCATCTGTCTTTACATTCTCTCCTACTTCATCATCACTCACTTCAAAAAAAATGCAGAGTTTGTGTCTGGTAAGTAGAATAAAAGATTGAGTATTTTATCAACTGATGTCACACAATGGCTTTTGTCAGATAACATGTGGAATTCTGTGTCTAGTCCAATGCCCTCCACACTGTAAGACTATTACAAGGCCAACATAGAGCATAGAAGGGCAACAAGACTGGTCCCTGCTGTCAAACATATGAGCTTTGGAGAGAGGCTTGATGCAGTGTATGACCACAGTGAGCCAGAACCTTAGCGTAACGTTTCGCATTAAAGCAGCACCTCCAGCATCTAAAGCTGATGGTACACGGGCAATATTGCCGGCAATATTGACAGGCAATGATTGCTGGAAACTTTCCTATTGATAAATCAATATCTGAACAAGTTTGATCGAGGCAAGCAATATTTTTCTACCATCCAATCACAGACGAGAGTTTGTGTCTTCCAAAAATAAATTTCAACAATGGCTGCCAAGTGGTGCGAGGAAACCGAAGGGATGCTGATCTCTTATAACTTTATTTATTTATTACTGAGGTAAGTTATATCGATGTATTAGTCTGATGTTGAAATAAAGACCAACTTTTTATAAAAGTTATGGTATGCTTGACTTTTGATTGCAAATAATTGGTAGGCCTATTACTCAGTCACCGCCGTGCTGACGAACCGAGTGACTTTTAACTAGCTAGCGAGCTAACTTTATTCAGCAGACCTAATCAGACCGCCTGCTTACTGGTGAATACATCCATGAATGCTTCCGTCAAATTTATAGATACGGTTGATTGAATTTCATTGGCAGAAAGCTGTGGTTCTTGCTGTTCCGGGCACATACTTTGCGGTGAGATAACATTATTTTTTCAGTTATATTTCTGTTATTGCACCATTGCCCATTGCTAAAGTTTCAGTGGCCCATACCCATTGCCCATTGCTGGCAATATTGTGCCCATTGCTGGAAATATTGCCTGAAAATATTGCCCGTGTACCATCAGCTTTAGGTTGCTGGTTGAAATGAGACAACACTGGCAACAAGTTTTCTTTTTTGCTGAAAATTCACCCTGGGCTCATTCTTGGGGGTTTGAAAGGTCAGCGCATCGAGTAATTGTCACTGTACCTGTCCAACTGCACCCCTAGACATGATAAGTCCTGAAGAAATGCTGCCTCACTGCACAACAAACCTTTATTGCCTTAATCACCATCAGTCCCCCTGGGCTTTATGTCCATTAGAAGCTGACATGTTTGGGGGAGGGAGGGCTTTGACTGAAGAGTGCTCATGGGAGATATTTATATTTATACTTCTGGCATCACAGTTCAATGCTTGGAAACCCCTCTGTATCCAGGAAACCTCAGGCATACTTAGCACTGTATGTACTATGTACAAAAATATAGGATTGTTTATATATATATATATATATATATATATATACAGTCAAGCCGGAAAGTCTGAACACCCCTTTCACCTTCTCCACGTTTTATTACATTACAGACATATTCTACAATAGATTGAGTTCATGTTTTGTCTCAAAATTCTACACAAAATAGCCCATAATGACAAAGTGAAAACATGTTTTTAGAACATTTTGCAAATGTATTAAAAGTAGAAAACTGAAATCTTTAATTTACATAAGTATTCATACCCTTTGCTTTAACATATTTTTAAAGTATCATATTTAATATTTGGTCGCATATCCTTTGCATGCTGTAACTTCCTGAAGTCTGTGACCCATCAACATCAAAAGACTCTCGATATCTTATTTTCAGGTACTGTTACAAGCGATACTATAAACTCTGCATTTGAATGGATCTCTATGGGAATTGGGGGGTGAGACTAGATTCAGCTGTAAATTACACTGGTACAGTATGGAACACATGACTGGCTAAATGGCTGTAAGTCATCAAGGGTCTGAGCTATCGAACGAGCCCCAAACCATCACTCTGTTGCCAGATATGGAGTCGATGTGAATGGATCACTGCAAGGGTTATTTCTCCTGACTCATTTTCCTATAGAACTCTATGGGGAAAAAATTCAGGAGAAACAACCCTTAAAGGGATCCATCCACATCTACTCCATATCTGGCCGCAGAGTGATGGTTTGGGGCTCGTTTGATACCTTAGACCCTTGATGACGTACAGCCATTTCACCAGTCATGTGTTCCATACTGTACCAGCGTAATTTACAGCTGAATCTAGTCTTACTCCCCAATTCTCATAGAGATCAGTTCAAATGCAGAGAGGTTATAGTATCGCTTGTAACAGTACCTGAAAATAAGATATTGAGAGTCTTTTGATGTTGATTGGTCACAGACTTCAGGAAGTAACAGCATGCGACCAAATATTAAATATGATACTTTAAAAATATGTTAAAGCAAAGGGTATGAATACTTACGTAAATGAGAGATTTCAGTTTTCGATTTTTAATACATTTGCAAAAATTTCTAAAAACATGTTTTCACTTTGTCATTATGGGCTATTTTGTGTAGAATTTTGAGACAAAACATGAACTCAATCTATTGTAGAATATGTCTGTAATGTAATAAAACGTGGAGAAGGTGAAAGGGGTGGGCAGACTTTCCAGCTTGACTGTATATATAAAATATTTGAATTTGAACAGCCAGAATTCTTCTACAATGTGCCGTTTTAATGTGCTGTTCTTATTGCTGTGCTGTCTTTGTTCTCCCTCATGCTTCAGTTCAAAAGCTGTGTTCTGAACAATTTGAAGTTATTCGTAGTTTTCCTTGTTTCCTCATTTTCATTGCTGCTTTGCCTCATCTGTGAAATTGTACAAAACGTGACAGGCCTTTGGCCGACAGACGACAGTACACACGCCGCGTAACCACAATGATCTCTCGCAGATTGAAACACCAGCCCTTCCTCAACTCATAACGTGTTTGCTGGTGGGACTAAAAGCTTTTTTTAAAGCAAGCACAACAATGTTACACAAAAGGAAGAGATGCGCACAGATACGCACGGTCTCTTGTGTAACCATGGGAATAAATAGCCATGATTAGAAGCAGTTGCTGCAGCAGCTCCAGGCAACGTTGTTCCTGAAGGTATTGCGTGAGGAGTATGAGTTTTTGTGACGTTATCGCCTGTGTTGTGGCTCGGCTTAAGTTTATCCAGCTCATTTTGTTGGCTTTTGGACGTAATTTTAACAGTCTGCACTATATTAGTGCTGCCTGTCCTGTTCTTAGTGTCTGTAAGTGAAGTTTCTTTTGCTACCCAGAGGAACATTTCTGCTTTGGAGCAACAGTTTGTTTATTTCTGTTTATTAACAGGGGTGGGATAAAGTGGCTTTCGGTCTGTCCGTGTTCTTTGCAGCCCTGGATTGTGTACTTTTATTATTTTTATTTATTCTATAACCCCTTATGGCCACATCTGGTGCCCAGCTCTGGAGTTTGTGTCGGTCTTTGTGTCTCTCTTTCCAAATTCCGTAACCGCATCATTCCCTTGCTAAAAGATTTCTACTCTACAAGATGCAATGGAATTACTTTAAAAAAGTATGTTCTTGTAATTGTGCCAGTCATTGTAGAGCTGGCAGGTCACAAGAAACTTTGGTAAATATTTAAAATATCTTTCAACGCATGCAAAATCTGTGCAGGCTGATCATATACAGTTGTTTTAAAAAAATAAAAAAAAATTAAAATAGCAGTACAACATCAGTAACCTGATGAACCACTGTTATTAGTAATAGTGATATTTCTGCATGGCAAATAATCTACTTGTAGATGTAGTAGTGTAATAGAAAAACAACAGACCCAACTGTCATGACATGCACGCTGCTTATTCTGAGTAATTCTCATTCATTTAAAGGGGCGTGTTCAAAATAATAGCAGTGTGGAGTTTAATTGGAGAATTCATTCATTCTGTGAAAAAACAGGTGTCATTAATTGTCCTTTATTAAGCAAATGTTTCACACATTGTTATAAAATATATTTCCTTCTGAATTGCTAAGTAAAATGTGCCGTTTCAAACATTGTTCGGAGGAACAACGTAATTTGATTAAAAAGTTGATTGGCGAGGTGAAAACGTATAAAGAAGTGCAGCAAATTATAGGATGCTCAGCTAAAAAGATCTCAAATGCTTTAAAATAGCAACAAAAACCCGAAACGCGGAAGAAAACAAGCAACTACTGTTAAAACAGATCGAAGAATAGTCAGAATGGCAAAGATTCAGCCAATCATCACCTCCAGAAAGATCAAAGATGATCTAAAATTACCTGTAAGTGCTGTTACCGTCAGAAGACGTTTGATCAAAGCTAAGCTATCAGCAAGAAGCCCCTGTTAAGCACCATTGTTGAAAAAAGGTATGTGCAGAATCAGTTAAAATTTGCCAAGGAACACATCGATTGGCCCAAAGAGAAATGGCGTAACATTCTGTGGACTGATGAGAGTAAAATTGTTCTTTTCGGGTCTAGTGGTTGTCGACAGTACGTCAGACGACCCCTGGGTACTGAATTCAAGCCACAGTACGCTGTGAAGACAGTGAAGCATGGTGGCGCAAAAATCATGGTATGGGGACACTATGGTGTTGGGCCTATTTATCGTATACCAGGAATCATGGATCAGTTTGAATACATCAAAATACTTGAAGAGATTATGTTGCCGTATGCTGAAGAGGAAATGCCCCTGAAATGGGTGTTGCAACAAGACAACGACCCCAAACACACGAGTAAGCGAGCAACATCTTGGTTCCAGACAGAAAGGATTGGGTAATGGAGTGGCCAGCTCAATCCCCTGACCTCAACCCCATTGAAAACTTGTGGGCTGACATTAAAAATGCAGTTTCTGAAGCAAAACTCAAAAATTCACAGGAACTGTGGAATGTAGTTAGTTCATCCTGGGCTGAAATACCTGTTTCTAGGTGCCAGAAGTTGGTTGACTCGATGCAACGCAGATGCGCAGCAGTTATCAAAAACAATGGTTATGCAACTAAATATTATTAGTTCAGTAATTTAAAGTGAAGTTAAATCTTGAAAAAATTCTTCAGTTTATATAGTAAGTGTTTGAGTTTGAAGAGAAAAATGTCGAAACTGCTATTTTTTTTGAACAGATTAATATTCCTTTTCTTTGCTTCCTGTAAAAGAATAACGCAGACTTGATAAAATTAGTTAATGCTTTGATTTGGAATTGAATGTGGAATGTTTCCAGTACATTTTAAATATGGAACTAAAAGCTATTAAAAAAATCACTTTTTTTAACGCACTGCTATTTATTTGAACACCACTGTAACATACACAAACAGAATTTTTTTATTTTTTTATTTTTTTTTTTAATAAAAAAAATGTGAACTAAAATGAAAAACCACAGAGGATCACCCAAATCATTAACTTTTTTTCTTAGTATATATAAAATATATAAATTAAATATATTAAACTACAATATATAGTCACATGATGCATTTGTATATCATGGATAAATAGCTGACTAAGATTTTGCACTTCAGCAAGTTGAGCAACTGTGTCTTCACACAAAATAAATCAAGAGGCAAAATGTAGTTTTGACAGCAGGTTTTGAACAAGCCAGCTTGGCCCCTTGTTTACAATCGGATTTCACACCAAGATTTATTTTCTAAGTCGGGGAACGCCCTCCCCACCACCACCAGAGCGGCAGAGTCGCTCTCCATCTTCTGCCGCAGACTACAGAGTACACATGAACTAATCACCTTCCTACCCAGCACTTGCCCTCAAATATAAACCCCAATTTTTTTATTTATTTGTGTGAACACAACTTATTTGTCTTGAGTGGTTTGCCTGCAAAGCTGTCTTGGACTGTAATTGAAAGCACTTTTGTAAATGACCCTGGATAAGAGTATTGCTCAATGATGTAACCGTAAATATCTGCATGCTTTTATTTCCCTGTTATTAATCAGGAAACAATCAATCCTTTTTTTTGTTAGTGTCGCTTGTGTAAGATTGGTCAACTTACTTGTGAGTTGTTCCATGAAGCTGTTGTTTTAATATACGGGCTCCTGCCTTTGGTAACTAAGGCAGTGATTGGCTGGACAGGACTAACATTTCAATATTTTCTGTCGTTTTAGATGACAGCGAGGAAGCTACTGTCAACAGGATTGCGTAAGTAAACAGTAATATACTCATAACTCTCCTTTCCAGCATGTGAATGTCATTGAAACATGTGTCTGTGTGTGTGTGTGTGTCTCTGCGTGCGTGCGTGCGTGAGTGCGTGCGTGTCTGTTCTTTGTACCTCCACGTTGGTGTTACTCTTCCCTAGTTGGAATGGTGTCACTTGGCATCTCTGCCAACAGGTCTCAGGTCTGACAACATGCCCTGGGACAACCATGCCCTAAACTGAGATAATGTATGTGCAAAGGTCGAGAAATTAAAGCCACCAGAGGATGTGCTCACTCAGTTAGTTGGTATTAGTTATACCTACATGCAAAGAATGGCCAATGCATATTTATGTCAGTTACCTGGACAGTTGACACCAGAGGCTGGCTGAATGAGGGACTAGGCCAGGTGGTATGTGAGGCGAGCTATCAGTAACACCCCCCCTCTATCACCTCCTTTCCCCTCTCCCTCATCTCTTGTCTCCTCCCTCAGGTTATGGCTTTGTACCTTCACTCTCTCTGTGTCCATGGGGGCGGTCCTACTCCTCCCCCTCTCCATCCTGTCCAATGAGGTGCTGCTCTCTTTCCCGCACAGCTACTACATGCAGTGGCTCAACGGCTCCCTCGTCCACGGTACGGCCCGGCCCGGCCCCACCCAATAACGGCGCACACACACACACACACACACACACACACACACGCACACGCACATACACCCCTTCATTAACTTACAAGTATGCACATACATGCACGCATGCTCACACAAGTAAACGTACACACTCCTGTTCATACAGTACTAGGTCACACACAACCTTTAAAGATGTGATTGGAGAGTGCCTAGTTGTGCTCAGTTATCACATTTTGTCATGCAAGCGGTACTCATGAGTGGGCACACTGGTGTCAATAGCCTAAAGGGTCTGCTATTGCATAAACGCAGACCACGCTTGGGAGTAGATTCACCCACATTCTCCTCTCTCAAGGATAAGAATTTGAATAATAGAGAATAGCATATATATATATATGCTGTTTTGCATAATATATAGCATTATATATGCTGTTTTGTGGAAATGAGCTAAACTAATGCACCTGGAGAAGGCTGGGATGCTGGAAACTATGGTTAGTGTCTGCCCTCTGGTGGCTGACCGAGGAACTTCGGCGTCCACACACACAGTGATGAGGGCAGCAGTGATGGGATCAGGTGGTGTCAGTGGGTAGCAGGTAAATAATTGTAATGTAATGTCTTAACCTCCCTAACAGAACACAGTAGGTCTGGTCTGTTATCTTTATTTTTACATCACCTGTTTCTTCTCAGGGCTGTGGAACATGGTCTTCCTTTTCTCCAACCTCTCCCTCTTCTTTCTCATGCCGTTCGCCTACTTCTTCACCGAGTCCGAGGGCTTCGTCGGGTCCAAAAAGGTATCGCTCTGCTTTTCCAAGACTCACCATAAGCTCATTTGAACAGTTGTTGGAAGCAGCTCTGGCATGAAATGGTGTTAGACTACATTATAGGCAATGCATTTAGTCTTTGTTCGGCCTGTATGTTACAGCCTCAACTTTTTAGTTCTTCATGTGGTCCGAACATGGTTGCTGTGCAATTCTCTTTTTAATTAACCAACTTGTTCATTAAAGACTTGCAATGAGTCTCAGTGCCTTTTCCGGTTATTGTGATGCCCAGAGGTACAGTGCGTAGCGTGTAATCCGTTGTGTTCTTGGCGTGTAACCCGTGTCCTGTGTCGTGTGCCGTGTTCAGGGCCTGATTGGCCGATTGTACGAGACGACGGTGGTGCTGCTGCTCCTCACCCTGCTGGTCCTCGGCATCGTGTGGGTGGCCTCCGCCCTCCTCCACCATGACACTGCCCAGGAGAGCCTCTACGGTGAGCTCAGGCCTGCTGTCAGAGGAGTTTAGTCACATTCTGTCTTTCAGACGAGTTTAGTTGGATTCTGTCTGTCTCAGGGGAGTTTAGTCAAATTATGCCAGCCAGTAATGTGCATGTTTACCTGAAGTACTGTAACTATGCTTAACTATACGTTCTTTTAACAATAATGTTCTTGATCAAGATACTGTGTTGTCAGCATGAGGTGCTAATAGAGAATGCTACTGAAGGCAGATCCCTTTCTTTCTCTCCCTCTCCATCTCCCCCTTTCTCTTCCTCTCTCTCTCAGATATGTGGGAGTATTATCTGCCCTACCTGTACTCCTGCATCTCCCTGTTTGGGGTGCTGCTGCTTCTGCGTGAGTATCTCTCGTCCCCCCATAATTGGTCGTTTCTGGGGGTGTGGTCTGCTGCCAGCGCTCTGTAACGCGTCTCCCGTGTTCCCCCCCCCCACAGTGTGCACACCCTTCGGACTGTCACGCATGTTCAGCATCACGGGAAGCCTGCTGGTCAAGCCTCGGGTGAGCCGCCCTGTGGGGAAAATGGGCTGTTGGGCTTGTTTTGCATTTGCCGCTCTCGCGTTGAGGTTGTTCTTTGTTTAACCTCTCATTCTGTCACCCCTTTCTCTCTGTCTCTCTCACCCTCTCTCTCCCTCTTCTTTTTCTGGTTTCCTCCCTTTATTTCCCTGCCAATCCCCCCTTCTCTATTCCTCTGTCTTTACCCCTCCTTTTTTTCGTCCCTGTTTCTTTTTCTTCCTCCCTCTCTCAGCTGTTGGAGAATATAGAGGAGACAGTCAGCTGTGTCTTGTTTGAGGAGGCCTCTCTTTCCAGAAAACTGACCGGTGAGTGTGCTGTGTGTGTCTGTGTGTGTGTGTCTGTAGGGAGGTTTATAGGTGTACAGCATGGACACTGATGTGCAGACGGTAACCGCAGTCTGGTTTCTGATTGTCTGATTGTCTCTGTCTCTCTCTCTGTAGGTGGGGCTTCCTGCTGGATCGGCTTAAACATGGAGGTGATGAAGAGGCAGTTTCTCAGTGTGCAGGCCCGGCGCATTGCCTTGGGTAAGGCAGAGCTGCAAGAGCCGCCTTTACTGACACTACACACTAGAGGGCGCTCCAGCACAGAGTGTGTGAACAGGCCAGACTTCTCAGAGGCATAAACCAGTCTTCTTTCTGCTTGTCTTCCTCTTAGAGATGAGGAGGAGGGCGTCGCCATGGCAGCGTAACCTTGGTTACCCACTGGCTATGCTCCTGCTGCTGGCTCTCACGGTAAGGAGGGATATCCTTTAGGGGTGCACTCACCTGAGTTGCACACACAGTCATACTCTCACACGCATATGCACACATGAACGGACACACTCACGTAAACACATACGCGCACCTTTCCCGCACAGTATTATGGGTCTGATTTGTGCACTTGCGTCCCCTCTCCTCTTGGTCAGGTCATGTCGGTGCTGATGGTGTGTTTCCATGTGCTGGAGCTGCTCATCGATGACAGCGCCATGCCCAGAGGAATGGAGGTGAGGGCGCTATATTAGCATCTGGTCCCAATCCAGGAGGACTTGCAGTGCAGCGCTCCACAGCGTCTGACACAAAGCCACCCAGCCTGTACCTGGGAATTGAGCCTGAAACCTTCCAGTTATGAGCCCGGCTCTCTACATGCTGTCCCTCTGCCCCCTCTGTAGGACCCCCACCTGGGCGCCGCCTCCTTCTCCATGTTCGGCTCTCTGGGAGCGGCTGTGCAGGTGGTGATCATCCTGTATCCTTTCACGCAATCTGAGGGATGTGTGTTTGTGTGTGTGTTCACCTTTGTATGTATGTATATTGGCGTGTGTGTGTTTGTGTGTGTGCGCGCGCGTGTGTGTGAGTCCTGAGCACTGTATTGGGCCCTTAACCCTCTGTGTTCAGGTATCTGATGGTCTCCTCTCTGGTAGGGTTCTACAGCTCACGCTTTTTCACAGGTCTCTTGCCTCGAACCCAGGACACCACTCTGACACAGGTACATCCTCCGCAGTCTCTAGGTTTCCATTTTGTCTCTGTGTTTGTCTGTACGAAGGTGCAGCCATCTAACTTTGAGCCCCTCTCTGCCCTCCCCGCCCCCAGATCATCGGAAACTGTGTTTCTCTGCTGGTTCTGAGCTCGGCGTTGCCCGTCTTCTCCCGGACTCTGGGTAGGTGCTGGTGCTGGTCCTGGTTTGCGATTGCATACCGCAGCGTCTGTGTGTCAGTCTGTGTTGGGCTGGAAGCTCGCAACAAAAAGGACTGAAGGTGGACTGAGGCTTCATGAACCCCAAAATGGATGGAGCCGTCGTGTGCTATCACTGACTCGCTGAGTTGGACCTATCGTAGCATCTCACTTTGCAGAGCAAAGTTTCTTGATTGGTTCAGAGAAGTCATAGATTAACAGAACCCATGGCTGTACCCTGCTTTTGGGATAATGAAACCTCACTGTCCACATCAGGATCAGAATCTGTAAGGCTGTAATACCATTTATGGCCATAGGAGAGCATATTGAGGCACATTATAGCCTGACCAAAGATAAGGGCTGTGTCATTGTTCAAGAGGGTTGCCATGGATTTGTTACAAAACAAACTAAATTCCTGACAAAATGAGAGAAATTATTTATTGAATCCACCCCAAATATAGGTGTTGTCAAAGGGGGTTTATGTGTTCTTAGAATCGTTTCCCTGTGGGCTGGTCTCTTTCCTCAAAAAAAAATAATAAAATAATAATTTAAAAAAGCCACACAATGATTTAGAAGTTTCCTAAACCTTGCCAACCTGTAATTTATTATTTTTTTCCCATGTCTTAATTTTTAAAGCGATTGTTCACATTATGGGATTTTTGCAGTTTTATGGTGTAATATGGATATATATAATAATATGCAGTTTTTAAGGATGATATTCACATACATTTGACCTTCCAGCTTTAGTAGCTGGTCAAAAATGTTTCAAGTAACTCCAGAAAGCAGTTTGTACAGCGGTGTTATGGTTCCAGCGGTTGTACATAGGAGTAGATTCATTTCACAGCATTTATTCACAATATTAAACGTACATTTAATTTTTTGAGTTTTTATTTCTGTCCAGTAGTTCTTTCCTTCTCAAGTTGCATGTGTCATAGGAAATGGTTCCAACCGAAAATAAGATTAAATGTTATTTTTGTAGAATAATGAAATAACCCAGAAACCAGTCTGACTTTTGAACAGCAGACCTGACGGCAATGGGTCTGAGCAACGTGACAACCAAAAACACTCAGGAGAGAAATCTTCTAAGTTACTATATATATATATATATATAGTATATATATTTTTTATGTAAATTAATATTTTTTGTCTCTCCCTTAGGTATCACACGGTTTGACCTGCTAGGAGACTTTGGAAGATACAACTGGCTTGGGAACTTCTACATCGTCTTTCTGTACAACATTGTGTTTGCGGGACTGACGTCGGCCTGCCTTATCAACACCGTCACCTGGGCGCTGCAGAGAGAGTTGATGCGTGCCTTTGGTCAGTCTGCTGTACTCTGTGTGTCTGTGTGACGACGTGTTTGTGTAACTGTGTGTCTGTGTGACGACATGTGTGTGTCTGTGTGATGGTGTTTTGTAACTGTGTGTCTGTGTGATGGTGTGTTTCTGCAAGTGTGTGTTTGTGATGGTAAGTGTGTGTCTTTGTGGTGGTGTGTTTATATGAACCCCAATTCCCAAAAATTGGGACAGTGTGTAAAATGCACATAAAAGCAGTAAATTCTCTTTTACTTTTACGGTATTTAATTGAAAACAGTACAAATAAAATATATTTAATGTTTTTCCTTATCAACTTTATTGATTTTTGTAAATGTACGCTAATTCCGAATTTGATGTCTGCAACACGTTCCAAAAAAAAGACAAGTTCAAAGAACGCCTGTTTGGAACATTCCACAGGTAAAGAGGTGATGCTATCATGACTGGGTATAAAAGGATATCAAAATATATGATTGGCTAAATGGCTGTAAGTCATCAAGGGTCTGAGGTATCAAACGAGCCTCAAACCATCACTCCACTGCTAGTTATGTAGTAGATATGGATGGATCATTTTAAGGGTTGTTTCTCCTGACAAATTTTCCCATTGAACTCTATGGAAAAATAAGTCGGGAGAAACAACCCTTCAAGTGATCCATATCATATCTACTGCATATTGATGACTTACAGCCATTTAGCAAACCATGGGTTCCATACTATTCCCGTGCAATTTACATGTAGTCTCACCCCCCATAGAGATCCGTTCAAATGCAGAGAGGTTATAGTATCGCTTGTAAGAGTGCCTGAAAATAAGATGTCAAGAGTTTTTTGATATCCTTTTATACCCAGTCACGATAGCATCATCTGTTTGCCTGTGGAATGTTCCAAACAGGTGTTTTTTTAAATTTCCAGTCTTTTTTTTGCCCCTGTCCCAATTTTTTTGGAATGTCTTGCAGGCATCAAATTCTGAATTAGCGTATATTTACAAAAATCAATAAAGTTGATAAGGTAAAACATTAAATATTTTATCTTTGTACTTTTTTCAATTAAATATATGTAAAAGAGAATATACAAATTACTGCTTTCTGCTTTTATGTGCATTTTATGTGCTTTTATGTCCCAACTTTTTGGGAATTGGGGTTTGTAGAAGTGTGTTTGTGTTACTGTGTGTCTGTGGGATGGTGTTTTTGTGTAACTGTCGGTGATTGTGTGTTTGTCTAAGTGTGTGTCTGTGTGGTGGGCTTGCATAATTGTGTCTGTGCATGTAAGTGTGTTTGTGTGGAGGTGCGTGTGTTTGCGTGTGCACGTGTGTGCGTATGTCAGGGTTTGTGGGTGTGTTTGTAAGAGGGTGTTTGTTCTTGTGCGATGGATTGTGTGTGTTTGTGAATGCACACGTGAGGGTTAGATTAGGGCACAAGTATACGTGTGCATTAAATTGGGGGCAGGGTGTGTGCCGTTGTGGCCCCCATTTGCATATCAAAAGAAATGCATGAATAGCATCACACACAGCACATTTCATATTTCATATTTCATATTCAGCATTAGCACTTCCGCCAACATGCGCACTCAAGTGTTTATTGACCGGCCCTAAAAGAACAGATGCATTGCACTGGCTTGCCAACAAGAACAAACACCTTCATTGTAGTGTCTGTACGGTTTGTGTGTGTCCGGTCTGAATCAGCCCTCCGGCTATGAGCTTTTCACCAAGGTCATGGATCCCATGAAAGTACGAAATGTCAAACTGAGGAATAAAATGTGAACTGTGAGCTGGGAAAAATTCAACCATAATTTGGCAGTCAGGATATTAAAAACAGGCCTGGCTTCTCTCTCTGCTCGGTTGTGTCGCTATGCCTGATTGACTTTTGCTGGAAGCCATCTCTTGTTATTGCGATTGAGAATTCCAACTTGGGAGAGAAGGAAAATTGTGAAATTAAAGATGTGAAAAAAGGAAAATGACAACTGAGTCGAGTCAGAAACGTAAGGATAACTTTTGTGTCAGTGTGTAAAATAAAATTTTATTTCCATCACTTATTACATTAAAGGGAACATTTTCCCCAACTTAGTTCAATCAAAGCAAATATAGCTTGAATAATTAGCAAGTTGCAAGTTATATAAAGTACCTTTTTCAACATTCAGTTTAGCTCCGCAAAACCTTCCATTTGAATACAGGTCACATCAAGCATTTCACCAACAGCTCATAGAAGACTAACTTACCAATGAACTACGGGAGCTTGAGGCAAGGGAAACATGGAAGTAGCTGTGTGCACTTTCAAGATAAAGTTTAAAAGATAAGAACATTGTATTTGACATACCACATTGCTTGCTTAACAGAGGGCAAGTCCCACACATGTATAGATGATAGATTTTGACATCATAAAGACGATGACAAGTGGTCAAGAGCATGAATGGTGATGCATACCTTTCATATTAAACAGCACAGTTCTTTTCACCCGTGTCATCCGGAGTAGTTAAATATCTTGCACTATGTTCAAATAGAGTATTGCTCGTATCGTGGCCTGAACGTTTGTATCATCATCTGTGGTTAAAAAAAAGCTTTGTTTATTTTTTTGGCTGAATTTTTTCTTTAACGGTGGATGTTTCTGGGATTTACCGATGGTTGCTTGCTTATTTCCCTTGGCAATTACAAAATATTTCCCATGTTGGAAATCGCAGTCCAAATAAAGGTTAATGTCTGAACCACATCTGTCAGGCCAGTTTGAATGAGTAAGGTTCAGGAGAATGGGTGTATGGTTTGTGTATACACCTGTCTGCGTGTTTGTGTTTGTTTGTATGTGTGTGACTGTAAAAATTTGTGTTTTTGTGAGTATGCATGTGTATGTGATGGAGCGTGTATGTGTGTATGTGTGCGCAAGTGTGTGTGTGTGTTCGTTCAGGCGATAGGTGTTCCCGGCTCTGTCCCGGTTTCCCTGTGGGCTGGTCTTTCCTCAGATAGAAAGAGCACAATCCTCTCAGGAAGGTGCTGTGGGACAGCGGGGGGGGTGGGGGGGGCGGGGGGGGCAAGGGGCCCTTGGGGACTGTAGGCCCAGCTATTGAACCCCTCCAAAACACACACCCTCCGCCCTCCGCCCAATACAAACATCACAGCCGAACACGGCAGTGAAACCCCGAGCCCTGAGCATGCCAATGCAGCCACACAGACCCTCACTGGTGTGTGAGATATCGTCTCTGCTGTGAGCACGCAAACACACACACATGCACACAGTAGCTTTCTAACGTGACCTTTGCCCCGTGCACCTCCCCTCCCTACCCAAGAATGTGTTCCTTCCTTTTATTTATTTTTTTGCAAACTGGGATGAATCCAATTCCCTTCTTCCCTGTGTACCACTGCATTTTTGTAATGTTTAGGCCTGTTTGTTTTGTTGGTCATCGTCGTCCTCCTCCTTAATGAGCGTCTTTTCCCCTCCGTTTAGGTCTTCACAAGCTCCCTCTGAAGATGTCCCGTTCCGCCATCCCCTTCAAGCTCCTCTTGGCCAGCGGCCTGTCCAAGATTCAGTGACATCACACCGGTCTTTGGTGTCTTGCACCTCGAATCTCCAAAGACGCAGAACCTTCTTTAAAAACCAATGCAAGATTCCTCTTTGGACAACAGGACACTACCGTGTCTGGTCCGCTCAGCCAATACGAGCACAGAGGCAAGGTAGACGTCAGCCGATTGGAGGAGGCGTGCAGTTAAGGCACGCTGGAAGAGTATCAGCTCAAGGAATTGGAGGGAAAATTTTAGTCTGGCCAACACAGACTTACCTTTGGGACCAAATGTTTGTTTCTGTGTTTCTGGAGGTCACTGTCTGAATTGTAATGTTGGGGGCGGGTGATTATTTGCCAAAAAGGCATTAAGTGCTTAATTAAGCACAGAAAAGGAAGTGCAGTGCTGCATGACCTTTCACCCTGTACCCACAACAGTGCCTTATGGGACATTAACAATGGCAATATTTAGTAGATGGGATTTGACACCTGTCCAAACCTAGGCCTGCAGACCTTTTTTTAACGTGACGTCATGGCTGTGACATAATTTCCTCTTCCTGCCCAGTCTATGGAGTTTATTCTTGCTTTGGCAGGAAGTTTAACACGGGGCATTTCCTATCCGTGCAGACCCCCCCCCCCCTCGTTACCCCCCACGCCTTCCCCCTTTTACTGAACTATTTATGTTGCCTCAGTCACTCCTCTTACCTTTCTCTTCTGGTGAAATGCCATTTCCTTTTTTTGTTGTGTCTTTTTCTCCACGGTGCAACAGAAACCTAATTAGGAGTGTGAAGGACTTGAAGAGAAACGAGAGAGATCGTATTCAGTTTGACAGCGATGAGGATCGGAGGCTTTTTCCAAATGACCTCTGTGTCTTAACGCTTTGGGATAAGGGGACGAGGAAGTGGGGGAAATATTTTTGTCCGGCCTAAGTGGAAATGAAAAGAGCAGGGTTAAAGAACTTAGTGCTTGTCCCATAACCTTTTATACCATAAACAACCGTGTCTGTGGTGTTGGAGGGTTTGCTTTTGATTTTTTTTTTTCAGAATAATTAACTTGAATTGGGAGAGGGGTTGGCTATCCTGGTTGCTCAGTACAGTACAGAATATTTACTTGTGGCCAGCAACCGAAAACCATACTGTGAAGCGTTTACACTAGTGCGTGCGTGTATGTATAAACTGAAGTGCAATACAGAATATGGGATGGTCAGGCTTGGTTGTGAACGATAGTGTGTGCAGGTGTGTTTCTTTTTCTGTTCCCTGTGACCACGTGTTTACTGTGACATATCATATTTTAGATGTATGTTTCTCTCCATTGTTTATTTAGCTCTGCTGCGTTGTTTGTTTGTGTGTGCCTGTGTTTTCGCTGCATCATCTCATTGTAGTGAAATATGTGGACGTCTCCAGCGAATGGGCAGTGGCGTAGCCAGGAATTCCTGGGGTGGAATTTCGAACCGAACTGACGAACTTGAACCACTTGTGGGGTGGAGGTGGAGGGCAGTGCAGAAGGATTGTCGACTAAAGGAGAGGGGGGGCTGGGTTATAGGCCAAAACCCACTAACCCCTCTGCTACGTCTCTGCAACGGGGGTCTTGAACTAGACTCTGCTTCAGGGGATAATTTTTCACTTTTGCCCTGAGAAGCCCTCAAAACGGGTTGCTGAAAAGCCATGTCTCGCTGGTAAATATGTGGGGGGGAATAAGAATCACTAAGTTCTTTGTTTATTTTTTTTTTAAAGTTCCGTCAGAGAAAAGAAATGAAGCTGAAAGGTGTTTCTGCTGGAACTGTGCTGCTGTGCTGTCTATTATCAAATTTATCAAGCAGTTGTTTTAAATCTGTAGTGAATTTTGGTACCTCTTAATCGTTTTAAAGAAAAATGACTGCTCATCCAAATATGTGTTTTGATGTTTAAAAAAAACAAAAGAAAAACAGTAATTTGTCCCTTACCAATTGTTTACACCAACCCCTCAACCTCAAATCTACAGTCATGTTGGACTGAGTTGCTGCTTCAATCAGTGAGGCTGCTATGAGTGACATGGTGAGGTGGAACCAAGGTGGAAACGGAATGATCCGGAACAGAATTGTAATCCCTGTGTGTGCTGTATATTTCTAACCGTGTCCTTTTCTATGCTTAATCACTCTTACCTGAGACCGGGCGTAAGCTGGCCCTTAAATTTAACATAGATGTGTCATCACTGTTTCACTTCAGTTTCTTTCGAGAAGTCCAGTAACTGCAGTTTGAAAGGTGATGACAGATGCAGATTCTGTCACTCAGATTTACATTTAAGGAGAGGAGGGAAAAAGTTGTCTCTGTGAATTTTCTCAGCATTGGAGCCATACAAAATTCTGTAAATGTTTTGTTTTTAATTCATTTTTTCCCCCCAAAACCACAGAAAACTGAGGCGATGAAATGTGGATGTGTGGGATTTATTTTTAACATAGTGTGGGGGGGATTTGCTACAATTTACTATTGTTTTTATTGATTTAAAAAAGACAATAAATGTATTTTGTCAGTTGCTTTTTCTATACATTTTGTATGTCCTCATTTTGTTCTTATTCTGTATATTTAATCATGGAATGATTTTTTTGTTTTTGGGTCTTGTGTCTGTGCGTGTGTGTACCGACTCCGGTCATTAGGTGTATATGCTGTATGTGCGCGGGAATCTGCATATGCGAATACCTTGGATCCTTTCTCTGTTTGAGGGGCAGACGGGAGCGCGCGCCAGCATACATATCGGCGTATGTCAATCAGCGTGTGAGTGTTCCAGTGCATTCCCACATGAGCGTGTCACTATCTACGTTTAGCTGTGCGTGTGTGTCTGTTCGTGCATCTCTCACCGGTGTCTCCTCCGCCCTTTGTCGCTCTGCTTTAATCAAGGAGGGGGGGCGGGTTATTTTACCTCGTCTGTCAGCGGGCTGCAACAGGGACGCCGCTCCCGCTCGAACCCACGTTTCCCGCCCGCGCTCGGATGTCCTTGTCAGATAAACTGAAAATCAGTCCGTTTCTCGCGGTCCGCTCTGTCTTCTCTTCTCTCCCTGAATATTATTCATTTCCTGCAGCGTTTTGAAGTCTGAGGGAGAAAATCCCTCTGCGTCTTGATTAATTTAAACCTCTTGATTGTGTTATTGTTTTTCTTTTTTTGTTCTTGTTTTTGTTGCGCTGGAGGTTTTAATTGCATTAATTTAATTTCTTCTTCTCCAGTCTTGTTTTGTTTTCCTGTGGCGGCTTGTTTCGTGCGGTCTTTCCTCTGCCGGCAGGGAGTTTTCCCGAACCTCTGAGTATCAGGATCGGTCCCTCCACCCCCGAATCAACGGGCGCACTGGCGCTCACAGCCTCGCGCACGGAAGGTAGGCTACAGTGCCCTCCACTATTATTGGCACCCCTGGTAAAGATGAGTAAAAAGGGTTATAAAAAAAATTAACCGTTTGGTGAATTAGCTTAATCTCACACTGAAAAAATGAGAAAAATCCTACCTTTAATTGAAGTTAATTTATTATGAGAAAGAAAAATCCCTCATCAAGAAATAATTATTTTTTAACAAAACCATGTGTGCCACAATTATTGGCACCCCTGCATTTATATATGGAATAAAGTAATCATTTTTAATATTTGGTCGCATATTCTTTGCATGCCATGACTTCCTGATGTCTGTGACCCAACAACATCAGAAGACTCTTGATATCTTATTTTCTGGTACTCTTACAAGTGATACTATAGTGTCTCTGCATTTGAATGGATCTCTATGGGAATTGGGGGGTGGGACTAGATTTAGCTGTAAATTACACTGGAACAGTATGGAACACATGGTTGGCTAAATGGCTCAGTCACCAAGGGTCTGACGTATCAAATAAGCCTTAAATGGATAACTTGGAGAGGTTTCTTCTCCTGACTTATTTTTCCATAGAGTTCAATTTCTAAAAACATGTTTTCACTTTGTCATTATGGGCTATTTGAGGTCATTTTTTGTCTCAAAATTCTACACAGAACTATTGTAGAATATGTCTGTAATGTAATAAAACGTGGAGAAGGTGAAAGGGGTGTTCAGACTTTCCGGCTTGACTGTACATGTATGTTAATAAGAAGGTAATCATTTTGTTCACAGCAGTGATAGAGGAGACATAATTAGTGTCACATTTTAGTATTTAGGCTATTGCATTCTTGGTGAAAAGTTACCATCAAAATTAAAATATAATTAGTATTTATAATTAGCTCAGGTGATCGCCCAGCCATCAAGGTAAACCAGTTTTATTTGGTTAAGTGGTTAAGTCTAGGGATTCCCAAACTTTAATCTCAAATCACCCTGTGTGGTCATTTTTTTAACGTGTTTCTCCAACCATAGAATAAATGGTTTTAGTACAATATGAATATGCAACAATTTACAATGATCGTAAAATAACTAATAATGTGAAAGTCGAAAATGTACAGTAGCCTACTATGGAAAAGTTTTTCGGCACCCTAGATTTTTTATACAATTTTTTCTTAGATGTTTATTTTTTGTCTTCTGCAGTATGTCAGTAGAAAAGAGCAAATTTTTTCCAAACAAAAGTTCCCGAAATTAATTTCCCCCCAAAAAATGGAACTATCTTCAGCGAAAAGAAGAACAAGGAGTTTTGCAACAGATGGTATGGCCTCGACAGAGCCCTGATCTCAACATCATTGAGGCTGTCCAGGATTACCTGGACAGACCGAAGCAAGCGAGACAGCCAAAGTCTGGAGAAGAAATGTGGCAAGTTCTCCAAGATGCTTGGAACAGCCTAACAGCTGATTTTCTTATAAAACTGCACAGCAGTGTAGCCTAGAATTGATGCATTTTGGGTAGTCTCACCCATTTGATTGATTTCATTTTTTACTATTTACTGCTCTTTATAGTCCATTTTTTGATATTTAGAAACTTATTATTTTTGAAAGCATCTTCACTTTACAGAATGTTTTTACATGTGCTGAAGACTTTTGCACAGTACTGTACGATTTATGAAATATGGATTTGGCTAATTCTATACTAAATGTTCCTAAAAGGGAAACTCGTTTTCCATTTTTCTTTGGGTCCCTGGAACCCCTTCCCGGTCCCCCAGAGTTACCCAATTGGGGACCCCCTTGTCTAATCAATTTGAGATACCTTGCTGATTTTTGTGTATTGGGCTCAAAATTCGGAGGGTACTGATTGTGATTCTATGTGAATGGTATTCTCCCAGTACTTTAAACTAACAGTGTGGACACTGACATAACTGGAAATTATGTTCAGAAGACCATAAATATGAGAGATTAAAAACCCTGTCCTTTGACATCATAGAAATGCATGGTCCAAATGTCTCTGCAATCAAACGGCTGTAAAAAATAAATAGAAAATTCTGCCGGGCAACACAGACCGTTTAACTAGTGATAGAATTCTTTCTGCGAGTTTTGAGACAAAGCTGGAGACGGGCAGCGTGTTACTGGATGAGATAGGCTATCTTTATTGTCAAAACACAAGAATGAAGGGGGGAAAAAGACACAGATTAGCCTTCCTGACACTCTGGTGTTTGAAGCGTGTGCCAAAGTGCATTAGGAGCTGTTATTCCCGCCGCTAAGTGCTGGCAAATAGAAAAGCGAGTGCACAGGAAAAGGCGAGACTTTTCTTTTTAATCAGCTGATAATGGGCCACACTGTTCGTTTGCCCCTGTGCGCCCCTCCCTGCGTGCACGTTCACGGCACACTCACCCAACGCACTCCACCCGGATGTGCACTCGCACACAAATCTACAAACGCCTTTAATGATGCCGACTGTTACACGCTCTACACGGACTGAGTTATGACTCATTATTTGATGGACAGTAAGGGACATGGACGTCCAGAGAGGATTTAGAAATAAAAATATGAAATGCACACACTCCTGCTTGAGCCACCAGCGCAAACACACGATCACTTTCGCGCTTGAAGCACGCTTTCACCTCCACGCTCCTGTTCAATACTCTTGCGCGCACACACACACACGCACGTTACCATTCACGATCGCTCTCACGCTCTTTAAAAACACACTGTCATTCACACACTCCTGCTGAACACGTTCCTTCACAGACACACGCATGCTACAAAACCCTCGGTAAGATGCTGATTTTGGCCCATTGGAGGGAGGGCCAGCACCTTATCTGATGCTTTCACCTTAGACCTCTGATCTGGCTGTTTCAGGACAGGAAGTCCCACCCTGGTCAGCCATTGTCCGGTCTTCTGCAGCATCAATACAGACATGTCAAGAACAAATGAACAGAGTCCCTGCATACAAATGTACATATGTGGCGTTTCCTGTGAATGTGGGACTTTTGTCTGTACATTACAGAGAAGAATCATGGTTATATTTCATTGGTTCACTCCCACCATATTGTTAAAGGCCATGACTGGAGTATTTTGGGAAAAGGGTAGCTCTGTGAAACGTTACATCAAGCCTCAAATAAGGTCTGAAGTCACAAGATAGAATTTACTGAATAAATGTGCGCGCACACACACAGACACACACACACACATACACACAGCGACCACCACCCTGCTTCTTCCTGGATTGATAACAGGGTGAGAGACAGTAGAAAGGAGGGGGGGTTAGTCAGCTTTCCCTTTCTTCCTTTGCCCCAGCGCCAGGAAGCTGGTTTCTCAGCTGCTGGAGATGATGTCTGTGGAAGTGAACAGACACTCTCTTAAATGCCCTGTCTGGCCTTGCATGAAACCCTTTTCTATATTACACTGCAAACCCAGCAAGAAATAAAAATAAATGCTAAAACCCAAAAAAGTTGCCACTTTATTTTACAAGTTAAAAAAGGAAGCTCTCCACAGTAAAATACCCACGGAAGAGAGTTTTTAATTGGACCTTTATGTTTCAATACCTGCCTGCTTCTGACAAACGGATTGGGGAAGGCGTTCACTCCAACCAGAAGTCCCTATAACCGATTTTGACAAAAATATCCATGGGGAAGGGGGGCAGCCAGGGGCTACCCTTGAACTCAGGTGAATGGGTAACTCTGAGCTGTTGGACGTGAGGGGGGCAGAGTAACCCGGACAGGAAAGATCTCGTTTTCTGCGGTGAGGCTGAGCAGGAAACGCTGCTATTCACAGTACTGTACTCCCATCCTGAAGAGAGTGGGAGGGGTGGGAGGGGGTAGGGATGTGGAGGTTGGGTGGGGGGGGGTGGGGGGGGGGGGGGTACATAAATAAAAACTAATAATGATTTAGATCAAATCAATTTCAAACAAACAGAAGCTTTTTCCCCCTTCCCTTTTTTAAAGGCCTAATTAAATATTTTGAATTTGTGCTCTCAGGAAAAGCTCATCAGTGGCAACCGATTGTCCCAGTGAAAGCGTTTCTTTTGTGATCTCCATCGGTTGTGTGTTCTATTTCCTCTCTCTCAATGAGCAATCTGTGATCTCTGCCACTGGTTGGGAGAGCCCAGCCCTGACCCTCCTCTGTGTCTTTCAGGCAGACAGGAATATGCAACTCTTTGCCCCCTCTGCTTCTCTACGGGACCCCTTTGAGATCAGAGTCGATTCTGTGTTGCGTGACGTGCCACCCCCTCACCCAGAATCTGAACAGGAGTATCGACTGATGCTTGATGCTCCCATGTAATTTTACAGTACCTACTAAAAGCAGGCATGTTGATGAATAAGACAAGAAAAAGTAATTAGCATCCCATTAATATCCGTTTTACACATGTAACATGAAGTGCTATTTGTTTCTTTTTTTAGCTAGGTTCCATTCCAACTATATATATATATAATATTGTGTGTGGGTGTGTATATGTGCCTCTGTCTGCATGGATAGTACATGTGCTTGGGAATCTGCCAATGGGAATAAATTAAATCTTGTCGCTGTTTGAGGGGTGAGTGTGTGCACATGGGCGCCATTATATATCAGTGTGTATATAATATATTACACATAAAAAACTTAATGAACAGAACAGGCCGTTCAGTCCAACTTTGCTTGTTGTCATTTTGCCAAACTGTCTACTGTGCATCAAACACTGTTAGGTTTGGTAATGAACACCAAACCGTCTTTGCTTCTACTACATGACCTGGTAAGCTGTTCCACACATGAAAAATATAGTGTCCCCTTGAATGGACAGGGACTTGATTGGTAAAGGTACACAATGAATGGCCAGGCTAAAAAAAACCACAGAATGAGTTCAGAACAGAGTTTCTGATCTGGGATGGTAGTGCAGATTCATCATGGGGACAAGATGGAGGCTGGCTAAACCAGGTTCCATGTACGGTAGACATCATAATCTTTTGCACTGTGTATTTGAGAGGATAAACAAATGGACACTCATTGATACTACTGCAGTGAAATAATGTGTAAGTACTGATCCGTGTGTGTGTGTGTGTGTGTCTGGGGTGTGGGTCTTTCCAGGAAACTACAGAAGTTAATGGCCTCAGCATAACATCTTGTCCTTTGGCCTCTAATTTCTGATTTATGGTGATGTAAATGTCCCAGTTGTCAGAAACCTGGAAATACAATTTTATTTGGAGGAAATCATTCTGATATTATTCTGTTCTTTTTTCATTCCCCTTCACTCGCATATTGAGTTCTGCATCTTGTCATCGTTATCTCTCTAGGCATTCTCTGACTTAAAAAAATCCACACCATTGTTCTTTGGGGAGGTTTAAAAATAATACGCTGATAGAGCTCGTGCAGGGTGTTTCCAACTTTAAGAGTTCTTCAGTGCACGGAGGTCAGGGGCTTAGTGTCAGCGGTTTGTCCTCTGGTCCTGCAGCGAACAAAGAGAGGAGAGCTTACGAATGTCAGAGTGAGTCCGTGCCAGGACTGTGGTGTCTCTGCTGCAGGAAGCCGCGGCAGGGAACGTGGGCTCAGTGTCAGGGGTCCTCACCTTTAATCTGAACTAATTATAGACGGCAAATGTAACTCCAGCCCTGGTTAAAGTGCCCTGGTGTATTAGACATAAGTACAGGAAAACTTGAGAAAGCGTAATAACCATAAATAAAGTTTACTTATTTGTCTGTCCTTTATTGCGCACATACTGGGTATAAAGTATTGAATAAAACTTTTAAGTGATATTACATAAAGGCCTGTCTACTTCTATAATGATGACGTTTCAACTTGGCGGTGAATACCGTTATGTAAATTAAGCGCTAATAATATACTTAAGATTTACACTCGATTAAAAAAAACAACGGATTATTAGTCATGCAAGTCATCTTTTTGTCGGGTGCGCGCGCGAAACACAGTACTGCTGGACATAAATGAAGGAGGCGTGTGCGCCACTGTCTGGTTTGTGCGCGCGCGCAGGAAGGGAGGGCAATCTTATCCGGACACTAATAAGACCAATGGCTGGAGCGAAACGGTCAGGACCGCACGGAACCTCGACAGGAGACAGCAAGCGGGCGAAACTTCAATACTGCAATGAAAACTATGAGCTGGATAAACGAACTAATGGGATGACATTATTATTAGATGGAACGTGCAGAGGGATTTCCTCAGAGGAGTACAATAGCATAAAGTGGTCCCGAGGACTGCGCATTAAACTAGTTCAAACCGTAAGAGAGCGTGACATGGTCGATTGCTGGATGTCTGTGAAACACCTGTTAATCCCTATAGAACCGTGCGACTCACAATTCTGCCAGTATCAATTTATTTCTGACATTATTGGTAGATTAAAGTGTGTTTAAATTGTGAGATTTAATCTGAAATGTAATCATGCGTGCCTTACATTGTTTGTTGTTTGGTTAATTTTATAAGATAAATTAGCCTATAAGTATAAGTTAAACTAAAGTGACAGGTAATGGTTTTATCATATCGTTTCGATATAATTTAGCCTAATACTGTAAATAGGCCTAATATAGACTAAACCTCATTTAGACTTAGGCTACTTACAAGTTACATGAGTGGCAAAAGTACAACCAGTTTTTTTTATTTACACACGATGAACTAGCCTACCTCCTATTCATTAACCATTAATACGCCTCGTATCCGATGTAGCCTACTGAATTAACAATTAGACACAACAGCACTTGCCTTGCTGTGTAGAAAAATGACAAGTAGCCTACTCTGCGCAGAATTTACGACTAAATCCTAAAAATACGAGTGCTGTTACAATACAGAAATATATTCATATTTGTTACTTTGACACGAGCGACGTGAACTGGATGTGGCAAGCCTTTGTGGCTCTACTTCAGATGGCCGCAGGTGCCCTAGACGGAGCTCGCGCTGCGGGCTAACCAGGTGGTTTGTCCCTTGGCACAAAAAACTCGCGCTAATGCCGCTGCTGACTTGGCTCAGCCTGGCACGGCTCGGTGTATTATCAGTGTGCACATGGACATGGTTATTGACTGGTGCATGCGGGCCGGGACCTGGCATTGGCGTCCGAACCAAGATGCGAAAGCTGACCCCAATGCCTTACAAGCACTTCGTCCCTAACTTTTCGGAGAACAATCTGGGCGCCAGTGGCAGAGCAGAAGGCAAAATCACGCGGAACTCGGAACGGTTCAACGAACTCGTTTGCAACTACAACCCGGACATCATATTCAAAGACGAGGAGAACACGAAGGCCGATAGATTCATGACAAAGGTAAGAGAGAAGCAGTAGAATATGATATAAATAATGTTTCCCCCCCGCCTCGATTAACTTTGGCTATTTTACCGCTATTTGCCATTGTAACATAGTGGAACTTGCCAGCAGTGATTCACAGCTGTAGCCTACGATGTAGGCTAGCCAATTACATAGATCAGCACGTCCCTTAAGTTATGATCCATTAACAAATACATTTAATATAAGTGGTAGCCCTAATTACTGTGAACATGGTGCATTCATTATAATAAAATTATGCAGTTATAAAGTTGCCCACGTTTTTATGAAAACATGCTGCAAAGGGTCTCAGAGTGTTGTTGGAGTAGGCCTGCTGAACGTTTCTCGGTGTTCACAATTTCACGATTTTTTTCATCATTGGGGTTGAGGTCCGAAAGAACAAGTTATTCATTCGCCGAAATGTCTTGATTTTTTGTTTGTTTTGTATCAAATATTAAAAGTTGTAGACCAACGTTTTGCCTTCCCCAACGTTTGTTTTTCTTATCAGGGTCTCAAGACATTTCGTTAACTGCACAAGGACAGGTTTCCTGTGAAAGCATCACCTCCTCGGTTACCCCACTCCCTCTTGTTGGAAGTATCAATGATATCATACTCGGTTCAACTCAGTTTAATTCCACTAAAATGTTATTAATTAACGATAGAAGTAGGCCACTCGTAGGCCCTACTGAATTTACAATTTTCTCAAGTAACAGATTAGTGTCACTAAAATGCGAAGTGTTAGCCTTCTCCTTTTTTCCAACGCAAAGAGATAACCCCTCACTCTCTCGCGAGTTTTTATTTGAATTCAGAGGCTTCCCGACAATGATTCTCCGTTTAATGGAAATATAATAATTCCATCCAAGGCACAATCTCCGCAAAGGCAATTTTTTTGGTCGCCTGCAGCTTTGTGTCCACGCGACGCAGTTTAATGCTGTTATTCAGGAGAGAGAAATCCCCCCTTGATCGCTCCCTTTTAATCTTTAACCGAAGTCTTTGTAGTAGGGCAATAAAACGATTCCGGTATTGTAGTTACACTTGCCTGGTCTGTGTAGTTAATGGGTGGAACTCGGCAGGTGAGCCAAACAGACTCCAACGTCCATAGGTAAAGGAGTGCATACCTGGATCTTATCTGTCTTGAGCAACACAGAGATCCCTTATGATGGAGGTGTAAAAGCAACACAGCCTTCACTTGTTATCCCTAGTATTTGTATTTTTACTGTTCATCGGAATGGAATTGTGAAACTCAAACAGACCTGGTACGTTACTCAGGATAGGACCTCTGCCATGATACAACGATATGCATCACAATAGGATGGACATCACCATGTTCCTAACTATACTCTCATATGAGAAATGTAAGCACATTAATTTAACATTCATGTCATTTTAATAGCATGTGTCCACACATCCACTTCCTTCTGTAATCACACTTAGTTGATTTTGACAAATTAGCTCTGAAATCAGTATTTTGACAGAAAAACATAATGATACTGTGGCTCAGATAGAGTTACATATAACTGCAGGTGCTTTATTTGATAAATATCAGAAGTATATTTATATATAAATATATAAATATGCTGTTCAATTAAAGGACACTCAGTGAATTCAAATATCATTTCACAATGCACAATACATTACCCCAGCTCAGAGGAAATGTTTGGTGTTTTTACTTTTTAAAGGTGTGAAAACCCATATCAAAATGTTCAGTGTAAAATCAACTCTGATAGAGTACTTTTAACTCTAGTAGAGTGCACGTGTCCTCTATTGGACTGTTAGATTTAGTTAAATACAGAGAATTGTGTTGTATATCGAGCAATGTATGTTCTGTTGTTCTGTTTTTCTCTGACAGCTGAAGAGGGTGCTCTACAGTTTCCATGAATTCATTTAGAACCTCTATCATGAGTGACTTACCAAAAGAGCGTATACAATAAGGTCAGATAAACACGAGAAGTGTATATATGTAAAAATCCATTGTAACGCACTTAAAGAAATAGTACTGTAATAAACATATTGTGAGGCTAATGAATCATAATAATAGCCTAATGCATAGTGTCGTAACATTCTCTGCATGTCTTCAGATTGACATCAGATTGCCTGATGAATATGGCTTTATCGCAAAGCCCATCCTGCAAACCAGCTTGCATTAAACCTGAATGGAAACAGATTTCTGGGAATATCGCAGAAGGGAGTCTGCAGTCTCCTCACCTGGGCCAGTGACGCGCCTCTGACTATGTGTGCTGGGGGACGAAAGCCAGGGTCACATAAGGTGACGTGTGATGCGCCCGGGATTAGAGGGAGGCATGTTTTCTGTTGGAAATAACTCGGTTATAATTAGTTATTCGCTTAGCGAGTGCCCTTGTCCGGGGGCAAATGACATATGACGTACGTAGCTGATACCCACATGTTATCCGTGTGATTCCGGTTGAAGTGATTCGCACCAACCTCAGGGGCACAGCCGCATCCCCTCACCTGAGATGCAAACCTGCAACCCCCCACACACATACTGGCAACAGGTCCAGCCCTCACAGTTCTGCTGTACTGACCAGTGTGAGGTGTGAGAGTGGTTCGAGACTTAGCCCTATGATTCCCGTTATTTATGAGCCGAGAATCCGGGCTGACGGTGACAACACAAGCTATTCCCAGAAGATTGGGCAACTGGCCGAGCAAGCCTGTCACGTGATGTTGTGCAACTTTCCGGGACGTCCTTTCCGTGCCGATAATGCTGGCTTGCGATACATATGTATCGCATCTGTACGGGTGTGAGCGCCTCTTTTGCGCCCGGTCCGAGGTGGGGTGTGTGTGTGTGCGTGTTTCTGTGCACGCATTTGAAAGGGGTCCTTTGTGGATCTTTTGTAGGCTCCTGCGGGGTCGCCTGTCCGAAATTCCCGCTTGCTGAAGTAATGGCACCGTCGGAAAAGCCCCCTATTGTAGTTGTGACAATGAAACGCCTCTGCGCACTTTGGCGCGAGAGAAAATGTCCCTGGGTTTGCTTTCGCTCCCTCCTTCTCTCTTTCTCACTCCTGCTGTCACATTCCCCTCTGCCTGCCCGGACATTCCTTCTCTCTGCCCTCTCACTTCGCCCGGGGATGGCCTTTCCCCCAGCCATTTCTCTCGCTCTCTCTCTCTCTCTCTTTCTCTCTCTCGCCCCCTCTCCCTCTCTCCCTTCCCTCTCTTTCCCTCTCTCTGTCTCTCTCTCTATCGCACATCCCTGCCCTTTCCTCCTCCCCCTATCTCTCTCCTCCCTCTCTTTCCCTTCCTCTCTCTCTCATACAGATCCCTGCCTTTTCCTCCCTCCCTCCCTCTCTCTCTCAATCTTCTCATTCTGTTTCGCTCCCTCTCTCTCCCTCCGTTCTTTCTTTTCTGCATTTAGGTTTATTGCTGAACAATCTCTCCCCCTATCAGCTGTCAAATAGTACAAAAGCTCTTTATATGTGTGCTTATTATGACATACCAGAGCCCTCTGCCTCTGGTTGTGACATTTAGGCCCTGTTTACACCTGGTGGTTTCATGCGTCTTGAGAATCCGGATTATATTCTGATAGGAATTATCCATGTAAAAATGCAGGTGTAAATCGCCTGAACCACTTGGTTTGAGACATATTCGTGAAAGATGGTATACAAGTGTAAATGCATCCGTCTCTTGAAGATGCATATGACAACCAAAACTCTTCCCGAAGTATAACGTCATGCGATGTAGCCATCCCCCAACGCGAAAACACGTGGCTTCACAATCACAAGAAGTATTAAACAATCCCATCAGCCGTGGTCCGTTGTGCATTGTCTGCCGAATATGTACAGTGTCCCTAAACTTTTACCATTTTACCATTTACCATTTTAATAAACTGAAAAATGGCATACAAACTTCTTTTACAAATTTTGGAAGTGGCTACCATCTGTGCTCTCCACGCATCAGAACAAAACAGGGTTGGCAGGGTTTTGCATTTTACGTGCAAAATAGCAATCCGATCCGACACATCTGACTACCAAGTGTAAATGCAATGTGGTTGAATCTTATCTGAATACAATCTAGATACAGGTTGCCCCCACCCCTCCCCCCTGCTGTCCATTTGTACCTTCTCCAAACCTTACATGTGATATGGAATGGAATGAAAGGTATTTTTTCTGGGTGGGCTGATGACCCCGGGCACGATGCTTATAAAGAGGATGCGCGGAGCATTGCGAGAATGGCGGTGCAACATTAGGGATTTCATCACAGTGTCGCATGAACGGGAGTTTTGCCGAAGCTTGTGCACCAGTAACAGGCTGCTGGAAAGTGCACGGTCCTGATGCGGGGTGAAGCAGGATGTGGCTGCTAACGCTGCTAACCAATCAGAACCTGTCCCCCGGTCGCACTGAGGGAGAGTGGCATCTGAATATGCCGTACAGAAAACCCACAAGCCACGTGAAAGACAAGAAAAGGGCAGTCGACTAAGCCAGCGAAACTAACGCTGGAGAATGCAGGGAATTCATTTTTTGAAATGATTCTACTACATTCTACTGTTGCATATTGTTCTATTTGTCGATTTATCTATTCTTATATTTAATTTTAATTTTCTTCTAATTCTGTTTGATAATATGAACTGAAAGTCACTCAGGTTCACAATATTGAAAATATAAAAGGTAAAAATGTAACTGTTGAGTCTTATTCGATCTTATTAGATTTTGAATACTTCATCTAAAGGCCAGTGAAAAGCCTGCAAACGTAAACATCCTCTTGCATATCATAATAATAAGAGGGAAAAGCAAGCAGACCTTGTTCCAGAAATGAATGTTTATGGTGATTGTTGCACATCGGCACTTTAGACAGTGTGTCGCAGTGGGAAAGGAATTGAACACCTGTAACGGAAAGATCAGAGAGTTCATTCTGGGGCCAACAGTGTTGTGCCTTTCAGAAAAATGCTTATAACCGGAATGGCTTTAGCAACACCAGTTGTGTTAGATGTCCAGTGTGTAAAACGTGACCTATGTACAGTTACTTTGGAAACGGTGGTAATGATGATATCATAACAACAAAAGTTGCTACCTTGCTCACATGATCACTGGGTTGATCATGTGATCATACATTGAAATACAGATTTAATTGTAAATCGTTTTTTGTAATAACACAAATGATTTTGTGTGAAAGAGTGAGGTGTAGGCTGTATGTGGGTGTAGAGATGTAGGCCGGTGGAGAGGTGTAGGCTCTTCGCTGGTGTAGAGGTGTAGGCAGTATGCTTGGGGAGAGGTGTAGGTTGAATGCTTTTGGAGAGGTGTAGGGTGTACACTGGTGTAGAGGTGTAGGCCAGTGGAGAGGTGTAGGCTGTATGCTGGTGGAGAGGTGTAGGTTGTACGATGGTGTAGAGGTGTAGGCTGGTGGAGAGGTGTAGGCTGTACGATGGTGTAGAGGTGTAGGCTGGTGGAGAGGTGTAGCCTGTACGATGGTGTAGAGGTGTAGGCTGGTGGAGAGGTGTAGGGTGTATGCTGGTGTAGAGGTGTAGGCTGGTGGAGAGGTGTAGCCTGTACGATGGTGTAGAGGTGTAGGCTGGTGGAGAGGTGTAGGCTGTACAATGGTGTAGAGGTGTAGGCTGGTGGAGAGGTGTAGGGTGTATACTGGTGGAGAGGTGTAGGTTGTACGATGGTGTAGAGGTGTAGGCTGGTGGAGAGGTGTAGGGTGTATACTGGTGGAGAGGTGTAGGTTGTACGATGGTGTAGAGGTGTAGGCTGGTGGAGAGGTGTAGGGTGTATGCTGGTGGAGAGGTGTAGGTTGTACGATGGTGTAGAGGTGTAGGCTGTAAGCTGCCTGACAAGTGTACAAAGCAAACAGAAAGGAGGTATTGTATATTGCATTTGGTGAAACAAAGATTATTCTTTGTATTTATGGTTGAATGCTGCTGGGCACTACAGAAACCAGAAGCAGCATTCCAAACAAAAAGAAAATGCAGTCACTTCACTCAGTGTTGCACACGGCAACACCTTTCAACCAATCTATTCCTCTTGTGTCAGTGCAATGAACTGAAGGCTTGATTCACTAAGACCTTTAGCATGTGCAAAACCTTTTAGGATCCTGATCCCGCCAGTGCTGAATGGGGCCGGCAGCACCCCATGGGCGGTTCATGATTGGCTGTGGCCTTTTCCCAGAGAGGGAGGGTTTCGGCAGCACTGTACCAGCGCTCCCCTCTGGTTGATCAGGCTCAGCTGGCGGGACTGCAGAGTGAAAATAGGTGCCGGCTCGCATGAAAAACCACATGCTCTCTCTTGTTTCATGACCATGCACTTGCTTGCACTCTCCCAAATTCACAGAGGAAGCTACACCAGTGAGGTGGGCTTATAGACACGTCTCTATATTGGAAAAAAATGAGAAAAAATCTGGGGTTCTAAATCAGAAAAAAATAAAGGATAGGTTCACTTTTTTTCAACCGAAAGGTTGTTTCTCATCATTTATAATCGGGCATAGCACAACCTCACCTCACTTTATTATGGATAAATTTACCTTTTAAAAAAGAGGACAGAATGTGCGCACATCTAAAACCTGTAAACAGTTGCAGGGTAAGTGAGTCGAAGCATAAGAAAAATGAATTACCGGCACACTGTTGATGAATGCTCCCAATCAGTGTTTAATGGTGACACAGACACAACGTTTCCTGATGAAGACCTTCTGGTCAAAACGTTGTGTCTGTGTCTCCATTAAACACTGATCGGGAGCAATCATCAACAGTGTGCCGGTAATTCATTTTTCTTAAATTTACTTTTCTCTCAGTGTGCTTAAACATGTTCCAATGGGGCAAGTAGTTTCCCTTTTCGAAAAGGGGAAATGCACATTATACTCAGACATGTCTTCATATATTCTATTGAAAAAATGGCTGCAAACTGTGCTTTACATCAGGTTTTAACACTTATACAAATCCGTTCTCTTGGCTACATCCACGCTGGAATAAAAAAGAAGCAAGTTGACAACAACACTGAGTTTGTCTTCTTCTATTGGGCTGCTGGAAATCTAGTGCGGAAGTTTATGAATGGTTGGGATGTACTGCGACAAGTGCAAGAAGTAGTTCCAAAAAAAACGTGATATTACTGTTATTCAAAACATGTTCTGAATAAACGAAGATGGAACGGAAAAACACGAAGAGACGTGTGGGCATACTAGGATTTTCCCAATTTTCAAAAAGGAGATTTATCATAGTTTTTTCATAACTACTTTCCCCATTGGAACACATTTAAACCCACTGAGAAGCTGCGGTTAAAAAGTATTTGATAATGAAGCTATCAGTCAGGTTGTGCTCTGCACAATTATAAATTATGGGAAACAACAGGGCCTGGGTTTAGTCCACCTATCCTTTAAATGGGCGAAATGGGTGTGACACTCTTCAATGTCCCCTCCCACCTCCCTGCCCCCTCCCCTTTCTCTTCCTCAGCGTTGTAAGGACTGCATTAACAGACTGGCCATCGCGGTGATGAACCAGTGGCCCAGGGTTCGGCTGCGGGTGACTGAGGCGTGGGATGAGGATGGCCACCACCCACTGAACTCCCTGCACTACGAGGGCCGTGCCGTTGACATCACCACCTCCGACCGCGACCCCAACAAATATGGGCTCCTGGCGCAGATGGCGGTGGAGGCCGGGTTCGACTGGGTGCACTACGAGTCAAAATCTCACGTGCACTGCTCCGTCAAGGCTGGTATGCGTCACGCTGGTTTATCCTGTCTCAGGATGTGAATGAGTGTTTATATAACGTGTGTGTGTCTTTTATTTTGACACATTTTGAGGGCTCAGTTGTTCATTAGTGCTATAAATTGTGGTGAAATATTTACTTTATCATGTGAATTTGAATTTGATTCATTTGTGTATCTCTTTCCTGCTCCCCCACAGATCACTCGGTTACCGTGGAGAAAGGGGGCTGTTTCCCGGGGTGGGCGTGGGTGAGCACGGTGGGCGGGGGGCAGAAGTCCATGTCCTCCCTGCAGCCTGGCGAGAAGGTCCTGGCACTCTCCGGGTCGGGTCAGGTGGTGCTCAGCCGGGTGCTGCTCTTCTTGCACCGGGACCCTGGCCTCCGGGCCCGGTTCCTCACCGTGGAAACCGAGGGCGGCGGGCGACTCTCCGTCACGCCTTCCCACCTGGTCTTCCTGTCACCTAACAGCACGCTTGACCACGGCCGGTACCAGGCCCGGTTTGCCAGCCGCGCCCGGCCGGGCCACTATGTCCTGGTGCAGGGGGAGGGCGGCAGGCTGCGGCCGTCCCGGATCGTCTCTGTGACCTGGACGGAAGGGAAGGGGGTGTACGCCCCACTGACGGAGCACGGCACCCTCTTTGTGGATGGAGTTCTGGCCTCCAGCTATGCTGTAGTGGAGGACCATTGGCTGGCGCACCAGGCCTTTTACCCACTCAGGCTGCTGATGCCCCTCCCACAGCCAGGCCGGCATGGCAAAAACTATGCCCCCTATCGGACTGACCAAACCCCAGGGGGAGACTGGGCGAACCATACTCCCGCTGGCTCAGGGTCACACGGGGGTCCCCACAGCCTGCACAGTTGGACAGTTCCTCTGCGCCAGAGTGAAGGCGGGGCTGGCGAAGGCCAGGCGGTGCACTGGTACGCAAGCCTGCTCCACGCCCTTGGACGCCTCCTTCTGGACCCCGAGAGCTTTCACTCTTAAAGACCCGGGCCAAGCCCTCTGGCACCCGTTACGCACTGGAGCTCATGAACATGACCAGAACTTTCCCTGAGCCCTGAGATTTATCCCCGCCCAGCGGTGAACAATGTTCACTCTCTCTCCTTCACCGTGCTAACCCCCTCATTAAACACAGGATACAGGAAGTTCATACTTAAAGTTCTGTTTCTTTTTCTCTGCTGAATCTTTTCTGTGTGCACATGCTCATCATATTTGCATAGCCTTAGAAAGATACACACAGCACATATGAGCTTGAACCAAAGTCACAAACAGTGCCTGCATAATAAACATTATCACACTAATGGTAAAATTTTACAGATAGCATATAAAAATAAATACACAAGCTGGAAGGTAATAATCTTCAAACCTGATATTAATTGGTTTCATATTTCAAAAAAGAGTTTCCATTTCTCACTTTAACTATTGACCAAATAATATTATTAACATAAACCAGCAGTGCCTTATACGTGGATGTATTTTACAATATAACTAAAACAGTGGATTGGTATGACACTTAAAATCTGCTTTTTAAAAAGAATTGTTCTAAACAGATGAGGAAAATTATGGGCTAGTACCAACAAATGCTTTATTTTTGTACCTTTGGAATCATAATATATAGATATTAAATGTATCAATTTATTTTAATTATTCCGTTTAATGATGGCCTCACATGTTATGTATCATATCAGTGTTTTTAAAGTGTCATTAAAACAAACAATAATAATAATTTAATTGTTTTTGTAAAGAAACTCCTGCCGTGTTCATTTGTGATTGGTCGATTTTCGTGATTTTTTTTCGACTGGGCTGCTTTCAGGAGTTTGTGCTGTTTCAGGTACTGCTTGGCAGCACGTGGTGTCATTTATTGTAAGGATATTGTTAAATGGTTTAAAGGTCACATAACCAAATAAGGTATAACATTGATTGGCAGTGACAATGCTCTATTTTAGAAAAAAGTAAGAGTATACTGTACATGCTGCCTCCTTTCCCATTACTTTTTTTGTGGGGTGGGGCTTGACCTAATAACTGCTCAGTATCTAATATCCATATAACATCAGCAGAGAATTATGTGTGATTTGTTGCAGGGCTGGGAGCAAAACATTTTCGCCTCGACCGGCCCACTTATGGACCAGGGGCAGAGATTGCAGACTAGGTGGGAGCGGGGGGGAATTGTGATCATTGTTGGGGAGAGGGGGCAGGCATATTTTGTGATTGCAAACTCGGGGTGGGGGGGTTGGTTGTGATGGTGGACCAGGGGGGGGTTTTGATCGCGGCCCAGCGGCCCAAAGCTGAACCAGCCCTTTTGGCCAGTCCAACTGTGCCATTGTGGAACAGTCTGTAAGAACATGCTGCATTCAGGGTATCGTAGAAAAACTGCAGTTATGTGGCAAAAGATACGTTTGGTTACTGCCTCCGATTACGCTGTTCGCATCCATTCAGCTGAAATAGAATCTGCGAAACTGTAGCAGTGTGGCTTTTTGCTTCGTAGCAATGTGGATTCTATGAATTCTTCTCACAAATTTTGCTTCACGCTCAAGGCCTCTTCAAGGACGCTGTAGATGAAGGAGGCTCTGCGTGTTTGCGAGTGTGTGCTTGTGTGTGTGTGTGTGTGTGTGAGAGAGAGAAATAATTGGAGCATCAGTGTGAACGATCCTGTCCCTGACAGATTTTCAATTAATTTATCTTTTTTCTTTGTGAAGCAGACTCCCACACACCACAAACACCTGTTTTTCCAAGGGGGGGGGGTCATGTGGTCTCTGATATATACGGTATATATTTTTTTACATGCTGCCCATTAACACAACTGGATGTTTGGTAAAGTAATGCATGTTTTTTTTTTTTTACCTTAAATTACCTATTACTAGCACCTATTCTACACAATTTTTTTTTTTTTTTGCTGTACATTGGAACTATGGTGTACTTGTCAGGTGCTGGACCACTGATTCTGAATCCTGTGCAGAGCAGGGCTAGATTGCATGTGTATAGGGACAAAGGGACAAAGGGACAAAACATACCTAGAATATTTGTCTCACAAAATTTCAGTTTTCAATACTGTATTATTGTGTGTGTGTGTGTGTGTGTGGGGGGGGGGGGGTTAAGTATCATGGGAACTAACAAAACCAAACTTCACCTCTGCCATAAATATTTTGGCACAAGAAGGCATACTTTGTAATGTGTACTATATCATATGCATATGCTAAGATTCAAACAAGAATAACTTAACACCAATCACTTCCTGTTTAACCAAATAGCTGCAATGCAGGGTCTTGCTTGGAATTTGAATCCACATGTTCCTGAAGATCTGGTCAATGAGCAGTCGCAGATTTGGGCCATTTTAGTGCTTTTGTGTGAAGCCACTTCCTGAGCAGGCAGACAGCATGATGAGGGTTAAACTCCTTGTGAAAATGTAGCTGAACCAGTGGTTAATGAGAAACCTGGTTCAGCCATTACTGTTTCATTCACTGCCTCATCTTGCCCTTTCTCGACCTCCTCCAATTTCTTCAGCCTAAATGTGTGCTTAAGCCTAGCCCTGAAATGTATGGTCCATCTGAATTGTTTGTTTTTTAAGCATGTTTAAAATTGTGACACTAACCTACTAATAATCTGCTACTACCACAGTGCGTTTCCTATACATTCAGTATTGGTTTGTGTATCTCTTGTAAAAAATGTTATGAATGTATGACTGCTAAATTCTGAACCAAACCAAAGGTAGGCAGTTGATGATTTGATTTTCTATATACAAAACCCAGATTTATTTTATGAATGGATAAAAAAAACCTTTAATTTAAGATAAATGATAGGATATGTCTCAATAACTTGGCTGGTTAGCTTCTACTTCCCCCTAGTGGAAGGCTCACATATGGTCAGAATAGTCCGTCCTGTCACACACGACTGTGTTAATCATCCGGCTGGCGCTCTCACAGGCATTGAGATACAGCGATTTTGAAAAATTTGGAGGCATGATTTGGAGAAGGCGTTTGTTATTGTCACGCCACATGACACAGACGGACGTTGCAACAGGAACATTTTCGTTTGGTGAGTAGCTTATCTAGATATATAGCCTATAAAATCTCGAATAAATAGCACAAACATATCTATAATAAATGCGGGTTACTTGCCAGGTTTATCAGTAGCCTCGTAGACAAGCCTGTGGATCGTCCGCATTACCATTCACAACATATTTTACGCTATGTACCGAATCCCAAAACCGCGTGCACTACTTTTAAATCCTGGAAAGGAAACGGAATGTGACAGTCGCAGCCATCATAAATAACTGTCGCTGGCAATTCAGAGGGAAAGGGAAGGGACAAATAGATGGAGAGAGGGAGAAACCCCCTTGAGTTATGTGTCAAACCCATAGTAACCAACCTGGGGGTGAAAATAGACAGTGAGTTTAAAATGGACAAACAAATTAACTCGGTGGTTAGGTCCAGCTTCTTTCAGCTGAAGCAACTGTCTAAAATTAAGCCTCTCCTCTCTTTAAAGGACTTTGAGAGAGTCATGCACGCCTTTGTGTCTACACGGCTGGACTATTGCAATGCGCTTTACGTTGGCGTTAGCCAGGCCTCCCTGTCTCGGCTTCAGCTTGTCCAAAATGCTGCTGCTCGGCTGTTGACAAGGACACGCAAATGGGAGCACATCAGACCTGTCCTCGCCTCCCTCCACTGGCTGCCTGTGGAGTTTAGAGTCAAATTTAAGATCTTACTGTTTGCCTATAAAGCTATGAATGGTCTGGCCCCATCCTACCTCATCGAGATCCTGCACCCATACACCCCACTACGTTCTCTGAGGTCGGCTGACCAGTCCCTCCTTGTTGCCCCCAAATCCAGGCTAAAGAACAGGGGGGACAGAGCTTTCGCTGTTATAGCCCCCAAACTCTGGAATGAGTTGCCCCCCCCATATTAGGCTGGCCCAAACACTCCCAATGTTTAAATCCCACCTAAAAACCCATCTATTCTCCCTAGCATTTTAAACTGTTAGAGTCTGCTGTGTGTATTTGTTTGTGGTTGTGTGTGTTCTATATTGTGATATTTTAGCCTAATGTTTTATTATGTGTGAATTATATAGCATGTGCATTATTTTAGCCTAACGTTGTGTTTACCATTTTTACTGACTGTGAAGCACTTTGGTCAACTTTGTTGTTTTTAAATGTGCTATACAAATAAAATTGGATTGGATTGGAAAGAGGGAGAGGGAGGGACAAATACAGGGAGAGGGAGGGAGAAAGAGAGAGGGAGGGACAAATAGATAGGGGAGATGGAGGGAGAAATAAAGAGGGGGAGAAAGAGGGAGGGGGACAAATAGAGAGGGGAGAAATAGAGGGAGGGAGATAGAGCGAGAAATGGAGACAGAGGGAGACAGAGTGATGGGGGGGGGGGGGGTACATACAAAGGGGGAGATACAGAGTGAGACAGACTGATCATATAGCAATCACACTAAATAAAATATGTATATTGCAGAACCCCCAAAATCCCCCTCCAAAATCTACCTACGGCTCTCAATTGTCAAACTTCAGTTGCAGTCATTTAGCAGAGCAGTCAATGCAGTCTAGTTACAGGACGTTGATTTCTTAGCTAGAAAAGGGAGTCGAGAAAAGGCATTGCATTGCTACAAAGGATCAATCATTTGTGTTGGGTTTGCTATATACAAATGCAGGTTGGCATCCTTAAAGTGCCTGCTTGTTTACCATTTCAATTATTGTACATATGTGACATACATATTCTACCTATGTTGGTTAACTAACCTTTTGGAACAATAACAGAAAACACACTATAGCTCATTCAAGTATGACAAAATAGTATTTGTGGATTGTGTAAAACTAAGAATTTAGCCCATTTTCATATTGGTGATGTACACTTTCTGTTTGAAAACTTTTCTTCAAAAAGTAGTCAAGTTACTGAGTTGATGTCATATTTTATTGATTATAACATTGAGGGTATGAGTACCGATTATATCATGTCATGGTTATTAGCAGCCTCTGCTGTTTCTGCGTTCGGTTTTAATTTTGGCGTCGTTCAACGCTCTATCTGATTTTTTCCTCCTCCGTTCCGGTGTTTGAATCTCGCCCGGCAATTATTCCTCACACCCGTTTTGAGTTACCTGCCGGTTATAAATAGCTCAGGACTTCCGTCTTCCTGCACTTTGATATTGTCTAAGCTTCTTGACAAAACAAAGGTGGTAACGGTATGGGAATTCGGTCACTGCCCACTGTAGGTCACCGGTTAGTTATAGGATTTCTTTCCGATCTTTCGTTTATCCTAACTCTCTCGACCTGTTTACCTTTTGTGTTCAGTTCTTTTCTTACTAGAACTTAGGTAACAGGTTTGAATTTATTTTTTGTTCCTTCCCCAGTTTTTTTTTTTTCATTTTTTTTTTTCAAAACTCTTGTTACGCCTAATTATTTAGTGCGTGAGGTTCTTTTGTTATTGATTCTCGCTGTTTATCGAGATACGCCTCCGAGGTTGTTATGATTTGTCTTGTGCTAGGGAAGTTTTTTTGCTCTCATTCTTTTGTTTCACTCTTTCCTGGTGTGATTACTTCCGCTTTTGTAGCGTATCTTTCGAGATATGCTTTTAGAATCCTTAACCTGTATTTGTGATTCCATCCAGCTGATGAAGAAAATGCAGCTGGTCTTCGATCACAAGATTTCAGACGAGGAAGCAGCCAGGAGATTGACCAGCTTGCACCAGGGAACTGACACCGTAGCGGCTTTCTCAATTGCATTTTGTGCATTAGCCGGGGAGACAGGTTAGTCTGACGGTCCGCTGAGATCTTTATTTTTAAAAGCGTTGGCTGATCCAGTAAAAGATGCTTTGGCTATGCTTGAACCACCTGCCACGTTCAGTGACCTGGTTACCACGGTTATGTGCCTGGATAACCGCATCAGTGAACGTGAACATGAGGGCAGAAAACACCTGGTTCAGCATAAGCTTTTGGTATCATGTTCTCCACCATTCTCCACAAAACTGGGAGAGTGAGACCACAGAGGTACTGGTGCCAATATTGTAGGCGTAAGGGCCATCGGAAGCATCAGTGTCTTAAGCTGACGGAAAACGAGAGGTCTCACGGGGTAAACCAAGGTCCCCAGTGAGACTTAATAGTATGTTTTCTCAGACCTTGTCACCTGTTCAGCTATTTTGGGAGGGACTCTCAGTTAGCGTTGACGCTTTTATAGACTCCAGGGTGGTGTAATCTTTTAGGCTAGGGAGTTAGAAATTCCCAGACATCGACTTACTGACACTCGTCTGGTTACTGCCCTCGATAGTCGTCCTTTGGGCTCAGGAGTTATCGAGCGGATAACTGGTTCGATTTCTCCATCTCCGATTTTGAGTGGGACAGGTCATCTGATACCTCTTCCGGTGCTCTGGACGTGGTCGGAGTGCTCGTTTGCTCTACTCGCAGGTGTTCCAGCGGAGTACTCCGATCTTGCAGAGGTGTTCAGTAAACAACGCGTCACCAGATTGCCACCCCATAGACCTTATGACTGCGCCATTGAGCTGTACCCGGGTACTGTTTCCCCCAGGGGTTCACTGTACTCATTGTCAGTTCCTGAGAGCACTGCTATGAAGCAGTATATCGAGGAATCTATGGTTTATGGTTTTATCGTGCCGTCCACATCACCCGCTGGCGCAGGTTTTTTTTTTTGTCAAGAAAAAAGACGGGGGGGCTGAGACCTTGTATGGACTAGCGGGGTCTCAATGACATCACCATAAAAAATAGGTACCCTCTTCCACTCATGAACTCTGCATTTGGGGTGTTGGTTTTTTACAAACTCGACCTTCGTGATGCTTACAATCTGGTGTGCATGCGTGAGGGCGATGAGTGGAAGACAGCGTTCAACACGTACCACGGGCACTACGAGTACCAGGTGATGCCGTTCGGTCTCACTAGCGTCCCCTTTGTCTTCCAGACGCTAGTGAACGATGTTTTTAGAAAAATGCTGGAGAAATTTGTTTTCGTCTATTTAGACGACATTTTTTTTTTTTTTTACAGATCTCTTGTCGCACGTTGTTCCCCCTCTGGTTTTTTATGTCCACTTCCCATTCCCAGACATCCCTGGAGTCACATCGCTCTCGATTTCGTAACCGGTCTGCCGCCGTCCCATGGAAACACCATTATTTTGGTGGTGGTTGATTAGTTCTCGAGGGCGGCTCACTTTGTCGCTCTGCCCAAACTGCCGTCCGCACTGGAGATGGCTCAGTTGATGGTAGACCACGTTTTTAGGGTGCACGGTCTCCCCCTGGATGTGGTGTCAGATCGCGGTCCTCAGTTCGCCGCTTCTTTTGTTCTCACTTGGGGGCATCTGTCAGTCTTTCAGCCGGGTTTCATCTCGAAACCAAAGGACAGACTGAACGAACCAACCAGAGCATGGAGAGCACTCTTCGGTGTCTGGCTGCATCCAATCCCACATTTTGAAGTCGCCATCTCGCCTGGGCCGAATACGCTCATAACACCTTGCGCAACACTTCCACTAGTTATTCTCCTTTTGAGGCTCAGTTGGGCTATTTACTGCCCTTGTTTCCTGAGCTGGAGAGAGATGTGGAGGTTCTTTCCACCACTTCCTTCGAGCGTTTTGGAGGCGTGTACGTCCCTCCCTATTGCGCGCTTTCGGCCAAACAGAAGGCGGTGGCCAACAGGCATCATCGTCCGGCCCCTTCCTACCGAGTGGGGCAATAAGTGTGGCTTTCCACATGGGACCTACCTCGCAAACTCGTGCCTTGGTTCGTGGGTCCATTTAAAATAATTCGGAGAATCAACCCGGTTACTGTGCACCTCCAGTTGCCTTCCTCCATGCACATTTATCCCACCTTCCATGTCTCTCATCTTAAACCGGTGCTTGTTAGCACTCTCCCCCCGGTTCTTGGAGGGAGGTCCGGTCTATACTGTTTGGCTTATTTTGGCTGAGAGGCGTGTAGGCAGAGGCTACCGGTTTTTGGTGGACTGGGAGGAGCGCTGCTGGGTTCCTCCAGGAACATCTTGGACCCGGCACTTATTAGGGATTTTCGTAGAGGCGGTGTTGAGGGATCGCCTGGAGCTATCTCTTAGAGGGGGGTTCTGTCATGGTTATTAGGAGCCTCTGCTGTTTTTGTGTTCGGTTTTCATTTTGGCGTCGTTTCACGCTCTATCTGATTTTTTTCCGCCTCCGTTCCAGTGTTTGAATCTCGCCCGGCAATTATTCATCACACCTGTTTTGAGTTTCCTGCCGGTTATAAATAGCTCAGGACTTCCGTCTTCCTGCACTTCGTCTAAGCTTCTTGACAAAACAAAGTCGGTAACGGTATAGGAATTTGGTAATTGCATTTCTGGTCTGTATAAATAAGAAACGCAGCAAGTCCGGTTCGTTATAGGATTAGATTGGTTAATTCATTTCTTTCCGATTTTTCGTTTATCCTAACTCTCTCGACCTGTTTACTTTTTGTGTTCAGCTCTTTTCTTACTAGAGCTTAGATTTTAATTATTTTTTTGTTCTTTAACCCGTTTTCTTTTGGTTTTTTCTAACCTCTTGTTACATCTAATTTATTTAGTGTGTGAGGTTTTTTTGTTATTGATTCTCGCTGTTTATCGAGATACGCCTCCATTTTTTGAGGTTGTTTGGATTTGCTTTGTGCTAGGGAAGGTTTTTAGCTCCCATTCTTTTGTTTCACTCCTTCCTGGTGCGGCTTCTTCCACTTTTGTGGCGTATCTTTCGAGATACGCTTTTAGAATCCTTATCAGTCGCGCTTGGTTCTCCGAACTCTACTCTAACCCTCACACAACATGGATTTCCTACAAAAGTCAACATCAATAATCACCAGTGACAAGAATGAAAAAGGACTTACTCTCAATTTAATGAAACTACTTCAGGCTATGCTGCATTTCGAAGCAATTTGAATCTGTAACATTCAGACTTGACGTTAAAATTAACGTTAAGTTAAAAAAAAATGCGGCCAGATTAAATGTTGTCTTTGAATTTTGACCATAGGTTAATGGTATAGCTAGTCACAATATAGTAATATAACGATTAGGTTCATGTAAAATGTACTTACATTTGATATAATTGGTAAACTGTGGGTAAAGTAACGTTTGCTTAGATAGCTACCTCAAAATCAGGTAACCTATAACACAGATCACAGGTTTATTGAATTAGATTTATTGAACATCCTTGACCGAAAATGTGATATAGGTAAACAGTTTGGCGTAATCTGACGGGAAAAAAAAGGAAAATTATATATGTATGTATATTTATAAGAATCTGGTTTCTATAAGTTAATCACTAGTACTGAACAATAACGTTCGCGCCTTCTCACACAGAGTGAACGTCCGACAGAGAGAGAGACTTTGTTCTTCCTGCAGTAGCAGTTTCAGTTGAGATACAAAATACTCTTGCGACTGTAACACAACGGCTCGTGAGACCCACATAATGACACTTTTACTGTTCAGTGTTCAACTGCAGAGTGCAGACAGAATCTGGTGAGGTGGTAGAGTGACTGGCTGTTAGTCTTTGTGATGTATGTAATGTGACTTGGGGTACAGGAAAAAAGTGCCCCCACCCCGGACACGCCCCTGCTGATCAGGTGTGACCGAGTTAAAAACTCTTACATAATTAAGTGATCCATTTGTATTATTATCTCATAATTGGCTTGGCTTCCAGTTAAGTTGAAACAGTAAGGCAGCTAGGATTTTGAAAGCCCTCTGTGGAACGCAACCTTGAGCCTTTGCATTAGACCCCCTTTATCAGTGTAAATGTTGAGCAAGACCGTCCACTCTCTCTCTTTCTTCCTTTTCAACCCAGAGGAAGGGAGGAACCTGGTCAAATCCAAGGGCGTCACTTTCACAGAGTTCTCCAGAGAGAACCAGGTAACAAACTCCTTCCAAGATGGAAGATCGGCTGTGGCAACAGACAATAGAGCCACCCGTCTGTGATTAATGGAAATGAAAAACAAAACTGAGTGGCAATTTGTTATTGTAATAATAATCATCTTCATCTTCATTCTCATTATGGCAGATGCTTTTATCCAGAGTGACATACAAGGCTGCTGTGTTCAGATAAATATACTGTATGGCATATCACATGTGCTGCTAGAACAAGGATAAAGGGCCTACAGCCTAGTAAGTTGAAGATTGAATTTAAAAAATGAACAGACTTGGCCAATCAGGGTGGACTTTTACCTGCATGACTAAAGCATGACAGATTTAATTCTATAACATTCCATGCTATTTAATTTAGTTTGCCAACATTCTACTTCATCCCAATCCATCACATCCCATTTTTTAATCTCTCTGCTGACTGCTTTGTCCAGGAAAGGTCAAGAATCTTATGTGCTTTTAACAGCTGGGCATTAATTGAAGCAGTTCAGATTAAGCACCTCGATTAAGGGTGCATCCAGAGATGTGCATAAGCCACCTGAGAATTGACCTTATAACCATCTGGGTCGTTGGCCCAGCTCTCTGAACAACATGCGGTGTTGTACAGTATATCATTAAATAAATTACATATTCACAATAATTACACTAATACTGTAAATTCAAATAATTACATGTGTATAACCTACTGTCTTTTAAGAAAACAATACTAATGTTACGTTTCTGTCATATTTATGTCACGTTTCATGTTTAGTGTTTGTTACAGTTTATTTTCTGTTCATGTCTTGCTTGTGTTCTGTTTATGTTACGATGCAGTTCATTGTTTGCATACACATTTCCGTGTTTTTCCGCAGCCTTGCATTCATGCTGTTTCTCTTGCTGTCGCTCACGCTTCCCTAATTGTTTAATTCTCCCGTGTCTATTTACTAATCTACTAACATTAGATCAGGATTTGGTAATACTAACTCTCTAACCATGTGTTCATGTTTACCTTACGTTTCTTGTGCATGTCATTTACTAATGTCAGGTCTAGGATAGGATAACTACTAACGATTTACTAATTGCCTTGTTACGTGTCTCATTTTCTCAAGCTGTTCATTTCCTGCTGCTCTCAAGCTAAGTGTCTGCACCTGTCTACACCTGCATATAAGATCAGTGTTCATGTCATGTCTTTGCGAAATTGTTGCCTGTTAGCTTGCTACTGGCACTTTTGAGCAGTTTTTCATTGTCTGATTACTGTTATTGATCCAAGCCTGTTTATTGACCATCGTTACTGCCAGCCTATTGTATCTACTGCCTGTTTTTTGACCACGAGTTTTGCCTGCTGTTTTTGTACCTCTGCCCTGCGGATAGGACTTCGGTCTGACTCCTGCAACGCCCCACAACCAACAAACTCTGCTTTACCCCTGAACTGTACTTCTGCTCCGCTGACAGCTACTCTGGTTACCGAACTTTTGCATGGATACTGATTTTGAGACTGCCTTCTCCTCTGGTACTGTATTTTTGGTTGTTGGCTGGATTTATTGGTTTTTGGACTTCGCTGCTGTGATTACGATTTTTGGATTTCCCTATAATAAAGCCCTTGCGGGTATTTATTATTACTTTTGTGTTCTGAGTCATGCATTACGGGTCCAACCCGCACACACCCGTCTCAACTAAGTAATCATCAATCTGATCTGACTGTATAAGTAGGATTTGTCCCCCGATGGTAACAATTTGTATGCTGTTAGGTCAATAAACTAATCATTTTCCTTTTTATACTTGTATAGTTTTATTTATGTGTTAAGTGTGAACGAATTATGTATCCTTACCAAAGCTGGACATTAAAAATCGTAGCATATGTTTGAAAAGAGTGAAGTTCTTTCATAAGAGACCAGTATTTGTAGGTTAAATTAAATTCTGGAAATACATTTTACCCTGTTAGTTTATTGTATTATACAGGCTATGTCTAAGAACTCCTTCATGTTTTGACTTTAATTGCCTTTCATTTTTGTATATTCTAACTATTTCAATCGTTCAGTCAGTTTTGATTGAATTACGCTAATGCGTGTGAGCATCTTTGTTTTGGTTACGCTGCAAACGAGCCTTACCTCTGACTCTAACGCGCCTTCATCTTTTAAATAGATTTGTTAATTTAAATAATTAACCAATAAGCGTTTAACAAGCAATTCCTCGTCTCCTTTTTACGTTTTAACATTTTGTTGCACGTTCCCAGTGGCTATCAAATTGTGATATTAATTGTACATTTTAGTTGTAGCTTGCATCATTTATGACAGAATCTGACACAGAGAAGGTTTTTTGTAGCCTACTCTGAATAACTAGTGCGTTTCCATTAGCCTATAGCCTACCATACTGGGATTTACTTTGGTCAATCTAATGTATAGCCTACATTTCATTTTAAACAGCAGATGTTTAATCGAATGTGATATTCGATTAACTCTGTCAAAGTGTCACCTTCGTCGACGTCCCCAAAATGAGGCTGTGACCCCGTTTCCTCCGAATAGGTGAGCGGCCGGGACGGGGTCTGATTCAATATAAAGGGTTAAAATACGCGGAGTGATACATCCTCGTTTACGCTGGACAGTGTATGAACGACAAATCTAATTTAGTCCTAAAGTATGGATGTAGAACCACTTAAAATGACAGTTTTAATTGGTCCTCTCAATGAAATCGCTCGTTTTTAATTGGTCACCATTATAATCAGGCGGAAGTTGGGATTTATTTCTGTATTTTTCTCGTGTTGGAGGCTTGGAGCTAGTGTGGTAGCCTACCGTAATGTCCGAAAATCTGTTTTATGTCAGTGTTTATGCTGCCACTCGTAACAGCCTTGACTAAACAGGCACCGGCTTTAGACAGTCGACCATAGCTGAAGTGTAGCAATTTGGACACGTTATATATTTATGTACGACAAGCAATATTTTTTTCTATTAGTTGGCAATGTACAAATTAAAACGAGTAGGCTATGTATTGTTGGCATGAATTGATAACACAGACCATATCATGAATCGTTCCTGCAATTCATCAGCGTCATTACGCCAGGCATCGAGTTCAACTTTGAATATTCGTATGCGCGAGACCTTTTAAATTATTCATACAAATGTATGAATATTCATTAGTGACTCGGTCGCACAGTTCACAGGTCACCGTCCTACAGGAGAATACCAACTATTTTGATCTAACTGAATTATTCTCTGTGCCCAAGAGAGCAACTGAAGGCCTATTGTATAGTTTTCCGTTCTTTCTATTATTTAATTTTGTCGACCTTTCTGAACTTCAGACATTAATGTCATTGTTATATTATAGGTCATTGGCGATACACCACTACAATGACTTTGAAATAAATTTGATTCTGGTTGAGGATTTTTATATTATGTATTTGTTTTAGTGTGTTTTTTTTTTTGTGTATCTAGATCAACCAAAACAATACACTGATAAATGCAATATCAATGTTTTATAAACGAAATGCCTGCATTGTTGTCACAAGATAATATGTACATTGTAACACAGAGGGGAAACATAAATACTTCTTCTCTATAACTTCTGCTGGGCATCTGATCATCCGGAGCTGTAATGTTGTCTGTATTAATAATCTATTTACTTGTTTATTTATTTTGGTTTGGAACTTTTATGTTTTTTTCCTGTCCATTTGTTTGAACTAAATATATATATATTTTTTTTAACATAAGCAAACACCTACCCACACAACCATAATATAAGTTCCCCCTCTCACCTCCCACGTCCAGAAATACCTCCCAATCCATTCTCCCTCTCTACCACCCCATCCCATCCCAACCAGAGAAAAAGTAAATAAAAATATAAATACAAATTTAGAATAGCAAAGGGTGTTGGAAAAATGTGGTACTTAATACCAACCCTCTACATAATTTATAAATTGGCTTGTTCTATGCCATAACTTAAGACCAATTTTTTGTCTCTTGGATGAGAGGTGAAACCATGGTCCTAACTTGCTGTGGTCATTAAGGATCCTGTGGCATTTATCACAAGGAGTAGGGGTGTTTCTCCAGTTCTGTGATGTTATTCCCAATCTGGCCATTTAATCATCCTTCAGTTTAATTGTTTTAATAATCCCTCCAGTCCCACCTAGACTGATGTGTGGTGAGTATAATGGTAAAATAGCTGCTGTACATCACCCAGGTAAGTTCAACTCATTGAACTCACGCATTCATTGAAGGCCCTGCCCTTCATTATATAAAGTGTTTTGAGATCATGAGACCATGTGTGCTATATAAATGCAATCCATTATCATTAGATATTGCCTTTCCTATTCCTTGTTGCAGATATGTGAACCACGTTACAGGTAGCTACTGCCTTGTACTGAACATACAATTAAAGGACAATTATCTGCAGCACCAATAATGCAATATGCATGCCTTAATGTCCATGTTGAGCCAGCAGCCATACCAGCATGCACTCTGCTCCTGCTGAATGGCTGAAGCTAAGCAGGTGTGAGCTTGATTAATACTTAGATGGGAGACCTTTTGGGAAAACTAAGGCCGTGTCCAAATCAGCACTCGGTCAGTAGGTGAGAATTTTTCAAATTGCAGTATACTTGAAACACCCGGATGACAGATCTTGCAAGACTTTCCAGCCAAATGGCGACTCAAAACTAGCCGAACCGAAAACCAACGTATTTTAAATAGATATATTTTTTTTTTTTTTTTGTGTTTGCTTTTTTTTTTTTTAACCGGACATCGCCCTAAGTGAAGGGGCAATCTTCCTCCTGAATCAAATAAACCCAAATGCCCCCCCAGTGAGTGGAGAGACAGTGTGCTAGGAGATGATGTCCGTCTTTCGGATGAGACGTTAAACCGAGATCCTGACTACCACTGTGGTCATTAAAGATCCCATGATACTTATCGCAAAGAGTAGGGGTTCCCCCGGTGTCCTGGCTAAACTTCCAACCCAGGCTCTTTCAATCAGCCACCTAATCATCCCCCAGTTTAATTGGCAAAAAAATTGTTCTCTCCCTCTCCACCTCAGCTGATGTGTGGTGAGCATTCTGGTGCAAAATGGCTGCCAGGTGGGAGCTACACATTGGTGGTGGTTGAGGTGAGTTCCCCCCTCATCATTATAAAGTGCTTTGAGTGTGAGAAAGGCGCTATATAAATGTCATTATTATTATGTGGTCTAGCATATGTAGGTAAAACTGTAAGACTTGGTGAGGCCCATGTTAATGTATTTATGATATTTAATATGTACGACAAGCAATATATTAGAACCAATTATATAAGAAGCCCAGACACAGTCCATTTTATGAAGAACAGCGATAGTGTCTCTATGATCTACAACCTCCCCAGACTCAGCCATGTCACTCCCCTTTTCATCTCCCTCCACTGGCTATACTACTGGCTTGCATCAAATTCAAAACCTTGGTACTAGCATAGAGGTGGCCAACCCAGGTCCTGGAGAGCCGCAGGGTTAAATATTACAACCACTTTAAAACCAAGAATCCATGCAAAGTAAATGTGCAATCGACTGCATTAATTGATCAATTAAGAACTGAGTAACAACAAAAACCAGCACACCCTGCGGCTCTCCAGGACCTGGGTTGGCCACCTCTATGCTAGCCTATCAGGCAGCTAAAAGGACACCTGCCAGACCCCTCCATTCAGTCACCCTCTGCGCCTCTGGCATATTCCATGTTAGAATCCTTAAACTGGCCAATTTAATCACAAATTGCTTCAATCTACCTGGCTCAGAATGTTAAACCACACTTGTATCCGCATGGAGTAAAATTGGTTTTACTTTCTGTGTCACTCACACACAAATGGTGCAATTTGAAGAAACATAGTCAAGTAATTTGCTTGACTAAACCTGTGCGGCAGTGAAAAAACTGTTTTTTTGTTTACCTATTGTAAAAAAATAAAATAAAGTTGTAGTATCCATTGGAATTACATACATGTGATGTGATAGTTGTGGTGTGTGTGTGTGTGTGTGTGTGTGTGTGTGGAGGGGCGGGGGCGGGGGCGGGGGCGGGGGGGGGGGGGGGGGGTGTCTACAGAGGTTCATTAAATGTTTTCATTAACCTTTGCAGTACATGTGTCTTTATGGTTTCATCTAGATACCTAAAGATCCTGAAAACCACAATCTAAAATAATAAAATCCTCCACCGACCCGTAAATCGGTGAGCATTTTTCAATGGTTGTGTGGGCTCTTGGCTTTCAGCTTTGGGGGGGTGTACAGTTGTGATGGCTACTCGGTTTATACCGTCCTCATTGACAGCGTTTTAACTAGGCTAATTTGCTTTGCACAAGCAGACGCTGCTACACCATCCACAGGTCACTCAAAATTGCCACGAAAAGTGCTCACTAGAATAGGGCGAGCGAACAGTAGACAAATCAAACTATACGCCCAGAGTCCCGCCTCATCTTGGAGGGGAGCAATGAAATCACAGATCTTCGTTATGCGACCAATTACAGCGCGAGGTTTTGGTAGTTCTTTGGTATTAACTCTGGGACCAGACCATGGCCCAGTAGCTCAACATCTTGCTGTACGTATCCTTCCTCCAGTTTCACAACGTTCAATACACTTTGCCGAACGAAAAAAACTAACGGAATTAGTAAATTAGCATGAAGTATTTGCGAGTTTGAGAAGTGGATTCATATGACTTTAGATACGGTTTGCATTTGTTGTTTTCTGCTCAGATTAGAGAATTTATTTTTCTTGTGATGTGAGCGTGTGTTCGAATAAAAAAAAGTGGCGCCCATGGGAGTTAATTTCACCGTGGTTGAAAATGGCTTCCCTTACCTACCTTTTCTCCCTCTCTATTGCTCCAATCCCCACACTTCTCTTGTTCCAATTACATTTGTAGGAAACTACACAGACAGTGTTGGTTAGAAAACTTTACGTAATTATATTTTTGCAATATAAACTTCCACCGCTACCTGGAAAGCTAACTAACGCTAGCTCACACCAGGATTTTTGTTGCTAACGCGTTAGCAAGCTTGCTAACTAGAAGGAGCAACACTCACTCGTAGATGTGTTCAGAATGGAAGTCTTTTCTAGTGGGTGATCGGAGCGGAAATAAAGTTGGTAACATGAAGACCCGGAATGTTGTTTCATACAATCTGTCGCCAGTAATAATCTCTGGAATCTACCGCGGATACGCACTTTAATCTGGATTGACGAGAAAGTATCGGACACAACGTTTGTGTAACGTTAGCGTAAACTGCTCTTGAAAACCTGCCGGACATAGCTGCAGCTAGGAGCCTAACGTTATCTGGGACATCGCGATCAGAGATTGCGGCACTCCAAGTCGTGTTAGGATTGTCGTTCCATGTAAAGGATTTACGTCTGGGACATTATACATATTAATACGATGGTAGCTAAATGCTTAGCCACCCACCAAGCACTTACCTGCTCATCATACATATTTTAGCTGGCTCGCTAGCAAGCTGTAACTACACAAATGAAAGTAGTAACGTTACAAGCGATTTGTTTCTGGAGGATTGCTCTAATGTACGAAGACATTTGGATCGCACTCTGAGAGGTGAGTTAAACATAAAATCGTATCTGCGACAGTTTGACTTGGGTCATTGCTATTCGTACTGGATAATCTCAACGAGTAATGCATTTGAGTATACAAGATGAGCTTGCTAGTATAGAATTTTAAGTGCGTGTATATTCCGGGTAGCTAGGAAGCTAACGTTAGCTAACCTGGTTTATAACAACCTAACAGCAATGTGTGCTAAAGGTAACGTTAGGTACAAAGAGTTAGAATTGGCAAAGTACCTAACTTACTATATTGCCATTAATTGGTTCATTTATGGGCATAGTACAGTTTGTCATGGCCGGGTAGATGGCTTAGCTAACGTTACCTACCCAGCCAACCATTCGTAACGTTAGCTAAGCTAAATTGGCTTAACGTTACAACTTAGCTAGTGGAAGCCAACTACCTATCAAGACATCTATGGCAGCTGCGACCAACTTTTAAACCTCTTCAGTGTTGTATTATAACGTTGCAGCAGGCTAGTTGGCTTGCAAACTTCAGATGTCCGACAAGATACTGAGCGTCAATGGGCGTTTTGGACTGTTTTAGCTTCGCTAGCTCGTTATCGGCTAGCTGGCGTATAGCGTTGAATCCCGACTGGTGCGTTTCAAGAATTCGCAAATTTGAGTCGTAGCTTCATAAGCTCGCTAACATTATGTAGCTTAGTTAAATTTTCTTGCTGATGCATGAACTCACTGACCGTAACCTCGACCATAAAGATCCCCTCCCCCAGTTATTATTTTTTGGGCTAGCCAAGTTGGTAAACTAGCTAGCCGACTAGCAATGACTTAATTTTCTAGCTACGTTAACGTTACGTTACAAGCTTAAATTGTGCCCAAATGAAAACAACATTGGTTCACTCTACAGATGGAATTGGCTAATGTTGTCCAAGTTTATTAGCTCGCTGTAACGTTAGTTAAGTAACGTTAGCTAACTTACACAGATTTGATCTCACCTTGAAACGTTAAAATATTACACCTTTACATGTAGCTTACAAGCTGTAACTAACGTTACCCAGTTGCTGAACTAAATCTCCTCTTGCCCCCACTCTGAAACTGACTTCTAGCGCAGCTGGTGTTAATAGATACACAAATGCATATCTAAACTACGTTAGTCGGCTAATTCTAGATGTACATTTGCACCAAAAGTAACTTAACTTAGTTAATTGGAGGCCTTACAGGCTAGTTAGCTACCGAGTTTGTATTGTAGCGTTACTAAGATATTCAGATCGTAGCCCTTGACTAACGTTAATTCTGGTGCCCCTGATAGTTCGTTGTAAACTATCGCTAGCTTGATGTAGTTAGCTAAAGGCGGAGTAACGTTAGTAGCTAGTATTTGGTGTTCTGACTGCTATTTGTAATCTAATGTTAGATAAATTGCCATTAATCCGTTGACGTAACTTGTCTAACTTTATTTATCTGTCTTCGACATTTTATTTATACTTCTAATGTTAGTGACCGATTATGTAGTAAGTTAAGTTATTTCGTCAACCTGGCTGGCTGACTAACTTAGTTTAGGAAAGCATAAGCAATCTGCCTAATATTGCTGGGTATTTATAGTTGGTATTTTTGGGGTGTTTATTGTCAAAAAAAAGTTAATTGAAATGAAACGTTGTGAATATTAAATTTGTTTTATCGATAGTATTAATCGTATTTCCTTGCCATATGTAGACGTGGGCCCGATCAAGGACGCCACAAGCTTTCATGGAAAGCATGGCCGCGTTTCACCCATACCCATAGACTGTATAAAAATAGGTTTCACCGTGTGAAGCCCCACTCTTCGTGACGGTGTTAATTTCGCATTAAAGTTTATTCACTTGACTGTGGGTGTGGCGGATCAGTCGTTCTTATACAAGATACAACATAACCTGCTGGCTTGTTTTAGTTGTGAATGCAAAGACAACTCTTCCAGAACATGTGAGAAATAATAAAGCCAGCTCCAACAGTGCTAAGATAGACTTAGACCACTGCCTTACATCGTAGGATAGCAATGTATACGGATCCCTGAAAAAGCCCCTAACGTTAGATAACTACTTAGCAAACTGTACCAACAACTTGGTTGCGTGTGTAATATTTTTCTAAGGTAGATTTAAGACGAATATTATTGGAATACAGAATGGGCAGCAGTCGTTACAAATAAGCGATGGAACACCGCAACTGGTAAGATGCATGGAGCCCAGTACTAGTCTAGGGCATACGAGGACATCACCTTCGCAGATTATGTCAGTCTATTGAAGGTTAACGTAAGGTAGCGGTGTGGGGCGTAAATAACCACAATGAGAAGTTCAAATACATTAAACATAAAAGGGAGATGACCATAAATCTAAAATGTTCCATACTGTGGAGTAAATTGTTTGGGTCAGAACGTGCCACGTGTGAGCAATACGCATTGGCGTTATGCCGTATTTGTGTACGTGTTGGGTAACGTTAGCTAACCAAATTTGTTCACAAGGTCATGACTACGATGCACAACCACGAAATAGTCACCTAAACTTATAGAAATCAGCTATTGGTAAACGGTGTTGGATTTTTTTCAAGTTACGAAGGGTATCAAACTCCACGGAAAAATCAGAGCGGTGGTTAATATAAAATTCACAATTCAGACTATTGGACGCGCGTGGGTGTGTGTGTGAGGGGTGTAATAATGCCAACCGCCCTGCTGTCAAAAGTCTCGTTAGGGGTTCCGTTGATTTAGCGCCAGAGCGGCTTGAAATGCACTTCCCCTGGTAAAACGGCCTCTCACAACGAGAGGAAGTGGGACATTACAGCGAGTGCACGGAGACAGTTAAGGCTGTGGGATGTGTATGTATGCGGTTCCTCCGTTTCCTTGATCAGGACTGAACGTCTCGATAAGACTTGTGGCAAACCCGAGAGTGTAGTGGAAGCGCGGCTAACTTGTTTACGACGTTGACCCGTAACCACGAAGCTTTAATGTCAATACAGTCAATAAAATATAGGCGACTTGGAAATGATTTTTAATGCAGTGTGCTTTAAAAAGGCTTTTTAAATGGCTTTGCAAAATACGCCAACTGGCTCCCACCAATGTTTTCGTACCTCACTGTATCAGCTTTATGAATAGTGTCACCATCGTAAAATATAGGCGTGGTGTTAACCAGCAAATCATGGGATAGCATTTACCTCGTTTTCTTTCAATAGTCTATTCCGGTTCTGTAAAAAGCGTATCGTTCAATTGCCACGTGTTTGTTTTTTAGAAGAAACCCCGACTATTATTGCTGTCAATGTTTAAAATAACAGGGTATGTTTGCTTTCACTTGTGGTTTTATTGTTTGAGGGTTTCTTTAATATGTATGAAATATATTAATTAGATGTACAGACCAAAGATGTAAGCCACCCTGTCACATTCGGGTTGAGCATTTTATATTTTAGTGTTTACAATATTTTTCGTTTTGCGTCATCTGCATCGGAACCATTGCCTGAAATGTCTGGGTTGCAGCACGACGTACAGGAAGTGAAGCACGCGGAAGCTGTATTTTCTTTGTGTATCTGGCTTGGGGGTAGTTTTATTTACAGAAAACAATATTTATAGTCGATGTTATTATGTGAGCATTCTTAGGAATTTGTCCTCCTGCTTAAAATGATGTATTAATTACTAGGTAATATTTAATCGGAATATTCATAAACGCTCTGACTATTTGGCAATTTGCAAAGAGTTGGCGAGCATTCACAAGCTAGCTAGATGGGAAACTAGCTATCTATCCAATCTCTCTTAACGAGTTTTAGGAATTAGCTATGCAGCCATATTTAGCTATATTTTATCACAGATCGGCGAAGACGTGTCTGGTTATTATATTTAAAAAAAACGAATATACGATGAATTATTGACTGCAGTTGGTTAGGGTTTGTGCTTAAATGCTTATTAGTTGTTACATTTGCGTATTCAGCTAGCTAGCAATGAAGGTTAAAAACAATGTACGAATAGTAAAACCGTTGTCTTGCTCACATGCCCAGATGACTACATGACTAGCAGGTAACTACATTTTGGCTGAGGTGATGTAGCTAGCTGAAACGAACTGTATCTAGATGGCTATTTAGTTAGGTTGATGCTCGCTGGTGTATTATCCAAACGCAGAAAGTCTGTTCTATCGCGTATATTTAGTAAAATTAGCGAAGTTGTAAAATGACACATTGAGTTAAAACGCTTGTAACGTTATCGTCTGTGCATACTGTTGTTGTGCTGAATGAATGGAACCCACTACTAGTTTTACCTGTAGATTAATTACTCGAGCGCAAGATGCACGATCTTGACATTTGGTCAGTAGAATGACTTTCGTGTCCTACAGTGTTTGGAGTCAAACTCGGTGATTCAGCGGTCAATGCAATGCCCGTGGTATGAATTAGTCATATGAAAGGACACCAAATAATTGCGCAGGCATTATGTGACCCCTTTGTAAACGACTAAATTGGGGGACTGCAAAATGTCCTTATGCTTGCTTAGAATCTCACACTTGAGTGTCCCTCTCTTGTGTTCCAGGTCTCTCTGTGAGGGAGATCACGAGTGGAGGAAGGGATGGATGAGCAGAAATCAAACTGTGAGGAGAATGATTCTGAAACAGCAGGTAAGGGGCAGTGGAAAGACCATAAGCATGAAAAGAACAGCTTGTATGCAGCGTGTATTGGTATATGGATTATGTACAAAAAAGCCATCGTCAGGGCAGTGACGGGCATTTCTTCTTTGAATGGGCTATTTGGCATATGTTAAAACCATACCTGAGGTTTTGTCTATTGGAAATATCACAGCTCATGTTGTGTTGTGCGGAACCATTTGCTCGTTTTGGAATGAGGACATCTGCTAAATCACAGTGGTCATCATAGGAATGAATTATTGTCAATAATCAAAATATGATTAATATTATTAAGCCAAAGGTGAGCTTGTGAGAGGGAGAACTGTTGATGTGTTGTGTTCCAGATCTAATTCAGGTAGCAGTTCACTGATGGAGCATATTAAATATATTTGTGGACATGGGAGACTGCAGATGGAAAGAATTGGGTAGAATGGTAGAGATTTGCTCGACTGGCCATTGCAGAAATGAAAATGTCACTCCCGATGCATAGTACTTTGAGCCGTACCAGGTCTTACTAGAAGCAGGTTTCCGCACCAAGTGGAAGCAACCAGCTGGCGGCTACACAATTCTGCCTCTAGGAAAACCTGGAATGGCTCAAACCGCTATGCATTAAGTGTGTCTTTTCCATGCTTGCAGTGAACTGAAGAGGAAATGATTTGCCATTCTGATGGAGGAGACCAAGGGGGTTTGTTCACTATAAGTGAGTGGCGCTCAGGGCCTTTGAGCGGCCCTAGGACTGCCCCTTATGTGCAGTCCAGCCTTAAAACTTTTTGAGCAGAGGCCTCAGTAACAGATATGAGGCATTAAACAAAAGCCACTGTGAGCGTGTGATCTTCATGAATCAAAATGCATTGACATGCTTTCAAATGAGGCGCTGAAGACCACATGCAACCTGCTAACGAGTGGTAAGGCTGTGAAGGTGAAGGACACGTTTTCAGTTTTGTTCACGCGCTCATTTGTTTCCCTCCAGCTGACGACGGCGCCTCTGCGAAGCGGCCACTCACTCCACATGCTGCGGAGGCAATCCCAGTGACCACACCCGTGCACACGGCCAGCGTCCCTGCGTAAGTCCTGGGGTAACTCCTTTTCCCGACGCCTCCCAGGGGAACCGCACGTTCGCTAGCTTTTTGGTGATTTTGTAGTTCGCGCAGAGCGCACGTTTGAACGCCGCCTCAAAGCGGGTCTGTCTGCAGCGGCGACGGCAGTGTGGAGGTGAAGGTTGCCCAGATAAGGTTCTGAACAGGCGCGGGTGGTTACCGTAGCAACGGAACATTCACACGGAGGGAAAAGGAGCCGAGTGCACTATCAAACGGAATGGACTTGCTGGGGTTGTGTAGAACTCGGTGAGACGAGGGAGGAAGGGGGAGAGTTGGAGCAGGCAGAGGCTGAAGCTGTTTGTTGGAGAGGCCATGTCTGCTCCTTCCTGTCACTCTGCTGAAAAGAGGTCTGGCTGCTGTTGAAGAGTTAAACTGCGGTTCCTGTGCCTTGCGAATACGATTGAAAGTCCTCAGATTTGGAAAAAATAAAACAAAGGATTTTTGATAATAAAATTTCTCGAGGTATTAAGGTTTGACACGACCTGTATGTTCTGTAATTGGCATTCACTTTGAGTCCAATTCTTATTCGCAGCTCAGTAAACAGCTGCACATCTGATTGGTTAGAATCTCAATGCCATGCTAATTATGTGATAAGGGTGATCTCCAAATGGCCAATACTAAGTCTTTTTGAAGTGGGCAGTATAAGAACTGTGTTAACGAACTGTTACAGAAAAAAATGATTTCAAATATGCATTCTGTCCAAAATGGTTGAACGTTCTGGTCCTGGATCAGCCTTCACTTTCTTGGTTGTTGAGGCCATTCTTATACTGCTTTATTGATTGCCTGCAACACTTGAGCCTACTGTACGGTTTTTATAAACTCCTTGAATTTAAGGGAATGGACTTTAAAAAGGACTTAGTCATTGAGTTTCTGGAATAAGTCTGTAGGGGTACCTTATTTAACTGTTCTGTTCGTGTAAAATTTGTTTTATGAATCACACGAGCAGAATTTATTTTTGGTATAAAGATAAGTGCTCAATATCTTTTTACAATTTCTTTATAGTGAATGCAGGTGTTCTAAGCTTTGTAAGTTAATGATTTAGATTTTTTTTGCGGCTTTGTCTTGAAAATATTGGTTATGTGGGTATTATCTACCAAACCTAAGTATTACTAATTGCTCTTGAAGTACATTTGAAAGAACTATAGGCTTGCCTTTTGTTTGGATGGAGGTTTAGGGCATCTGAACTCATTGCGTGCATGTAATACCTGGCTCTGCCTGAAGATGGCGTTAATCGTGTGCCTCCGTTCTTTCCGCGCAGAGAGAGCGGTCGGGTTTGTGCGCTCTGCAACTGCACAGAGCCCAGCCTGCACGGCCAGCGGGAGCTCCGGCGATTTGGGCCGTCTCCCTGCCGTTCCGCCCTGGACCACCCCTCCGCTTCGCCCCCGACCCCAGGGAGCGACGATCTGTCCTCCATCGGCTTTCCCGACTCCACCTCCGCTGCCTCACTTTTTGACGACACAGGTACGCTCGGAGGGACGTAGGGAAACCACCTCGGAGTACATTGGGGGTCATTTTAGAGCACAGTTAGGTTTGAAGGATTTGAACCATCTTTCTTTTAGTCCCAATATTTGTTTTTTGCATTTCGTCCCAATTTTGAAATCCTCAGAACTCTTAATGATAAGGAATTGCCAACAGTCAGTTAAATTTTGGTGAACCGATTTGAGTCCCACACACACAATGTCTAGAGCAAGATTGTGTGTGTCCCAGTTTGTGTTTGTAATGCACTCGTTGTGTTTAACACACATCGTGCTGTCTTGCGTTTGTGTGTGTGTTTGTGCTTGTGTGTGCACGTGTGAATGTGTCGTGGTGCTGACAGCGCTGTGAGGTTGTGCTCCGGCGCTAATGAATACTGGGAGTAGTTTGGCCGTGCCTGCGTAGCAGCGCTAACGCTGGGCTGTGAAATCCTTTTATCTTTGCTGTTGAGCAGGGCACTGCTGGGTCCACCACTGGTGCGCTGTCTGGTCGGAGGGCGTAGAACATGGCGATGACCAGGAGCCGCGCGGCGTGGATAACGCTGTCATCTCAGGGATACAACAGGTCAGCCCCAAACCGCCAGTCAGCCTCACGTTATCTCAGCGCAAGTGCGCTGTCAGTTAATGCTAATCAACTTCGCTGTGTGTCTGTGGTCCCTAAAGAATTGATGAGAGACAGAGATGTTTTTCTAATTTAGAACTTAATCTTTGACTGCCTCACTGCATAGAGAAACTCTACGAATTTGATTGACGTGCTTGTGTGTCCCTCTCCCACAGCGGTGCGAATACTGTAAAAGGCTGGGAGCAACCATTAGGTGCCAGGCAGAGGGGTGCTCACGGACCTACCACTTCCCCTGTTCGGCTGCCAGTGGTTCGTTCCAGTCCATGAAGCAGCTGACCCTCCTGTGTCCGGAGCACATAGAGAAAGCCATGGAGCTTGGTACTGTGACATCACAATGGGGGTGGGGGGGGGGGGGTCTGTAAAGGTGGCCGATTTGATGCAGAGCCGAGGTATGACTGCCCTGTCTCCCTTTGCCTTTAGTGAATGAGGAGGCGCAGTGCGCCGTGTGTGATTCGGTGGGCGAGCTGGCGGACCTGCTGTTCTGCACGGGATGTGGGCAGCACTACCACGCGGCATGTCTGGAGATAAGTGCCACGCCCCTGCAGAGGTCCGGCTGGCAGTGCCCCGAATGCAAGGTCTGCTTGACCTGCAGGTGAGGAGGAATGACGTGCTCCGCTAACTGAGATAGTGGGCTGACTCTGCCCTTTACTGTGGCGGTTTGTCAGGGCGTGTCTGCATGAGCCTCAGGGTTATAAAAACCCTGAGGCTCATGCAGACACGCCCACCTAGTGAGCACCATAATTCATTGGACAGTGACACATTTTTTGTTATTTTGGATGAACCGTTTAGAAATTATTGAACTTATTGTACATAGTTCCCCCCATTTTTGGGCATCAAAAAATATTGGACAGTATAACATAATGTAGAATAAAGTCATCATTTTAAATGTTGTTTGGATAGCAAGCCTTGATGATGTCTGTGTGTTAACCCCAACAATATCAAAAACTTTCTTTCTATCTTTTTCTTCTGGCATACTAAGTGATCTCTATAACGTCTTGGATCAATATGGGAATTGGGGATTGGGGAAGGGACTAGTGGGGACTAGATTATTATGCTAGAACAGTATAGAACACTGTGGGAATTGGGCTAAATGGCTGGGCTGAAGTCATTCAACGAGCCTCAAACCATCACTGCTGCCAGATATGCAGTAGATATGGATGGATCACTTTAAGGGTGGTTTCTCCTGACAAATGTTCTTATTGAACTTTATGGAAAAATAAGTCAGGTGAAGAAACCCTTCAAGTTATCTTGTTTGATACGTCAGACCGTTGACCATTTAGCCAACCATGTGTTTCATACTGTACCAGTGTAATTTACAGCTAATCTAGTCCCACCCTCCAATTCCCATAGAGTTGCATTCAAATGCAGAGAGGTTATAGTATTGCTTGTAAGAGTACCATAAAATAAGAGTTTTTTTGATATTGTTGGGTCACAGACATCAGGAAGTCATGGCATGCAAAGGATATGTGACCAAATGTAAAAAATGATTACTTTATTCTACATTGTTAAATTGTACAATATTTTTTGATGCACAAAAATGAGGGGACTATGTACAAAAAGTTATATAATTTCTCAACGGTTCTGCGCGATCGGGTTCCGTGTATATGTTGTATGTATGTTGAGTATGTATGTTCCTGTCGCGTTGTGGGGACCGCAGGGTAAACCACGCTGTGCCATGTTGGTGTGTGCGTGAGTATTTCTGTAGCGTTGTGTGGACAGCAGGGTAAACCGCGCTGTGCCATGTTGGTGTGTGCGTGAGTATTTCTGTAGCGTTGTGGGGACCGCAGGGTAAACCGCGCTGTGCCATGTTGGTGTGTGCGTGAGTATTTCTGTAGCGTTGTGTGGACAGCAGGGTAAACCACGCTGTGCCATGTTGGTGTGTGCGTGAGTATTTCTGTAGCGTTGTGTGGACAGCAGGGTAAACCGCGCTGTGCCATGTTGGTGTGTGCGTGAGTATTTCTGTAGCATTGTGGGGACCGCAGGGTAAACCGCGCTGTGCCATGTTGGTGTGTGCGTGAGTATTTCTGTAGCGTTGTGGGGACCGCAGGGAAAAACGTGCTGTGCGTTGTTGGTTCACAGGCAGCCTGGTGAGGACTCCATGATGCTGGTGTGTGACGCCTGTGATAAGGGCTACCACACCTTCTGCCTGCAGCCAGCCATGCACTCCCTGCCCTCTGAGCCCTGGAAGTGCAGGGTGAGAGACGGCTCCGTATACCTCTGTCACACATGTATACGCACACACACACACCCATGCACACTGCCTACACGTGGACTCCTCTAACCCAGGGATCTTCAACAGGGGGTCCGCGACCCCTAGGGGGTCCGCGGAGGTACTGCAGGGGGTCCCCCAATTTTTGTGGGATTTAAAAAAAATTTAATCTAACAATTTTTAAATGTATTTTCGACAAAAAATATATAATATTGAGTAAATTCAAAGCATTAATAGACAATAATAAGCTACTTTTGTTGACAAAAACTATATAAAAAAAGAATGATTCCCATGATGCAACCACTTTTTTTTTTTTTTAAAAGCTCTTTTTCTATCGGCCAAGGGGGTCCTTAGGCTGAAAAAGGTTGAAGACCCCTGCTCTAACCAAACCGGCAAATGCATAAAAGGCATCAACAACAACCTTCTCACTCTCTCTGTATCTCTCTTTCCCCCCCCCTTCCCTCCCTCCCTCTTTCCCCTTCCCTCCCTCCCTCTTTCCTCTTCCCTCTCCCTCCCTTTCTCAAAACTCAAAACTCTCTTTTGCAGAGGTGTCGTGTGTGCAGTGATTGTGGGGCCTGTGGCTCCGCCCTCCAGGGCTCAGCACATTGGTTCGAGAACTACACCGTCTGCGAGAGCTGCCAACAGCAGCGCAGCTCCGTCTGTGCAGTCTGTAGCAAGGGCCCCGCCGCCGAGGCCTCCCTGTGCCCCTGCTACACCTGCTGTAGGTGGGTCACCTTGACGACCTTTCGATCAAAAGGTTCTTGAGCTAATTGGGCCTGCAAAAGCCTTTAACGAGGGCTCAGCTTTACCTGTGTATTTGTAGCAGCATTGCATGACTGACCTTGTCTTCCTGCACAAAAGCTGGGCACCTACAGTCTGCGTGCGCCGTCATGAAGCGTTACCTTCCGATGCAGTGCCTGCGAAAAGCAGCAGCGGCTGAGGACATGCGTTTAGGAAGAGACCGCGTGCTAGTCTGTGCTCCCGCCAAACTCCCATCTTCTACCAATGACAGACTACCAATTGGAGAATGAATGTGCCCCATGACGGATTTGAACGTGCAGAATTTGCCCATTCAGAAAAAATTACTTTACTCTATCTGTTTTTTGCAGAATGATTTTGTAAAGGCTGTTTTGGTGCCACCATGAGGCACCTCGGGGTACTACATATTTAGACACAGTAGACGGATGTTTACAGCAACTCTATCAGCTCTATCTATTTCTTGAGGACCCTGGAATGTAATGAAGAGTTAATTAACTGGCTGGGGTGACCCTTGTGTTGATGATAATCACAGTCTATCCTGTGTCAGTGTGTCTCCTGCCCTGACCTCGTGTCTCCCCCGGTTGTGTCCCTGCCAGGCTGGTTCACAGCGAATGCGCCTATCCGCTGGACTCCGACGAAGGCAAGTACACCTGCTCCCTTTGCCAAGCGCCACCACAGGCAGAGAGCGCCGTGGAGCCCAGCGAGACAGTCACCCAGACGGAACAAGAGGAAGAGGTGGAGCCAGAGGGGGAAACGCCCATGGAGTTGGGTAAGATGGGCGTGGCCGCAGATCCAATGGGGGTAGGGCTGTTCGATACGACGATATATATCGTGGGACGAGAGAAAAATGTCTATCAATAGACATTGATCCTATCGCTATTTTCGGAAAGAAGCTGCAGAACTGCTTTACGGCAGTATTTTACGTCATCCGGACCCTGCTTTACGTTCTCTACACGCAGGCTCGACGAATACAAAAACAAACACGGAGGAGCGTGACACAGAACGAACGTCACCGCAACAGTTTGAGACAGAACAAGGCTGCATTTGAATATTAAAATTCGAGCAAGGAGGGATCCTTTAGCTCGCATGAACTGGAAATATTTTCCGGGCAGCCATACTAAGGACCGTTCAAATGTCTTATATTGAGAAGGAAAGGAGCTTCACAACTCCTTTTATCCGTCCTTTCAGAAAGGATGCTCTGGACTATCCTTTTCAGAAGGAAGGTAGTATTCGCGCCCCACAATGCAATGCCGCCAATGTTTTTATAAGCATCTGAGTTTTCTGGGACCTACTGAATTCAAACAAAAAGGCAAACATCTGAGAAATGCCAGAAATCTAAATGTGAATAGCTAGTATTGTTGGTTAGTATTGACTTATAATAGAAAGTAAACAAGCCATGACACAATCAGACAACCAAATTTGTTAACAGGCTAAATTTTGCAGAGATGAAACGAACGGTTCAAGTGAAATGCAGATGGCAATGATGCGCCTTTTGTCGTAATTTTTAGTGAAGTTGTCGTTCACGATGTTGAACAGTCACGTCAATACGACTGGACGTCGCACCACGACGCAAGGTTGAGAAGTAGGTTTGAATTCCACAGTTACGCCAGATTCTTTGTAAATCTCTCCTCCCAGTTTTTCCTTGACCCCCATGACATTTTCTGGTGAGGTCAAGGAATAGTTGCAAGGAAAGGAAAAAGGAGCTATTTTTTGACTATTTGAATGCAGCCCAAGACTCTACCCAAGCCCAACAAGATGAAGAACTTGTACCTAAAAGCGGGGGGGGGGGGGTATATATTTTTTATATTTGCTTATTTGTTTTTGATATTTTATATTTATATTGTATTTATTTTGGTTACTGACTGCACTACTGGAGATTTCTGAAACAGTGATATGTTTACTTTTTATATTCATATACTTTTGTTTATTAGCTGCACTATTGGATATTTCTGAAAGTGTTGTTTACTTTAATATTTATTTTGTTTGGAAAATGTTTTTTTCTTTTTCTCATTTGTGACAGTTCTGCTCAAAAAGTAGTCATGAGGCATGTGGTTATTTTGTATAGACAATTTTTTCATAGAATTTACAGATTACTATATCGCGATCGAGATATGAAATGACCCATATCGTGATGGAAGGATTTGTCCATATCGCACAACCCTACAGTGGGCTTGGGCGAACGGTGTTTAAATAACGTAATAGAAGTATTTTAAAAATATTCTCTTTTAAAAATTTGGAAACCCTCAGATCCTTGAGAATTGTTTATACTAAACCTGTTAAATGTGTAGTGATACGAAATAATCTCACTGCGGTGGTGAAAAGGGATGTTTCTGTTAAAGTTGTCAGAAATGTGCAGTTATTTCACTGCTATCTAAAGGGTGAGAGCGTTTGTAATCAGGTGTGTTGTTAATGCGTGTGTCGGTGCAGGGGGTGAAGCCGACGGGGAGGCAGAAGCCATGGAAATGGTGACAGTGCAGGATAACACTGTGGAAGAGGTGCCACCCCCCCACGCCATGAACAACCCGCCCCCAGAGACGACAGTAGCCTCGGCTCTGGAAACGATGGACGTCCCGTCCCCGGAGATGGCGGACCTCCCGCCCCTGGAGATGACAGAAGCCCCGCCCCTGGAGAAGACGGAAGCCCCACCTCCAGAGACGACGGACACCTCGACTCTGCAGACTGTCGATAGTCCGTCCCCTGAGGCAATAGACACCCTGCCCCCAGAGACGATGGACGCCCCGCCCCAGGAGATGACACACAAATCGCCCCTGGAGACGACGGACGTATCGCCCCTGGAGACGACGGACGTATCGCCCCTGGAGACAACAGACGCCCCGTCTCCAGAAACGACGTCCCCCCCTCCCGCAGAGGCTGTATCCACCTCACCCCCAGGGATGACGGACGCTTTGCCCCTCGAGACCAAAGGCGCTCTGCTCCAGGATATGACAGACGTCACATCTCCAGAAACGACTGACGTTCGCCAAGAACCGCCTCCAGCAGGTAAAAGGGGGTTCTTGCCCATGATCCTCTGGATGCCCAGTTTGTCACGTAGCATATCGTTATGACAACTTTACTATTGGACCACCTGTGACCCTGTTCAGTGTTTCCTCTAGAAATTTTTATTAGTGGGTGGAGTTGTGGACCGGGTGGGGTGGAATGGGGGGGGGGGGGTATGGGTGATACGATTGATGGGCACCCACTAATATCTATGGTAGGTTAAATGCTTCTGTTTATGTGTTTATAGAGTAGAATAGACCTGTTTATCACATTCACATCCCTGTGTCTTTATATAGGTGTATTGCATGAATTTAACTTTTATTGGTAGGCTGTGTTGTTGAATGATTTAACTCTGAAGCACAAACTGAAATGTTTTCTGCTTAACCGATAAAATAATATTAAATTAAATTAAAGTTTCAACTATTTATAGGTTACCCCTCAATGTCGTTATCATTATCGTGCTAAAGAGATGGATCTTTTCAGTCATTGTTCAGCAAAAATTTTTTCTGTTATAGTTAATAGTGGTCCTGGAGCAGCATCTGTTTTCAGGGCCATATTTCTATGTCTATGTGGATGGAGGACTGCACTGCTGATGTAGCCTCCTGAACAGGGTCCTACTGCGGGAATGGGACTGTGGAAGGTGACTTGGGTGAAGGAAAGGGAACCCTATCAAGTTGAATTTATTTTCTTGTGCCTTTGCTTGAGCAGAAGAAGGCGGAGTGCCAGGACCCATCCAAACGGCTGATGAGGGAGAGGCCGAGGGCAAGTCCAATATGCTGACCCAGGACAGCCCTGCCCCTGAAATGAAGGAAGAAACCAAGTGCGCTGGAATGGATATTGGGGGCGCTGGCGAGCACGGAGTGGCAGCCAGCCCCACTGCACGGGCAGTACTGAGAGAGGAGGGGGACGAGACCAGCAGTGAAGACGTGGACGAGGCTCCCACTCCGCCTCCGTGTAGCCCCTTAACCCCGCCTACCTTTGCACTGGAACAGGAGCCCGTTTCCACGGAGGGGGAAGAGTCTGAACCTAAGGAGCCAACAGAGGCAGAGCCAAGGACTAGTCCCATCTCTTTGGTGCCGGCTCCGCCCGCCGTCGACATGGAGATGGAACCAGGCCAATCTGAAGAGGAGGAGGATGATGAGGAGGAGGAGGAAGAAGAGGAGGAGCCCGCAGAGGAGGCGGCCGGCAAAGGTGGCGCACAAGCCGACCATGTGAAGGCGGAGCTGGACACCCAGGAGGAGGCGGGGCCAAAAACTGACGACCTTCTGGACGACGCCTCCAACCTGAGCCACGGCGACGGCAGCAGCAGTGGCTTCTTGGGCTCTCCCGCCGAGCCAGATGCCCAGTCCCTCTCCATGGAGCTCAGCCTGGTCCCCGCCGGACGGTCCCGATCCGACTCACTGCTTACCGAGACCGACGACTCGCTGCCTTTCGACCCCCTGAAACCCGACGGGGATAAGGTCAAGCGCAGGGGCTCCCCCGGCCGCTCGCGCATGAAACAGGTACCCCAGAAAAATTCTATTATTTATTAATAAAAATGTTATATCTGTATTGTAGTGCAGGCCTACCCTGTAGTATTATTTTACCATGCTTTATTTAGTGGATGCTAAATAAATTTCCTGTGCAAATGTAAAGAAAAGCTGAGTTTGAGTTAGTGGTTGTTATTCCAGCAGAGGGTCTGAAGTTTCTGTACATTGCTGGCATTCGCCCTGTTTCGTCAGTATTTATTTTTTTCTCCTGGAATTTCTAGGGGCGGAGCAGCAGTTTCCCAGGGAAACGACGCCCCCGTGGGGGTGGCAGTGGGAGGGGGCGTGGCCGATCGCGCCTCAAAGCCATGGCGTCATGCATTGATGCTTTTTTGGTGAATGCACACACACACAAACACACACAGACAAGCAGGCATGTGTGTACACAGTCATTGATCAGTGAACTGATCTGCTAACCAATTCCTGTTACATTAATTGTTTAGTGTGTATAGCCTCGCTCTGTGATCATTACAGATCCAGTTTTTGAAATGAAGTGGCTTATAATTTACAGCTATATCAGCAAATGCACCATGTCATATAGTCAGGGGGCAGCCTCATGACTGCTCTTATGATTTGGGAAATATGTAAAGCCTGTTGTCTTTCTCTCTCCTCCCCCTGTCTGTACAGCTCAGCATGACGGCAGACACCGGACAGAGCAAAGAGGAGGACGAGGAGGAAGACGACACCATGCAGAACACCGTGGTGCTCTTCTCCAACACCGATAAATTTGTCCTGCTGCAGGTGCTGCCGTTGTCTCAAACCTGTTTCCCATACTCCTTGAAAGTCCTGTAAAGTTGTCAGATTTTAGAAAAGTAAAAAGTTGAAAGCCCTTGAAAATAACCTAATTCTGAAAGGTACTTTGAGATTTTTTGAGAGATTTTTGCCAACTTGTCTTACATAAACCTCAGAGCTTGCTAAGATCTGATCCTTGGACAGCGCTTTTCCATTTTCAGGGATATTGAGGCTGTTTTTATATGGATTTCTTGATGGTCTGTACTACTCTGTAGCACTTGTGATAAAACCAAAAGGGTGATCTTTAATGAAAGGATCTTCAAAGGAAGTAAAAAAAATAACCCTTGAATTGGTTTCCAGGATGGTCATGGCCCTCAGCCTCACATCTGACCCTGCTGCTCTCTCTCTCTCTGCAGGACATGTGCGTGGTGTGCGGCAGTTTTGGGCGGGGTGTGGAGGGGCAGCTGCTGGCCTGTGCGCAGTGCGCTCAGTGTTATCACCCGTACTGCGTCAACAGCAAGGTGAGCATGGCCCTCTTGTAATTTACACCCCCCTGATAATTTTTCTTCTTTCTCATAAGTGTCGCCTGGTATCTTGGCTTCTGTTCTTTATCCGCCCTTAATTGACCATTCAAAGCAGACGATGACACTAAACTTTTCTCACCTGGATTGGTTATTGATTTTAAGGTGTAAAGAACCCCCAGTGGGACTGTGGCTCTCCATGGACTCCTGCTCTTAAATTACTTTGTTTCTGTTTTCCAAACAGATAATGGGAGTGGAACATTTCTCAAGCAAAAAAGCATGCATTATAAAAACATCAAAAGGCAGATGTATGAACTTCATGTGTGATTTATGGACTGTGTTTACCTTGGTGTTATTATTTCATTGTGTTATGAACCTTGGTGCCCTGTGACTTTAAAAAAATTATCTCAGTTTAGTTTGTAACTAAGTGTAGAATCTCGAGTGAAATCTGACAAAAACTAAATTGAATGCACCCCCCTTCATGTTGCCCCTTCTGTCAAATGGTAGCCAATCGCAGCTCGGCTCTCCATCGCAGAGGGCTACGATTGGTTTCGAATCATGAGTCCTCGAAAGCTGACGCACTCTCTGCTGCCCCCTGCAGATCACTAAGATGATGCTGCGGAAGGGCTGGCGGTGTCTGGAGTGCATCGTGTGCGAGGTGTGTGGCAAGGCCTCCGACCCCGCCCGCCTGCTCCTCTGCGACGACTGCGACGTCAGCTATCACACCTACTGCCTGGACCCGCCCCTAAACACCGTCCCCAAGGGTGGCTGGAAGTGCAAGTGGTGCGTATGAGCCCTGTCTGCGGGAAGTGGGAGGAGCCTAGAGGGTCTCCTAGTTATGGGAATAGCTGATATTGTGTCACCAAAAATGGACGGAGCTACAGTTGGCTATCACTCGCACGTATCAAAAATGTTTTGGTCAAAAACAAAGATTGGTTCATATAAGTGTGCTACTGGTAGCATATTGGAGCTCCACCTTAATTTGGGTTTTTAGGCCAAGTGTTGAGTATTCTTGGTGACCTTGGTGAAATCGAGTCAGTTTGGTTGGATGAACAGGATGCGTTTCAACTGCTATATTTGACCACGTAGTTCGAAACAGCTGGTGTATCTGGTTTAATTGTTCTTGATAAAAACTTCTTTTTTTAAAAATTGCAACACAATGAATACAGTATAGATCGAAGAGGGGAGATGTATGGCATCTTGTACCAACCAGTTAGTTTTCAGATGCCATCAAAAACTGAAATTATTTGTATTACGTTTTTGCTGAAGCTCAGTCATCACTGCACAGTCAACAGTAGCGATGTGGTGCATGTGATTCACCCTCTCTTTCACCCTCTGTCTCATCTCTCTCTCTCTCTCCCCCCACAGGTGTGTGTGCTGTATGCAGTGTGGCTCCAGCTCCCCTGGTTTCCACTGCGAGTGGCAGAATAACTACACTCACTGCGGGCCGTGCGCCAGCCTGGTCACCTGCCCCGTCTGCCGCCAGAGCTTCATGGAGGAGGAGCTACTGCTGCAGTGCCAGCACTGTGACCGGTGGGTACCGCCATCACAGCAGGTGAAAAAGTTCCCCACCTTAAGCTGGAGTTTCCAGAGAAAAACGGGGGAAATACAGTCATTCATTGAGCTTAATTTAGGAAAACACAGCCCTTCGTTTATCTACCTTTGGTGTAGTGAAAACATATTGCCTAGCATAGCCAGAAGTCTGTGTCCACTTACTCGTTACACATTTATCCTCCCAGTCCTCTAGGTCTGGGTCTCTTACGCCAGTTCATTTTGGGGATCCAGAAGAATGTCTTCAAAACACCTTTATGCATGTGGTGTTCAAAATCAGGGTGTGTAGTCAGACAGACTCTTCCCTCTTCATCTGTTATTGGGCTCCACAGGTGACAAATGAAACTGTTGCTGCAAACACTTTCCATTTCAGTTGGCATTGCGGCAGTTACCACACGTACGCCACCAGTCATCGTCATGCTACGGCATGAGAAGGTGCTAGCTCATGACTTTGGCAAATCTTCTCGGCCGTATATTCGGGCTCAGAATTGTAGCCTTCCACCTCCGATCCAATTAGAATTTCTCAGAAGCTTTGGTCATCCAGTGCATGGCCCACAAAATCACTGGAAGCCATTGTACTGGAATAATTGGTAACTTCGCTAAGAACTCTGAGCTAACTCGCAAGCTAATACTGTTTACAGTTGTAACAGCAGGTTCCCTGCACCTCTCTCTCCGAGTTCAACATTCAGCGCCTCTTTTGCATAGCATGGGGGGTATCTCTAAATTCAACTTACCTGCCCACTGTAGTTTTTCCAAAAATGAGGATTGATCAATTAAAGCAGTTGATTACACAGGTAACTCATCTCACCTGGTTTATTGGGTCCAAAGTGGTTAGTGTATTTAAGGTGTAAACGAACCCTACGGCTCCCCTGGACAAGGGCTGGCCACTCCTGATTTAAAGACACAAGCTCTGCTGGTCCACTGGAAACCCTACTTTACGTATTCACCCGTATTTTAACCCAGGCAACCATTGTGAATGTGAATATCAGCTAACCAACTGAAAAAGCGCAATTAAAAATAAATAAATAAATAAATAATAAAAACCTTGAACAAAAATATAGTTCTAAAGGACCTCGGGAGCGAACTTTGTGTGACTGGCATGTGAGGAGTGGCTGGCTAAACATCTGGGCGTGTATTTGGCAGGTGGGTGCACGCGGTCTGTGAGAGCCTGTACACGGAGGACGAGGTGGAGGAGGCGTCTGACGAGGGCTTCGCCTGCTCTGCCTGCTCACCCTACGTCCCCAAACGCATTGGTAACTGCACACTGCCGCCCCCAGTGGTGATTTGTAAAATTTAATGTTTTGCACATTTTATTTTAAAGCCCCAGGGAACAAATATTCGTGATTGCCTTCTATTTAGGTTAATTTGGGTCTTGTGGACATACAATATGCATATACTTGTATTTTTAAAATATTACTTTCTGAATTCCAGAGATACTGGATACTTTTATTCTCGTTTTTGGATTGAAGTTGGGCGGTACTATAAGTGGGAATGGTGACGTCACTAATCCCAAACCAATCACAAGGCTGATGCCACTTGTCCCTCCAACCAGCATTTGTGAAAACGAATGCGTTCCCGCATTAATGCCGTATTCGAACACGGCCAGTGTGTTAGCTAGCCCTGTGGATTTAGCTACTACTTTCAGTAACGTTACGCGTATCTTGGCTAACGTTGGGCGTGGAGCACTAACATTAGATAATAATGTCACATGCCTTCTCGTCGCTGCGCTCGCCAGTGCTGGGTTGATTTTTTTTTAATGCACAAAACTGGAGTTGAGCTTTAGTTGACAGGGTAACCAACCAAACAATTCCATGTTATTCAACATAGCTATCCAACGTCAACTAGCTAGCTAACTAGCAGCAATACCCATGTCTTTATTGGAAGAAACAAATGTTATAACAAAGTTAAGAAGTGTGGTTTATTATCACATGGAAACTTAGTATGTTGAAACCCACCATTCCGTCACCACCCCTGAAGCCAGAGAATGCACGTTATCTGGTTGTGGAATTTTTACACACTCAAATTCAGTGTCGGTAGGTTACTACATATGGTTGTACAACCCCGATTCTTTCCGCTATTTTGTATTTTTGTTGTGTGTGATGCCGAGTGTCTTCTTGGACACAAATCAAGCGTGCTCATTAGAATATTACGACCACGCTCCGACCGTCCTACTCAGCGAATTCAGCTTTTTCATTCAAACTTTGGTAGATGCTTAACACGCTCAAGTTTGATATCATACATACATTTTAACGATTTTAGGCTTTGTTCCCTGGGGCTTTAAGTCTACAGAAACCTCTGGGGCATATTTGATAAATAATTACTCATTGACTTATTCAGTTGTTTTTCATAGGGCACACCATTTGGGACACTTTTTGAAGTGCTAATATAATACACTGTAGAGATGCATTTTTTTCACTACATACCAACATTACCCAGCGGTGGTGCAATTCTATATTGAATTAAGGAACTTGTCCAATCTGACTTTGTGCTAAAGTTTCGTGCTGTTGGCTTCAGTACATATGGAGACATGGCACCATTATGTGTGTATCGGCGATGACAGTGTTGATTCTCCATGTGTGCTATTAATCCTTTGTGTCTGTGTTTCTGTGGTAATAGTGGAGCCTCCTGTTACTGCAGTGCTGAAAGTAAAGGAACCAGGTATGCATATCTTTCATATGTCTCTTTCTTACTCTCCATCTCTGTCCCCCCCCCCCCCCCCCCCATTATATTGGTTGAATCCCTCTTTCTCTGTGTGTCTCCCTTTCGCTCAGAGCCGCAGTTTTACCGGCTGGAGGGGGTGTGGCTTACGGAGAGGGGCATGTCCCTCCTGCGCAGCATCTCCATATCGCCGCTGCAGAAACGGCGCCCCCGCCGGTCTCGCCTCGGCACCATTGACAGCCTGGAGCTCAAGGAGGGGGAGGAGGAGGGGGAGGAGGGCAAAGGTGAAGCCCCGCCTCCTCAGGGGAGGGTCCGGCATGGGTGCTGGTACACTGCAGGGGAAGGGGCCAGCACTTGGGAGGGTCTAATGTTGGGAGGAGCCTGTGTGTTCAGGTTCCACATGGGACTAGAACGGTCCTATTTAAGAAACGCCCTGGCTGCACGTTCAACTTCAGTAACAGTCACAACTTGTAACATCATGCTTGGAACCAGTCCACATAAAACTTTCATTGACTCATTCATTCTATATTTGCAGTGGAAGTAATGGACTGTGAGCCCAAACTGGAGGTTCCCGGGAGCCCTGACAGGGAGGGCGTTCCTGAGAGGGACCTAGGGCCGGACGGGGCCGTGGAGGGGGGGGTCGACGGTGACGGAATGAAAGCGGGAGCGGAGGAGACGGACGATGGGAAGAAGAGGAAGAGGAAGCCGTACAGGCCAGGTCAGAGAGGGTGTTGTGCCGTCCGCTCTTCTTTGCAATATTGGGCTCTAGTCATTTAGGGTAAGACTTAGGGACTCAACACTAAGGACATTTTTTTTAACGCTGATCACTACTGAATGTTCCTATGCTTCAGGGATTGGTGGATTCATGGTGCGGCAGAGGAAATGCCACACCCGGACGAAAAAGGGGCGGGGCCTGTCACTGTCCGGGCCTGTCACTGGCGTGGCCGAGGGGCAGGTTCTAGAGAAGACAGAGGAAGGCAAGTAAAATCGACGCCAGTAGTTTGGTTAGTGCCTTACTGCTTGAATTTCATGACCATTAAAGACCTTCATGGCCTGAGGGCTATTTAGCTCTCATCATAGGAGTTTTCAAATCTCTTGAAATTGTTGAAATTCGCCCAAGACAATCTTATCCATTTTGAGAAAAGTCTCAAAAAACACTTCTTTTGTATTTTTGTTCAGGCACAGCCCCGGACACACCGCTAGAAGGCCCCCCGGAGTTGAAGGCAGCCGAGGTAGAGGGGGAGCAGGCCAAGAAGCGGCGCGGCCGGAAGAAGAGCAAACTGGAGGACATGTTTCCGGCCTACCTGCAGGTACAGCATCGTCTGAGCTCCTTGGGCTGGCATTTACCTATCCAAATGAGCCGGCCTGACCGCACGGGACCGAAAAGTTACCACGCCAAATCGCCAGAAATGATATGAGACCATCCATGGCGGTATTTGCTTAGAAAAAGCCCTACCTGGAACGGCTTCCTGTGCTCATGTTGTGTCACTGTCTGTTTACACAGCTGGAGAGTTCTGGAGGCAAGTCAAAATACATTTGCTTTTGGGCTAAACGGCAGTGTCTGAGATTTGAGCCTGATTTTTGAGTGCTGAATGGAGCGATACAAATTAAATCCAAAAAAGGCAGCCGTGTATGCAACAAACGTGTCTATCTTTAGTGATATGCCGACGCAAACTTGATGTAATTTGACAAAGACAATGTTGAAACGTGTCATTTTGTAACAATAGAGTGAGCATATGAAGACACAATGTTGCAGTCCATACTTGGGAGTGGCTGTCCTCACAAAGTGGGAACAACATGTTATCTCGAATGCGTGTTTTTATTGGAGGTGGTTTTGTCCATGCTGAGCAAGACTAGAAAAAGTACTGAGACAGAAATGGAGTAGTGTTGCCCTCTGAAAGCAGATCTGGAGACAGTGCTGACCCCCCTCTCCCTGTGCAGGAGGCTTTCTTTGGGAAGACCCTTTTGGACCTCAGCAAAAAGGCGCTCCTGTCTCCCCCGGTCCAGCGCCACGCCCAGGGCGTGCCTCGACCCCTGCTCCCCTCGGTGCCCACCACGCAGGGTCCAGGCCCCACTGTGTCAGAAACAGGTGAGGCAGCCAATTAGGGTTCCAAACATTGGCTTAAATTTGGAAAATTTGAGAGAAATTTCCAGTTGCTAATGTGATTCGTGTGTGCCTGTGTGTGCCTGTGTGTGTGTGCCTGTGTGTGTGCCTGTGTGTGTGCCTGTGTGTGTGTGCCTGTGTGTGTGCCTGTGTGTGTGCTTGTGTGTGTGCCTGTCTGTGTGCCTGTGTGTGTGTGTGTGCCTGTGTGTGTGTGCCTGTGTGTGTGCCTGTGTGTGTGCCTGTGTGTGTGCCTGTGTGTGTGCCTGTGTGTGTGCCTGTGTGTGTGCCTGTGTGTGTGCCTGTGTGTGTGCTTGTGTGTGTGCTTGTGTGTGTGCCTGTGTGTGTGCTTGTGTGTGTGCCTGTGTGTGTGCCTGTGTGTGTGCCTGTGTGTGTGCCTGTGTGTGTGCTTGTGTGTGTGCCTGTGTGTGTGCTTGTGTGTGTGCCTGTGTGTGTGCCTGTGTGTGTGTGCCTGTGTGTGTGCCTGTGTGTGTGCCTGTGTGTGTGTGCCTGTGTGTGTGCTTGTGTGTGTGCTTGTGCCTAAGGTCCCACAGCTGAGGCCAAGGAGGGTGAGGCAGTGGGCAGCCTGCAGCTGAAGCAGGAGTGTAGTGAATCTAGCGATCAACTGAACGCTACAGGGGCAGTGACAGGTGGGTCTCGCCGCAGGGCCTGATAGTCGTGCCTTTTCTTTGGGGGTAGAAACGAGGGCAGATGTTACGGTTTGATATTTAACAGGCGATAGCTAAAATCACACTGGGACTCTCCTCAGGCGATGCGGGAACAATGGGCCAGCCGTCCCTTTCCAGCAAACAGAACCCCTCTGATTCACAGGGCTCAAACTCGGACAAGACTGAAGGTGCGCTCCCCTCCATACCGTCTCGAGCCAATGAAGGACATGTATTTATATTTATAATTACATAGCGCCTGTCATTACTTATTTGTTTTTTTCTTTTCCCTGTTGTGTGTTCCAGAGCTTCCTCAAGGTGTGGAGAGTCAGGACTCAGCTGAGTTCTTCCGGAAGGTTCTAGGAGTGGCGGAGACCCTGCAATCCAGCATGAAGCCGCTTCTGGAGCCGGGGAACGGGGAGCAGAGCCGTGGTGGCCTGCCCCAGAGGAGCTTCCTCCCAGGTGGGTATGGGGTGGAGTCCGGGGGCAGGGCTGCTGGGGTGTGGAAAGGAAGGGGCAGATGATGGGCAGACGTTTACAATTCTAGTTTATTAATAAATAATTAACAGTAATGATACTCTTTTTAAATAAGTTTATATTTTCTATACCTAGGGTGCTGTATATGGTATAGAGAAGCGGGTGCACAAACATTTTGTTTAATGCAGTCATACTGTTTTGTGTGTGCATCTGTGGTGTCGCAGGTGGCTCTCTCTCAGCCGGTGTGATGGACTCCTTCCCTGGCCTTTCCCAGTCTCCTTTCTTTGACATGCGGTAAGGCTCTCTCCTCTAACGTCCTCATTTGCATCACTTATTTGCTTAGCATAGGTTCTTATCTGTGGCCATTTGCGTAGCTCACCTTTATACACGCTGCTCATTTATACATCTGGGTTTTTATTGAAACAATCGGATCTCAGTCCCTTTCTCGGGGGTACGACTGCAGTGACCCACCCGGTATTCCAGACTGCGACCTTAACCTGAACTGCTTCAGTGAATATGGTGTAAATATGTGTGATATAAGCAAATAAATTGTATTTTTACTTATTTATATGAATTACTGCATTTGTAATCATTGAATTAAAATCATTGACCCTGAACCACTACACCTCACCACTGACTGGTAAAGGGGTCTTCTTAGGTTTTATTCTTTTTCTTTTATGCAGTTGAGGGTTCTGGTCACAGTGGAGATGTTGGCTGTTGATTTGCCAAATGTAACCTGGGGCTGATTGCACCAACAGGGCTGACACCTGGTCAGTCGTAACTTTAAGACCATTGCACCAACTTGTCGTAAACACTATTTTCACTAAGAACGTAAGATTTTACGCCTGCCCAATAGCAGGCATAAGTCTAATTTTAGAATGTTTCTACGGTAACGGATTTAAATAACCAAGTTAATCACAATGGCGTGACTGATCTATCGTATCATCAACGAGCAGGCCTTTAGACGAGAAAGGATAATTAGGGATCGAAGGGAGCCATTATAATGACTATAATGACACAGGGCTTATAGAGAGGTTTCGACTTTGCAGGAGAGACCTTTTTGAGTTAATTGAAGAGCTGTCACAGAGATGCATAGTGACCCCAAGGCAGCACTGTCACCGGCTCTGCGAGCGCTCACGTTTTTATGCAAACGGAACATTTCAAAACACAGTAGGTGACATGACTATTGTTCATAAATCCACCTTTTGCCAGGCGGTCGGCCGTGTGTCACTGGCACTCAGTCGGCGCGTTAGACATTGCGTCCATCTACCCACTGAAGTGAAGGCGGCTGTCGGCATACTGCGCTTCAGACAGCTATCCGGGATACCTGCCATTGTGGGATGCATCGACGGGACCCATGTCTGGATCCAGGCCCCCTCTGAACACGAATATGCCTATGTGAACAGAAAGGGGTTTCACTCCATCAATGTGCAGGTAGCTTGTGGTGCCAGCTGCAAGATTTTCGACTTGGTGGCGTGGTGGCCTCGATCCACCCACGACGCACACATTCTCCGGGAGAGTGGCATTGTTCCGGGAGTTTGAGGCTAAAAGAGGCAATGGCCTGCTGTTGGGCGACAGTTGGGTATTCACTTAAATGGTGGCTAATGGTGCCAGGTAATTGCTCCGAGAACAGAACACGAGCTGCGATACAACAGCATCAATGCCGTTGTGGAGCAATACATCGGTGTCCTCAAGCACAGGTGATGTATGCCAAGCTAATGACAAGACTAATACGGTTAGTTCACAACATAGTCTCGTCAGAACTGCGAGCAGCCTCACCTGACTGCAATCTACTGGCGTGTTCTAGGTTTCATTGCCTTCACGGAGAAATAAGGAAGCATCCAGAAAGGGCCTGCACTATCATCACAGCGTCTGATCCCCATCCCCGGACATGACAATCAAGATCTGCCAGCAGTAAGGCCTACAAGAAGATGACATGATTCCTGCTGCAGTGCCCGAAGATGTCGCGGGACGACTTGTTCGCACCAGAAAAATAAATACGCAATAGGCTAGCCTTAAGAAGGTGCAAACTGCCCCATTGATCAGCTGTTTGGTTGTGTTTAAAAAAGACAACAATAATTTGTCTTTGAAGCAGCTCATTCTCCAAAACCAACTTCTGCTTCTCCAGCTCTAGCTTTTCCTGTTCCGTTTTCAGTTTTGTCATCTCTGCCTCGAGACTCAGGATCTTCTTCTCCAAGAGAATATGATGGAGGTCCTCTCCTTCTTTTATGGGAAGGGGCTCAGCTGTCTCGATTGAGTGTCATCACAATAGCAATTTCATGGACTTTTAGGAAGACTAACCTGACTTAAACTTAATCGAGAATTGTTCACTGTTCAGGAAATAATCTAAATTGTCAAGTAGCTAATACTACACACGTGTCTGTAGCCAGTTATTTTCATAGCTTATTAATGTTAACGTTACTAAATAAGTAAAAAAGTTACTAAACATAACGTTCAGGATATTTTCTAACAGGGAATCTGCATCTTCAATGTCTATCATACTTTCAATGAAAGTGTCATCGCTTAAGTAAGGTTAGTAAGAGTAAGGTTAGTGGCAAGATCCCCCTCTGCAGGCTGTTGGCAGTCACTGTTGTCCACCCCCAAAAACCAGTGAAAGTAGGGCAATCCTCGCCAAACACATTAACAATGATGTCACTGTATATTGATACTTTTGTTCTAATGATACGTTCTAATCACATATTTGTGACGGTACGCTTTTGGGCCAGTACTGGAATGATCACATATTTGTGATGGTACGCGCAAAAGGGTTAAAAGTTTCCATGCCTAAATTGAGTAATTACGGTAAAAAGGCGGCAGCAAAATAATCGTTCATTACAAACAACTAATCAGACCTAAGCCACCCACATAAGACAATGTATGTAGGCTATTTGCGGGTGTCAAAAGCTACTGTTAGAATTGATTTGTTCTGTCTGGACGCTGCGGTTCAGTAAACATTCTATTTTGGAGAGGAGTGGAGATGAGCAAACTCCAAGTAGATCAGAGGATGTTGTTATTGAGATATTTTTGAGCAAATAAAAAATCTTGTGAGAAGGCTGTCAATGTGTGCATTCTCTGTGTACAGAAAATGTCAACAGGTCATTAAAACAACTTCAACTCTCCATATAGGCTAACAAAACAAATAATTTATATTTAATTTATGAACTTAACTAATGTTGTTTCTAAACGAAAAAGTGCGACTATTTTTATCACAATATATAAACGGGAGCGAATAAAATACTACTAAAATACTGAACACTCCACAGATCTGGTTCTGTTTTAAGAAAGCCAGCAGAGTTTGTGAGCTCCTGTGGAATTGGTGCTTCCAGTTATTTTTAGCTGCGACCAGCAGCTAGTATAAGTCACTCTGTGGTCGGTCTGTCTGTCCGAATTATTTCTGCTGCTTTGTAGTACGTTTGATCCGGATTACCCAGAGTGACGTGTGCAGCGCGTCAGTGTTTTTGAGTTAGCATAGTTACTTCCTGGTTTGCGATATTAATCTGAAATATATGAAAGTAGTGATTGTGAACAGCTGGTGTCATCGTTCATTCTGAGACAAAATATGAATTACACAGACAGCATCACTTCTGGGGAAAGACTGTGCGCTGATTTGCTAGAAAAAAACAAACTAACCTGGTACTGATGTACGTTTGTGTTCTAAAACTCGCCACCTGCGATTAGACGAGGTGAATCACCTGCAACGGCAAGAGTCGACTTGGGACATTCTGAGACTGGGTAGTTCACACTGCTGCAGTTCCGGTTTTGCTGCGTCGCAAATCTTTGGTCTGAACGGGCCTTTACGTAACGTTACATTACATGGATTATCTGTTAAATTGAAGTTACTGATCAAATGATAACATTGGTCTTTTGAGTTAGCTAAAGCTAGCTATCTGGTAAACTGACTGTTATAGCTAATGTTATCTGTTAAATTTAGCATGCATTTCCATGTTACTTTTAACTAGCTACCGGTGTATTTGAGTTGCCTGATAGTTATAGCTAAACTAATATTGACTAACGTTAGCTAACCTTAAGTGTCAGCAAGCGTTTCCATTGGCCCATGTAAGCTAGTTAGCTGCTAACGTTACTGGGTTATGGGGCAAATGCTAAAGGGATGGTCAAGGGATTCTAAAAACTTCAAATAACCGCAACATATCACAGAGGAATGTGTCCACTACACACCCACCAAATATCTTTTCAAGAAAATGTGAATAGGTATATTAATATACATCTCAAATTCAGCTAATAAACTCAGTCTTGAAAGGACTCAGGATTGTCGGCCTGTGGTCTAAATCCAAGCCCTCAACCCTAGTGCCATCGACGTCATCCAGCCCTACATGTTTAACTTAAACGCTAAGCCGTTTGATCTAATGTTAGTCTATTTAAAGCCAGCTAAATTCCAAGGCGACGTTTTACCAAATGCATGTTCCACACAAATCATTAAATAATGGTAGGCTTTATTGAGTTTTAAAAATTTATTTAAAGGCCCATTTATTCATTACATTTCGGTTGCAAATCGAATGAAAATTGCATGGCAACTAAATTCTTTGGTGGATAATGGTTCTAGTCTATTTTTTTTTACTGTAACCAGCCACTGAACAATACGACAAAACCATTTCCAAACCAAAATTGGGATAGGGATAAGGAGAGCGGGAAAAAATAAACACTTTAGCTAACTAATTATTCCAAATCCAAATGCTGATAACGTGGACAACTATTCTCAAGGGCAAAGAAAATGAGCATTTGGTTCATACTTCAGACAGGATTTCTTTGTGGGATATGACTGTTTTATTCGCCTCAAACTATAGGAGGAGTTATGTAATGAGATCAAAGTATTGGTTGAATTTTCATGTCTACGTCAACATGGACCCATTTCGACTCCACCCTTTTTTTTCAGCATACAGGAATAAAGAGATATAGATAGACTGCAATTTAACAAGATTGCAATGGAATTTATTCCTCACGAATTTATTGGTGCTCAATACATAGCTTAATAGCCATAAATAACATGGTTATAAGCATATTACAGATTTTTCTTGACTGTCACTTTAAGGTTGTGAATTGTTAAACCGGTTGTTTATTGACTTTTGGTACTTACATTTTAAATCAAATACTTTTGTACTTTTACTCAACTGGTGTTTGAATGGGGGACTTTCTACTTTTACTGGAGTCATTTTTAGCTGTGACCAGCAGCTAGTAGAAGTCACTCTGTCGGTAATTAGGTCGGTCTGTCCGATATTTCTGCAATACACTATACCCGCACGTACAGATACTTTGGCATATGGTTGCAGCTTATCACATGCTCACATGCTCGTTTTTTGTTTGTTTTCCTCTTTTTGTTTTCTGCAGCGATCGGGCGGGGCTATTCAGCCCAGACCAGAGTGAGGACAGCCCCTGGGCGACGCCCTCTACTCCGGCCACCCCTACCACACCCCCCACACCCACGGAGACGGAAGGGGACGGCCTGTCCTACAACCAGCGCAGCCTACAGCGGTGGGAGAAGGACGAGGAGCTGAGGGACATGTCTACCATCTCACCCGTCCTGTACGCCAATATCAACTTCCCCAGCCTCAAACAGGACTACCCAGGTCAGTGTGTGTTTAACCCCCTCTAGCAGTATCAAGGTCAGTGTGTGTTTGACCCCCTCTAGCAGTGTCAAGGTCAGTGTGTGTTTGACCCCCTCTAGCAGTATCAAGGTCAGTTTGTGTTTGACCCCCTCTAGCAGTATGCAGGTCTGTGTGTGTTTAACCCCCTCTAGCAGTATCAAGGTCAGGTGTGTGTTTAACCCACCTCTAACCGTACCCAGGTCAGTGTGCTGTTTGACCCACATGTTGTTGTTTTTTATTCCTCCTGACAGACTGGTCCAGCCGCTGCAAACAGATCATGAAGATCTGGAGGAAGGTCTCTGCAGCCGACAAGGTTCCCTTTCTGGTGAGAACTTGCTTCATATCTTTGTTACAGGTGTATGTCATATTACACACGGTTCATTTAGTACCTGTGTTAGAGGTGTAAGTAATATTACACATGGCTAATTTAGTACTTGTGTCACAGATAATGTTTCAATGAATATTTTTGTTTTGTTTTTGATATATTAGCAAAAGGCCAAAGACAACAGAGCTGCTCAGCGTATCAACAAGGCACAGAAGGTAAAGCGGGCTGTGTGTGTGTGTCTATCTGTCCAACTGTCTCTTCGTGCCTGTGTGTTTGTATGGGTGTATACAGTGCAGTCCGTAAGTATTTGGACAGTGACACAATGTTTGTTGTTTTGGCTCTACTCCAGCACATTGGATTTGAAATGGAACATTTTTCTATTGAATTCTATGGACAGGAGTCAGGAGAAACTACCCTAAAAGTGATCCATCCATATCTACCGCATATCTGGCAGCAGAGTGATAATTTCAGGCTCGTTTGATACCTCAGACCCTTGATGACCTCTGGCCATTTAGCCAACCATGTGTTCCACAGTATTCCCATATAATTTACATCTTAATATAGTCCCACCCCCCAATTCCCATAGAGATCCATTCAAATGCAGAGAGGTTATAGTATCCCTTGTAAGAGTACCTGAAAATAAGATATCAAGAGTCTTTCGTTGTTTTTGGGTCACAGACATCAGGAAGTCATGGCATGCAAAGGATATGCAACAAAATATGATGACTTAATTTTGTTAATTTGTCCAATTACTTTTGGTCCCCTAAAATGGTGGGGGACTATATATAAAAGTGGCTACAATTGCAGTGCGGTTCACTAGATGTAAAAACCCTCAAATTAAAGCTGAAAGTCTGCGCTTTAACCTCATAGTCACTGTTCCATTTCAAATCCAGTGTGCTGGAGTACAGAGCCAAAACAACAAAAATTGTGTCACTGTCCAAATACTTACGGACTGCACTGTATGTTTGTGCATTTGTCCGCCTGTGTGTTTGTATGGGTGTATATGTTTGTGCATGTGTGTCTGTTTATCTGTCTGTGTGTGTTTGTGTATATATATATATATATGTGTGTGCGTGTGTGGTAGGGAGTGTGAGTGCGTGAGTGTGGTTTTGTATGTACAGTACATAGTGGCCTGTACCTAACTCCGATAGCAGAGGGGATCTCACAGCTCCGTTTCTCCCCCCCCTTCCCGCAGCAGGCAGAGAGCCAGATGTGTCGTCCCATAAAGACGGAAGGGTCGCCCCGTGTGAAGGGGGAGCGTCCCAGCTTGCACCTCCAGATCCCCCCTCCCTCCTCCGCCTCCCTCTCCACCCCGTCACAGCCCAGCTCGGCGGAGAGCCCCTTTCCGCTGCTCCCTGACTCTGCCTCCTCCTCCGCCGCCTTCTTCCCCGACGGGCCCCTCAAGACCCCGGGCTCGGCCGACGCCCGGCAGGACCCCTTCTCCAGACTGCCCCCGCAGTCTCCCCACCACTCCACCCCCTATTCCCAGCCATCCTCCAGCCCCCTGCATGTGGCTGGCTCATGCTATTCCCCGGCCAGCCACCAGGGGGCCCCTCAGGGTCGTACTCCCAGCCTGGGCTCCCTGGACATGCAGCCGGGGACCCCTGGGACGCCTCGCAGGGCCCAGCAGGTGGACCCCTTCTTTAGGCCGCAGCAGTACCCCCAGGAGCCCCTCGGTCCTCCTGAGGGAATCCGCGCCCGCGGAGGGGGGCTGGCCGACTGCCCCCTCCTCTCCCCGCCCCATGTCTCTCATTTTGGTGACCCAGTCCGTGTCCAGCAGCCGATGGGGCGGCAGGACTACGGATCGGCCCCCTCCCCATCCGCAGTCTCGTCCTCCCCGGCGGGGCCGGGGCAGCACCGGGGAGATTTTGTGGGCGTCCCGTCGCCCCGCTCCTCTTCAACCCCTTCGGCCGGCCGGCTGGACCCGGGCACGGGGTCACCTGCAGGCATGCTGGATCAGGGGGACGGGCTGTTCAAGGCACCCATGACGCCCCGTGCCCACCAGGGAGATTTCGGGAACGGGATGGGATTCCACCCACCCGGCGTCTCCCCCAACCACCCCTCGGAGAGCTACAGACAGTCCCCCTCCGCCCCCTTTTCGGACCCATATGCCCAGCCCCCTCTGACCCCCCGACCCCAGTCCCGGGATGGCTGTTCTCCCCTTCCCCAGCAACGGCCCTCCCAGCAGGACCCCTATTCGCGCGTCCCGTCCAGCCCTCAGTCCCAGGGCAGCTCCCAGTCCCCCCTCACGCCTGGCGCCCTCTCCAACGATGGCTTCTCCGTGCAGTCGCCGGCCACGCCCCGTTTTCAGTCCCCGGACCCCTACTCCCACCCGCCGTCCCGCCCCCATTCTCGGGACCCCTTCGCCACCCTGCACAAGCCCCCTCGCCCGGCCTCTGCTGCCCCCGATGGCAGCCCCACCTATAGGGCCCCCACCCACCTGGGCCAGCAGCCCACTATATCCGGCCCCTCTCCAACCTTGGGGGACCCCCTCTCGGGAAAGCCACAGGGACCCCCCATGTTCAGCCGCAGCCCCGGCACGAGCGTTGGAATGTTCCCCGTCGCCCAGTCCCCACAACTTCCCCAAACCCAGATCCAGCCAGTCCAGCAGGCTCCGCCCTTGGCCATGAACATCGATGGTTTCCCCACCCGTGCACAGCTACCCCAAGTCTCCCAGGGGCTCTCCGACCCTCTAAGGCCACAGGAGGTGCCCCACACTTCCCTTGTCCCCGGCACACAAGAGTTACACGAACTCTCGCCAGCTCAGGACCCAGCACTCATGGGCCTCAGCCAGTCAGAGCTGGAGAAGCACAGACAAGTATGTTTCATCTTAGGTTTTACAGTACGAAGGGGTAGTTTCAGACACAAGGGTGTTCAGTGTGTTGCTGATGTCCTGCTGTTTTGTAGAGACAGAGATTGAGGGAACGGCTGATCCGGCAACAAATGCAGAGGAACTCGTTACGGCAGGAGAAAGAGGCTGCTGCTGCTGCAAACAGTGCTGTCACCAACTGGCCTGGAGGAGACATGGCATCTTACCAACAAGATAAAAGCCAGCGTGCACCCCCTCCGTATCCACAGGTACAGCACAATTATACACTGCAGTAGGAATTAATAATGAATGTCAAAGTGAATAAAGTATTGGAAAAAGGAAATGGTGTCCGTATACTGCTGGCACTGCTTTCTAAACGAAACATCTAAACGTATAAACGTTTTGGCTCGCACTGTCAGTACCCTGTTGATCATGTTGGTGTGATGAGTCATAAGTCTTTGATTGAAGGAGCAGCATCTCCAGTGTACAGGTTCCATGTTCTTATTACACATTGTTTTTCTGTCCTTCACCTGCATAATCAATTGGATGTTTGTGTCTTGGGTTATTATCTCTTGTTTGTAATGAATGAGATGTTCAAAAGACAGTATGCCATAGGTTATGCCATAGGACAATGGTTATGCCATAGGATTTACAATTTGAATGGCTCAATAGTGTTTTTCTCTTCTAAGCCACCCTCGCCCCCCCCCCCTGAAAATCCTTGAACGTCCTCAAATAAAAAAAATTTAAAACTGAAGTTACACAATTTTGTTCAGAGGTGCTTCAGAATGGTCAGATTATTACTGAGAGGCTTTGTTTTGGCCATCATCTTGATCAGTTGCACCCTAAACACATCCTGGATCAGAATCCATGTTCTACTGAAAAATGGAATGGGGTTATAATTGGGGAACCCTGTTCTCAGTACTGCTTTCTCCTCCGTGTCCTCAGGACAGGGGAGCTGCCGCTGGGGGCGCGGCCGCATTGTCAGTGAAGCTGGTCCCCCCTATGGGCATGGTGGATGACAAGATGGGCCGCCCACCCCCACCAGGGACGCCTGCCATGATGGACCCCAATATGCTCAGGTACTTCTGTTTAAAGAGGACGCTGGGATGGGTGATGACTCCGTGGGGCCATTCAAGCCAACTACGCTGGTCTTTTTACCTACAGTCAAGGAAATGTCCAACGCTGTGCCATTTCCAGAATACCCGCTTCTGGTCTTAATTTTTTTTGCTCATCTCGGGAGAGAAGATATTTTTGTGTGAAAGTTCAGGTGGACACTGAAAGGGTTGTATCCAGGGATGCTGACAATTTTGGTTCTGACAATGTAATACATTCTGAAATATTATTTTGTGCTCAAAATACATTTGTAAAATAGGGGTTAAATCAAATGTCAAGCATTCCTTTGGCGTGAATGAATAAATAGAGGTGAAATATTGTGAACGGTGATATTTTGGCTGGAAGAAAAGGCAGCAGGTATGTTGGCATTTCCTTGTTCCACACGGAGCACCCTGAATTCTGGATAGACTTTTTGTATTTGTTCAGATTGTTCACGCTTTACATTTTGTGTCTGTGTGTGTGTGTGTGTGTTTGTTTTCTCTTTTTTTTGTGAAAAGGCAACCGGTCCCCAATGCCCCCCAAGGGATGTACCCACGCCCCCCCTTTCCAACACAGTGGGCGGGTCAAGCTGCTGGCCTTCGCCGTTTCCCGCAGCCCGCCACCTTGGACACGGGGATCCCCAGGCATCACCTGGGTGGCCCTCCCATCGTTAACCCCCTCAACATCCAGGGGATGCCCGGGTTGCCCAACCCCCGTGCGATGGGGCCCGGAGAAGCCGTGCCCCAGACCTGTGCACCCGCACCCCCACCCCAGTTCATTGAGCTCCGGCACAATGCCCAGAGGATGCCTCTGGGCCCTCAGTTTCTGCCCCGGGGCCCCCACCCCTCTCGGCCACGCCTCTATATGCCACAGCAGGAAATGGGCGCTGCATTTTCCCAGCACCCCTTGCCCCCTCTGCCAGCCCCACCCCTTCCCCACGCCCTGGCCTCTCAGGGCGAGGGGTTACGGGACCCCAGGATGAGGGTGCCACAGGGGACCCTAGGGCTCTTGCCACAACAGTCCCAGCCAGGTGTTGCCCCTTCTCCCCAAAACCAGCTGCAGCCCCAGGCACCTGCCCCGACCTCCAATGCCCCCGGTGCTCTCCCGCACCCTAGCTCCCAGCACCAGCTTCCACAGACCGGCCCAGAGCCACAAGCCCCCCCCATGGACACCCTGGCCACCCGACCTTGCCGCCTTGACCTGCCCGAGCCCGACCTCGAGGATCCCTTCGTCCCCAAAGGGCTGGGTGGGGCAGGCGCAGGCGAGGAGGACGAGGACGACCTGGCCACCCTGGACCTCGACCCCGACAAGGGGGACGATGACCTGGGGAACCTGGACAGCCTGGAGACCACCGACCCGCACCTGGACGACCTGCTCAAGTGCGATGAGTTTGACTTGCTGGCGTATGCCGACCCCGAGCTGGACCAAGGGGACGACCAGCTGCGACTGGTGGAGGCCGAGAGCGAGGCGCCTGGTCCCGCCCCCTCCTCTGCCGTCGGCGTTTCTGACATCAAGGTGGAGGACAAACCAAAGTTGGACACGCTCCTCACATCCTCAGTCGCTGCCCCCCACCCGAATGTTTGTCCCTCTACCCCCCAGCAGGGCGCTCCCGCTGAGCGGCCTGCTCAGAAACTGGAGACTGAAACCCCGGCCTCCCACCTCCAGGGGGCAGCAGAGACCAGGCCCCAACAGGCTGTGGTGAAAGACGAGATGGGCGAGGCCGTCTCCATGCTGCTTGGTGGAGCGGTGGCTGGCGGGGCCAAGCCTGCTGGTGGTCTCCCCGCCCAAGCGGCTAACCCCACCGCCTCTCTGAACTCCGTTCGTTTAGGGGGGCTCTCCTACTCCCTCCCCGGGCAGGCAGACCCCCTGTGTTTTCCCCTGGCTGCGCCACACTCTGACCTAGACGAAGACCCCCTGGGGCTACCGGACGGCGGAGGCCAGCACTCTCCCGCGGTGGATCTGGACAAGGTAGAGAGCTCCCTGGAGGCCAGCGAGCTTCCCCTGTTGATCCAGGATCTTTTGGAGCATGAGAAGAAGGAGCTACAGAAGCAACAACAACAACAACAGCAGCAGCAGCAGCAGCAACAGCAGCTGAGTTCTCTCCACCAGGTGGCAATGAACGCACACCTCCACAGCCTCCCCGCCCAGCCCCAGCCCCAAACTCAGGGCGCCAACCCCATGCTGCTCCCCCAGCACCACCGCCCACCTCCCCAGGGCATCATGGGACAGCCTGGGACGATGCCCCGTCCGCCGCCCATGATGACCCCTCAGCAGCAACAGCAGCAAAGGCTTATGGGAGTGGGCATGGCCCCTCCCTCTGTGATGGGCATGGCTCAGCAGCAGGGAATGATGCGGCCGGGGCAGCCAGTCTTGAACCCTCAACAGCAACAGCAGCAGCAGCAGCAGCAAGCGGTGAAACAGCAGCCGCTGCCTAACAACTTCTTCCCAGATAAAGGTAAAGAAGCGTTTGTGAGATCCGTTCTTCTAAACAGGATTGGCCTCTTTGCCCAGATTTTCCCAAAGGCCCTTGACATGCATCGAATCTACTTGATTTCAGTTTGTCGGGATGTTTTGTTTTTTTCCACAAGCATGCTTCAAAGTGCTTGGATTGCAGTTGGAGAGAACTGAAATGGTCCTTGTCATTAGCTGTACACATCCCCCCGTATCGTCAGAACTGCAACTAATTCAGTTTCCTACTTTCCTAAAGATTACTTGCCGAAGTTTATGGAAGCATATCCGCGCCAAAATTCAAATGAAAATGCTAATCGGCGATTGCATTTCATTTCCAATCGATGTGCGCAAAAACCATGACATAATTCAAATGAAAATGCAAAAGGCCACTTTGCGTTTTCATTTTCAAGTTAATGTACGCACTTTATCATTTAAAAAAATGAGAAAACAGATTTGTATTAGCAGTTTCTTATTGTAATCACATGATCCATAACAAAAAAGAAATCATAATTCAACTTGCCATTTAACGTTTTCATGCTTTTGCAGCACAAGTGACATAAATCAAATTCATTGGCATTGCATCAGTTTACATTATAATTTCCGCGTGGTCACGCAAATACCCTGCCAAAGCTGAAACTCCAAACTGAACATAAAAAAACAAGTCAAATCTGCACATCAAGGCGTGACCTCGAAGAAAGGGGCGTCAAGAAGTCCAGAAAAAGGGGTGTCTTATTTGTTTGTGATTTCGGTCGTCAGACAGTTAGCAGGCTAGATATCAATATTTTCTAGTTTTCTGTGTTTGGGGATTGATCACATAGGCTGAATGATAAGAACTAGAAAGGAAACAAGGTAGCCTAAACATTACGACGAGCCATAGCCAGCCTGATATGAACTTAACAGCAGGGAGGACTTGCCATAAGAGGCAATAGATTTCCGTTCACCGGTTTGCCGTAGACAGGACTGTGATAAACCAACATTATTGGTTATATTCTATGTCATTAAAATAAAATAAGTAACATTATCAATAAAATAAATCCTTATGTTTCAAATTTTGTCTTAGTGATAGGCAGAGGCAATTTAAATAAAAATGATGCTGATTATGCAATTATGTTGATTTGCCGATTTGCATTTTCATTTGAATTTTGGCACAGATAGGCTTCCATAGAAGTTGTTCTTGATTTGGGAGTATTGTGGGAACCTGCTTTGGTTTTTATGGTGTTTTTCCCTCCTGAAGTGCTGCTTTGCGAGTGCCTGTATTAAATTTAAATTTTTTTATACAGAGTTGGACAAGTTTGCGGCAGATGACATAATGGACCCCATTTCCAAGGCAAAAATGGTGGCTTTAAAGGGCATCAAAAGGGTCATGGCACAGGGCCCCATCGGCGTGTCGCCCAGCATCAACAGGTGCGCACTGTGCAGCCCTCTGGTATTTAGAGTTTTTATTTTTTTTGGTAATCCAGGAAAAATATGTGCTGAGTAACCCCATGCACACACTCTTTTTATGATTACTTGTTAAATCATTCTTCCATATCCCATGATTCTCAGCACTCATACTTTGAAGAATACCAGAAACACACAGGTGAACACCATTTATTTGAAGTGGTAACTGGATCTTATTATTTCCGAGAAGAGGGAAGGGGTGAGAATTGAAGCAGCTGGCAGAATTTTGCAGCAGCTGATTTCGGTGCTCTTTCTCTGGACTCCCACAGGCAGCAGGTGTCCCTCCTGGCGCAGAGGCTTGCCCCCGGCCCAGGGGCCAGTGACCCTCAGGCCCGGCTCCTCACAACTCCTGGCAAGGTAAGCATCATTTGGGGTTAACTATCTTCAGCATGTTCTAACACTGTTAACTCTTTAACAGTGCCAACACAGTTAGCAGTGTTAGTATTGTTATCACTAGCACCGCTACTGATACTACTGATAAATAGTAATACCGCTATTACTATTTGCCATCATTGGTACTATTGGCTTTTTAGCACCGTTACATTCATTGGCGTTATTATCAGACAACCCCAAAATATTAAGTTTCCTGCTCATTAACAGTTCCTAATATTAATTTTGCATAAAGCACAAAGTTTTATTTCTGTGTATGTGACAGCAGATTCTTGCCAAGCTGTGTATTATTTTGCCTAACAGACGTCACTGTAGGCACCTAACCTGCTGTTTGTTATTCCCTATACTATTCAGCTATTTGCTATACTTTAAATGCACAATTCTGAATTGGGGAATTATAGGTATTGAGTTCTGGGCCATGCTGCTTTTGTACGAATGAGCTGTTCAGTTTCTTCATGATAGCTCCAATTGTTAGCTTTGTAAGTAGGTCATGTTTTATAATATGCATAATATGTAATGGTGTAAGTGAATGGATAGGTAGACAGTGGGTCAATGTCACGTGATGAGCTTTACGATGTGTTTTCTCTTGGTTTCATTCTCAGGAGGGGGAGAACAGTGACCCGACACCGACCAGACCCAACCCGCCCCAGTTTGTGCCAGGCGTCATCAGTAAGCTTCGTTTCCACAATAATTTTAGGTTGTCTAACACCAGCGAAGACTTCGCCCCGTAAAGCCAGCATTCACCAAAATGGCGGGTCCGGATTCCAACTACACATTAGTCATGAGGAATTGGTGTTTTAGATCTCTTAACCCATTCGCGCAGATGCCAAATTTGGTCAATTCTCACCTATGTAGGGGGTCTTCTATTTAAGGCTTTATAACTCTAGGTGTGAGCATCGCAGAAACTTGGAAAATGTCTTAGAAACTAACTAAGTTTATATTCATAATTTAGGTCAAAATAAAGTGCCAAAAAATGCAAAGAAATCTTTGGAAAAATGTTTTAGTTTTTTTCTTTTAGTTTGCAATGAAATACTGAGGGCTCCATGTGTAAAACTATACATTTCCTAGATGAAAGACTTGTCCACAAGTGTGAAAAATATGAGGGTGATATGCAGAACTACTAAAGATTTATGGGTCCAAAAACCTATCCAAAACCTGTCATAAAATGAATAAATTATTTTCAGATAGAATACTATGGTATCTTCTTCTGACCCACCCCCAAAAATGTAAGCATGGTAAGGATTTTCTGTAGTCATGCTGACGAGTTGGCCGTAGCATGGTAAGGATTTTCTGTAGTCATGCTGACGAGTTGGCCGTAGCATGGTAAGGATTTTCTGTAGTCATGCTGACGAGTTGGCCGTAGCATGGTAAGGGTTTTCTGTAGTCATGCTGACGAGTAGCATGGTAAGGATTTTCTGTAGTCATGCTGACGAGTTGGCCGTAGCATGGTAAGGGTTTTCTGTAGTCATGCTGACGAGTTGGCCGTAGCATGGTAAGGATTTTCTGTAGTCATGCTGACGAGTTGGCCGTAGCATGGTAAGGATTTTCTGTAGTCATGCTGACGAGTTGGCCGTAGCATGGTAAGGGTTTTCTGTAGTCATGCTGACGAGTTGGCCATAGCATGGTAAGGGTTTTCTGTAGTCATGCTGACGAGTTGGCCGTAGCATGGTAAGGGTTTTCTGTAGTCATGCTGACGAGTTGGCCGTAGCATGGTAAGGATTTTCTGTAGTCATGCTGACGAGTTGGCCGTAGCATGGTAAGGGTTTTCTGTAGTCATGCTGACGAGTTGGCCGTAGCATGGTAAGGGTTTTCTGTAGTCATGCTGACGAGTTGGCCGTAGCATGGTAAGGGTTTTCTGTAGTCATGCTGACGAGGCCGTTATTAAAAACTGGCAAAAATAGCAGGAAACCAACAATTATGCCTCAATGAGCGAATGTGCATTATACGTTGTTTGCGAAAAACCAAACTAATAAAACTAGAAATTATGTAATTTATTTATGTTCAAAGCATCCAATGAGACATTGCAAACACCGTTACTAAGGTTATAATGTCCTACATTGGATAGAAGACCCGAATGAAACCCGAATTAACTTGAATGTAGGGCTGCCCCCAAATAGTCGACTAAACCATCAGAAGACTTGGTCGACCAAAATTTTAATTGGTCGAATCGTCGCAGTGTGAAAACGCGAGTGGAACTATTCATTCTAGACATGCACCTTGTAACGAACAATTGGTGTCTATTAATTAAGGAATAGATCAGTTGTATAGAATGTCTGAGAAATAATCAAAAGTATGCAAGAATTTCGCTTGTCACAAGTAGGCTAAATCACACTTTGTTGCTAATATAGATTATAATTAATTGCAGCCTGTGCTTGTAGCTATAATTGATATTTTAAATGCTCATAATAACGGTTTTGTATTTCTCTGTATTATAGTCTAGTAAACTTACTATAGATCAGATGGAAGTCAAACCATATTCTGGTGCTCAATAATACACATTTAAATAATTCAATGAATATCATAAATGCGCGACGGTTAGTCGACTATGGGTTTGAACTGATGACTACAGGTCGATTAAGCACATTTTTGGTCGCGGGCAGTCCTACTTGAATGCATGAGACAGGTTTGAACTGCATGCCGGGTTTCACTTGTCGACGTTTCAGATAGTGTAATAGCGTTATAAAGTAGTGTGTATTTCTGAAACGGATTGTCCAAGACAATAAATGCCCACTGAATTTTGAATGGGACATTTCTATGCGTAAAACCAATGGTAGGTTTGTATATTTCATATTTAGTAGCAGATATTGATAGTATAATGGCGTATAATAACACAAGAATTTCACTTGTTTATTTTGCATTTGAGTGAGCAGGGCTTTTCACGGCTGTTTTGGTATATGATCGGGTTATTGTTGGGTTTATCTTGTTGCTATGACAACAAGTGGTGAAAAAATATTTTTATTAACTCAGACACTATTGTCCACTGTGTCACACTTGGGTAGGTGTAGTTGCAGGTGAGACTGGGTGGGGGGTTGCTTGTAAATGGACTAGCTACGCGACAATAGTGGCACTTAGCAACTCTGTATTTGGCAGAGTTGTCACGAATCGTGTACTAATAAAGCTAGAACACGCGGTTTGTTGTTTCCACTCAGTTTAATTGCAGGAATTAGCCATTTATTTCAGGAATTAAAGGAATGTTGTTAATTTCTGTGTCCTCTCCTCTCCTCCTTTCTTCTTAACTTATTCCTCATCCCCATCCCCTTATTCCTCGTCCTTCCCTTCCCTCCAGACGATGCGGAGCAGCAGCAGTATGAGGAGTGGCTTCTGCACACACAGCAGCTGCTGCAGATGCAGCTCAAGTTCCTGGAGGAGCAGATCGGCGTGCACCGCAAGTCTCGCAAGGCGCTCTGCGCCAAGCAGCGCACTGCCAAGAAGGCCGGCCGTGAGTTCGCTGAGGCCGATGTGGAGAAACTCAAACTGGTCACCGAGCAGCAGAGCAAGATACAGAAACAGCTGGACCAAGTACGCCGAGTTTCTCTGACAACACTGTGGGGACTGTGGGTGGTTAAATAAGCATGGCCTTGTTGTTTTAATGTACGGTAAATTATGGCTAATGGGGTTTTTTGTGTCTCAGGTACGCAAACAGCAGAAGGAACACACCAATCTGATGGCAGAGTATCGCAGCAAACAGCAACAGCACCAGCAGGGCTCTGGGATACTAGCCCCCGGCCCCTCGGCCCAGGGACCCCGCCTGCTCTCCAAGCTTCCCGGGCAGTTGGGGGCGCCCATGATTGGCCCGCAGTGCATGCCACAGGGGGGGATGCCAGTCAGAATGCCACAGGGCCAACCTTTCATGGGCGGAGCCCAGCCTGGGCACCCCGGAGCTGTGGGAGGTGTGGCCCCGGGGCCCTCTGGCGGGTACTTCCCTCCGGGCTCGGGGCCCCAGGGGCCGGATGCCAGACTCTTGCAGGAGCGGCAAATGCAGCTACAGCACAGGATCCAGATGGTCCAGAAGATTCAGCAGCAGGGCATAATGGGTAACCAGCAACCCATGACACACCAGGCGCAGCAACCGGGTATGATGGGACAGCAGCCCAGCGGCATGGTTGTGCAGCCACCGCAAGGCATGATGGGTAACCCACTCTTAGCTCAGCAGCAGCAAGGCATGATGGGAAACCAGGGCGTGGCCCAGCCGCAACAAAGCCTCATGGGAGGGCAGCCTATGGCCCAGGCCCAGGGCATGATGGGAAGCCAGCCAGGGATGATAGGAAACCAACAGATGTTGCAGCAGCGCCAGCAGGTCTTGATGGGGGGCCACCAGGGTACAGCTGGGGCCCAGCAGCAGGCCCTCAGGGGCCCGCAAGCCCAACTCACACCCCAGCAGCAGAACGTCCTGGCCCAGCGCATGCTGCTGTCTCAGCAGCAGCAGAACGCCGCCAAGAGTCTGGCCCAGCTTCAGCAACAGCAGCAGCCACAAGGCTTCCTGCCCGGCCAGCAGCAGGGGGACCCTGTGGGTCACCTGCAGCCCACCGGCCCTCAGATGGCGCCCTCCGAATCCCAGCCCGTGGAGGCCGCCCGGGATGGGATGCAGATCGCGGGGGTCCCCGAAGGCCTGCAGCAGCAAGGGGGGGTGCCCGGCTTCCCGCAGGACGTCCCCAACACAGGACCCAAAGAAGGCGGGGTACTCAACCCGACGACCCCGCCTCATCAGCCAGGGGGTGCCCTGGCCCTGCCGGTGCAGCACTCTGGCCCCACCAGCGACCAGCAGGGGGCATCTATGCAGCAGGCGCAGGTTTTTATGAATCAGCAACAGCAGCCCCAACCACAGCAGCTATCAGAGCTTCAGCAGCAGCAGCAGCACGGTTACCTGGACAACCAGCAGCTCCCCCTGCAGAGGCAGAACTCCGTGGGCGGGGAGAAGGTCACGGTCAAGCAGGAAGGACAACAGGTGTGCTATGTAGCACAGCAACAACAACTACAACAACAACTACAACAGCAGCAGCAACAGGGAGTAATGGCAGGCCAACAGCATGACAGCATGGCCCAACTGCAAAGCATGATGGGACAGGCCGGCCCCTCTCAAGCTCAGCCGGTCCACCCGAACCAGCAACAGCAGCAGCAGGCTCTCTTGGCCCAGCAGCAGAAGCAAGGCATGCTGGGACCGATGGGCGGAGCAATGAGGGCGCAGATGGGGCAGAGGCCCGGCGCTCCCGCAGGGCTTGTTCGGGCACCAGTCAACCTGCAGGCCATCATCGCCCAGAACCCCCAGCTCCGCCACCTGCCGCCCAACCAGCAGATCCAGCACATTCAGGCCATGCTGGCCCAGAGGCAACTGCAGCAAGGGCAGATGCTCAGGATGTCCATAGGACAAGGGCAGGTTAGGCCCCAAGGGCCCCGGATGCAGGGCCCAGAGGTGCAGCAGCTCCACCACGGGGCCGTGGGTGTGATGGGGCAGCCCACAGGCGTGGCCCCTCAGCTGCAGCAAGGCATGGTTCCATCTCCACAGCAGCCGCAGCAAGGCATGATGGTCCAGTCGCCAGGTCCACAGCATCAGATCGGCCAGCAGGGGGTGTCTCCCCAGTACGGACTCGCAGTCGCCCAGCAACAGCAAGCGCTGCAGCAACAGCAGATGGCCAGGGCCCAGCCAGGTTTGGCTCCGGGACAGGTGCGCGTCACGCCCCAGGGCCGCCTAATCAGGCCCATCTCACCTCGTCAGCCGTTTGGGCAGAATTTCCCTGGCGATCACACCTTTACCCAGCTGACTTTGCAGCAGCGGCATGTCCTGGCGCACCCCGATGGAGTCCGCCAGCCTTCTCCGACGCAGGTCCCACCCACACCCGCAGGCTCCAGCCCCTTCCAGGCCTCCCACACCCCCGTCGGGTCCCCCGCCAGCCTGGCCCGATCGGGCTCCTCCGACTCTGGCCTCTTCCCTCTGACGGTCCAGAAACGTGAGTTTGGTCCGGGCCCCTGCCTGCGGGGCGATCCGGGGACGCCCACCCTTTCCACCTTAACGTCATCCCCCTCGAAAACCGTCCCCCTCTGTTCTAGCAGGAGCCCGGGAGGCGGCGGGCCCACGGGTCAGTCGGGTCTTAAGGCCGAACCTCAGGCCCCAGAGAGAGGTGGCTTTGGCCAGGCCAACGGGCCGTCGCAGCCACCTACGGCGGATGGCGGGGTGGGGCCCAGGGTGGAGGGGCCTTGCGGCATCACCCTGCAGAACATCAAGCAGGAGCCGCGGGAGGAGCAGTGCGGCAACGGGGGAGGGGATGAGGCACGGCACAGCGTCGTCAAGCGCGAGGGTAGCAGCCAGCCCGCGGCCCCGCCAGGGAACACGGCTGGAGGCCCCCACGGGCCCCGCTCCGAGACGGGCCAGCAGCTGCTGCAGAAGCTCCTCCGCACCAAAAACCTGCAGCTGGCCGCCCAGAGGCCCTCGGACGGCGTCCACAGTGAGATCAATGGGCACATCAACAGCAAGCTGGCCATGCTGGAGCAGAAACTGCAGGGCACCCCACGCAACATGGAGGTGAGGAACATTCACAGAAATTACCATCAGCCGCCACCTTACTTCAGTGCAGAGCTGTATTCACTACCCAGTGAAACATACAATTTCCTTTAAGTTCCCACGAAGCACCGAACACCAAATTATACTGTAAATGAGCTAACTAACGATATTGATGTGCAGTAATGTACCGCTTCTGGCAACTTGTGCCAAAATAAAATCTGTATCAGTAGTTTTGCGGTGGGTTATCTGGGAAATGCCACCTTTGGGGAAGTTGAAACCTGCTGCACTACTTCCTGTTATGTCCATTCCTGTCTTTTTGGTTGGGTAAATGTGAGAAGCAACACTCTTAACTTCCTTCAGTTTCAGGGTCTGTCAAAGGGTCAGACATTACCTTTAAGCTATTTTTATTCTTTTTATTTAATTGATGTTAAGGCGGTCACACACACACGTGCGCACGGTTTTAGATGCCCTCTGACAGCAGATTTTAACCCTTTTTTGGCTGCTTCTCCCACAGGACCTGCAGTCCATCTCCAAGAAGCCTCCGGTGGTGAAGGCCAAGCGTGCCCCCAAGGTCGGGGGTGGGGTTCCCAACTCCCGAAAGAAGAGCAAGAAGGATGAGACGGGGAAGAGCACAGAGGCCCTGATGAAACAGCTGAAGCAGGTGAGCAGAGAGGAGGGAAGCCACAAGACACCCAACGCCTCCAAAAAACACATGCCATACTACACGTTGCAGGGCGTAATTCTGCATGTTATCTACTACCAACACCTGGACATTTAGTTAAAAACACATTCCGTACTGCACATTGCAGGGTGTAATTCTGCATGTTATCCACTACTGATAACCTGGACATTTAGTTAAAAACACATTTTGTAAACCTCTTCGACCCACAACCTAAGAAAGATCGGGCAAGAAAAGCGTTCTGTGTTCATATATTTGAATGTACATGCGTATTCCTACAACTTCTTCCCCAAACAACGTGGTGCCTTGGACTTTAGATCAATGACGTGTTTATGCTGCAATTTAACCCCTTTGCGCAGACCCCCTAATGGCCATGGCGCCGGCACCAAAATTTTGGTAACCTTTGATATTAATTTCTCTTGCAATCAAACTATGAGTGGAAACAACACACTCTGTGTTTTAGCTTTATTAGTACACGGTTCATGACAACTCTGCCGAATACAGAGTTGTTGAGTGTCACTATTGTCTATGTGTGAGTTCATAAATACATTTTTTCAGCACCAAAATGTTTTATTCCGTCATAACAAGATAAACCCAACAATAGCCCGATCGTATGCCAAAAAAGCACTAAAAAGCCCTGCTCACTCAAATGCAAAAGAAACATGTGAAATGTGAAAAATTATGTCATTATACCACGTCACTGTACTATCAATATCTGCCACTAAATATGAAGTAAATATCCAATCCTACCATTGGTTTTACGCATTGAGATATCCCTTTCAAAATTCAGTGGTCATTTATTGTCTGGGACAATCCGAGAAATATACAACACTATTACACTATCTGAACGTTGAAGTGTAATACCCCCACGCTCTGCAAACCTGTCTCATTCATTACAGTTCATTCTGGTTTATTTGACAGCTCTTTTATCCAATATACGACATTATAACCTTAGCAACCGTGTTTGCAATGTCTTATTGGATGCTTTGAATGATAAATTACAGCCGGGCGTAACAGAAATTCTCGTTTTATTAGTTTAGTTTTACGCAAACAACTTAGAATTTACATTCGCTCGCCGAGGCATAATAGTTGTTTTCTGTTATTTTTGCAAGTTTTTACTAATTTACTAACTCGTCAGCATGGCAAGAGAAAATCCTCGCCTGCTTGCATGTATTTTGGGAGTGGGTCAGAAGATACCATAGCATTGATTCTGTCTGAGAATATGCCTGAGGGACATTTTTCTCCTCAATATGTAAGTATTACTGCTTGTGATATTTCAAAAATGTAAGTTTTTCCACTGCGCCACAGTATTGTGCCATATTTCTTGTCTGAGTGTTTGTTTTGTCTTTCCCCAAATGAAAAAGTCTTTGGGTACTCAGAAAAGCGCTATATAAAACTTATATATTATTATTATTATATGTTATTTTTGCATTTTGCATGCATTTCACATACTGTAGTGTAAGCGTTCATAGGTGGCTCAGTCATGCTTTCTTTTTTATTTTCCCTTAAGCTAGAACATTTGTCAGCATTTTTCTGTTGGTGGAATATTATTTTATTGTAATCTTATCGTACATAATATACACTCTGCCATATTAGTATGTCCCTGGGCAATACTTGTCACTTAGGGCATGGAAAATACTCATTCAAATTTACTGTGTATGTGTGCTAGATTAATGTAAAATGTACTCTCGAGTGAGTATGAATGTGTATATGCTTTATAATGGACAAAAAATATAGTAGAGATATAGTTTTACTTGTTTTACATATGTAGCTCTCGGTATTTCAATTGCAAAAGAAAAACAATAATTACGATATATACAGTCAAGCCGGAAAGTCTGCACACCCCTTTCACCTTCTCCACGTTTTATTACGTTACAGACTTATACTAATAGAATGAGTTAATTTTTTGCCTCAAACATCTACACACAAAAGCCAATAATGACAAAGTGAAAACAGGTTTTTATAAAATATGCAATTTTATGTTACTAACAAAAATAGGTTATTTAGGGGTTACATATCTGTACACACCCTTAGCCTAATACTTGGTTGCTGCACCTTCGGCAGCGATTACAGCTTCAAGGCGTCTTGGGAAAGAAGCTACGAGCTTGGCACACTTGTTTCTGGATATTTTTGCCCATTCCTCTTGGCATATCCTTGCAAGCTCCGTCAGGTTGGATGGGGAGCGTCGGTACACAGCCATTTTCAGCTCTTTCCACAGATGTTCAATTGGATTCAGGTCTGGGCTCTGGCCGGGCCACTCAAGGACATGCATAGACTTTTTCTGAAGCCACTCCTTTGTTCTTTTGGCTGTGTGCTTCGGGTTTTTTTGTCATGTTGGAAGGTAAACCTTCGCCCCAGTCTGAGGTCCAGAGCGCTCTGGAGCAGGTTTTCTTCAAGGATCTCGGTGTACTTAGCTGCATTCATCTTTCCCTCTATCAGGACTAGTCGCCCTGTTCCCGCTGCTGAAAAACATCCCCACATCATGATGCTGCCACTGCCATGCTTCACTGTAGGGATGGTATTGGCCAGGTTATGAGCGGTGCCTGGTTTCCTCCAGACGTGACGCTTGGTATTCAGGCCAAAAAGTTCAATTTTGGTTTCATCGGATCAGAGAATCTTAATTTTCATGGGGTGAGAGTCCTCTAGGTGCCTTTTGGCAAACTCCAAGCGGGCTGTAATGTGCCTTTTACGAAGGAGGGTGCCTTTTACTGCTTCCGTCTGGCCACTCTACCATAAAGGCCTGATTGGTGGAGTGCTGCCTGGATGGTTGATCTTCTGAAAGGTTCTCCCATCTTCACAAGGATACGCTGGAGCTCTGTCGGAGTGACCCTCAGGTTCCTGCTCACCTCCCTGGCCAAGGCCCGTCTTCCCCGATTGCTCAGTTTGGCCGGGCGGCCAGGTCTAGGAAGATTCTTGGTGGTTCCAAACTTCTTCCATTTACGAATGATGGTGGCCACTGTGCTCTTTGGGACCTGTAAAGCTGCAGAGATTTTTCCGTACCCTTCTCCAGATCTATGCCATGACACAATCCTGTTTCTGAGGTCTGCAGATAATTCCTTTGACCCCATGGCTTGGAGTTTGCTCTGACATGCACTGTCAACTGTGGGACCTTATATAGGCAGGTGTTGGCAATCCCCAATCATGTCCAATAAATTGAATTTATCACAGGTGGACTCCAATGAAGATGTAGAAACATCTCAAGCAGTATCAGTGGAAATAAAATGCACCTCGGCTCACTTTTGGGTGTCATATCAAAGGGTGTGCACACTTGTGTACATATGATATTTTACATTTAGATTTTTAATAAATTAGCACAAATGTCTAAAAACCTGTTTTCAATTTGTTATTATGGGCTATTTTGTGTAGAATTTTGAGACAAATGAACTCAATCTATTGTAGAATATGTCTGTAACGTAATAAAATGTGGAGAAGGTGAAAGGGGTGTGCAGACTTCCCGGCTTGACAATATATTTTTTGTTGCATTTTTCCAAAGTTTGCATTTGTGGCACTTTATTTTGACCTAAATTATGAAAATAAACTAAGTTAGTATGGTAAATGGTACAACTGTCTTGCATCATTTAAGCCATTTACCAAGTTTCTGTGATGCTCGCGTGGCATCTGCGTGAAAGAGTTAACGCGTTTGAGACAACACCCTCCCCGAGTTTGCGTGTCAATGGTGACACGTCGTGGTTCTGGCCTTTGTTTCTATGGTAACTCTGGAATTTTGGGGTGGTTTCTCTCACAGGAGCTCTCCCTCCTCCCCCTCATGGAGCCGTCCATCACCGCCAGCCTGGACCTGTTCACCCCGTTCGGCAGCAGCTCGACCAACGGCAAGGCCCAGTTGAAAGGCTCCTTCGGGAACGCTGTGCTCGACAACATTCCTGACTACTACTCCCAGCTGCTCACCAAGGTAACCAACACCAGGGGTACTTTTTTTTAGAGAAGTTTAGCATAAGGGTGCGTGCCTGCGGGCCAAATGCAGGGAATACCATTACATTAGCTGTGTGCTTCTGCCTTCCGACTCACTATGAATTTTGCTGTGGAGCGCACAAGTTTTTTTTTTTGATTGGTTCAAAACTCAAAGCAGTCGGTGATTGACAGCGCAGTCACTGCATCCCACTGTGGGTATCAGGAAGCCTCACTATCTAAGTCATGAAGCTGACACATCCACTCACATCCTTGTTTGGGTCTACAGAGCAACCTGAGCAACCCGCCGACCCCACCCTCTTCCCTGCCGCCCACCCCTCCTCCCTCGGTGCAGCACAAGCTTTTGAATGGGCTGACGGCCGTGGAGGAGCTTCCTGAAGGGCAGAAGGAGAGAGGGAGGGAGTCTACTGAGGAGCCTATGGGTAAGTGTGTGTGTGTGTGTGTGTGTGTGTGTGTGTGTGTGTGTGTGTGTGCGTGCGCGCGGCGCGTACATGACATGTGCCCTCATCCAAATTTCTTATGACCGTGTGAGTGCTGACCGCATGTGTTTTTACGGCCCCCCTTGTACCTTGTGCTAATAGAGTCCTCGGCCGAAGAGGTGAAGAGCGTCGATCTGCTGGCTGCCCTCCCCACCCCTCCACACAACCAGAACGAGGACATCAGGTAAACTGCGAAGCCAGGCTTCATTCACACCTGCTGCACACATGCAGCACCATGTGCACACCTCGCTGAGGATGGAAATCAAAGGTCCTCAGAAGGCTTGTAATAAACAGGAAATAAGATAATTTACTTGAGATATGCAACAAGTCAGAAGTGTATTAGTTTTAGGGGAAAAAGGTGAAAGTTGCTTTTAAAGTGCTCAAAAAAGAAAATGCATAATAATAACACACATAGAACACAGTGACGTGGGCTGCTGGATGGCTCGTTCAGTTAAGGCACTGTGGTGCGTGGATAAGCCTCACAGCCTCGGATCAAATCCGGACCATGCCGGTGCCAACTGGCTGGTAGCTTCAATTTCCTATTGTGTCGCCTAAAATATGAGATGGTTCAGTCGCATAGGGGCTTGTGTGTTTCGGAGGAGAGCCGTGGATGTCTACACGCTCCCGAATCGGCAGTGGGGAGAACACGGTGACTTGATTTAGACCTGGCTGCCCTATAGTTGTCGGTCTGGCTGACCTCGGTGATGGTGGAATTGGGTGCGAGGTGGGAGACAGGGCGGGTTAAAGCCCGGAATGGTGTTTTTCAGGATGGAGAGCGACGAGGACAGCGAAGCCCCGGACAGCATCATTCCCGCCTCCTCCCCTGAGAGCGTCCTGGGGGACGAGGCGCCCCGCTTCCCACTCCTGGGGGAGGTGAAACAGGAGGAGGATGAGAGAGCCATCTCCCCTGTCATTCCCATGATGCCCCGCTCCTCCATCCCCGGTACGCCTGCCGTGGCGTTCGCCTCTTTAACCCTCGCGATGTAACGCCACGAAAGCCAATGTTCAATCATGTTAAACTGCCCAGTTAAATAATAACATTACTGAACTGCATCTGTAAACTGTGCTCCACTTATTTGGAAATCTGGCGTTTCGCCAAATTGCCAGGAGGGGACAAAAAGATATTGAGATGGAATGAGAGCTGTCTATAGAATAATAATAAAAATAAAACTGAAAATGTCCAGCAGAACAGGGTGTGTAATCCAAGACTGTGGTTGCAGAGTCACAGATTACACATCCTGTACTGTATGGTATTAGTTTTGTTTAGTTTTCTTTGTCTCTGTAGCCTTGTACAAAAATTTCCCACAATATCTATTAACAACCACGTATATTTATAGCTGAAAATCTTTTCAATCCGATTGAATGTCTCTTAGCGTGACAATGGCATGTTTTGATGGCTCTTGAGTCTCTTCCTCAAGTGCTCAATGTGGTCTTAATTTTAGAGCACTCATTGTGTGGGTCTGCTTAATTTTGGGTAATGTTTGACTTAGTTTTGCCTCTAAATTTTTTAAATTATTTTTTTACTCACCAGTTTTTCCAGAGAGCAAGCCTTTTGAAGGGCTGAGTTCATTCCCGGAGCATGCTGGGAAAACGGCGGCCAGGTCCAGCCCCTGGGACAAAGCCAAGAGCAGCGAGGTGTCTGTCACCTTCACCTTATCGGCCGCTGCTGCCAAGGTACTGAGTGTACCCGAGCAGCTGAGATAATCGCCCCCCCTACATTTGCCATGACTGCTCCCCTTTATTGTTCCCCAATAACTCCTCCTCTTACAGTGACCCCTCACCATCACACTGCTCCATTAAGTCCTCCCCCTTCTCATGACCATTCCCTCACTAACCCCTCCTCCTCCTCCCGACCCTGCCAACCGTTCCTCATCTCTCTGTCTGAGCAGAATCTCAACACTGTGATGGTGGCGGTGGCCCAGCTGCTGCAGGTTCGAATGCCCGGGTCTTACGAGGTGGCATTCCCTCAGAGCCCCGGCAGAGGAGGGGGCGCAGAGCCTGCGAAAGCCCCTGACGTGGCGGCCCCAGGTAACTCCTCAGTCTCTGCTGATGGTGCCCCGCCCGTCCTAGGTAACTCGTATCAGGCCTTGTTGGTACAAAGATAATGTTTTAGGTAGGGCTGCCCCCGAATAGTCGACTAAACCATTAGTTGATCAAACGAACTTGCTCGACCAAAATTTTAATTGGTCGAATCGTTGCAGTGTGAAAAAACGCGAGAGTGGAACTATTCATTCCGGACGTGCGCCTTGTCATGAACAATTGGTGTCTAATAATTAAGGAATAGATCAGTTGTATAGAATGTCTGAGAAAATCTAAAGTATGCGAGCATTTCGAGCATCTAAAGCAGGGGTCCTCAATCTTATCCTGAAAGGGCCGGTGTGGGTGCAGGCTTTTGTTCCAACCAAGCAGTTACACACCTGATTCTACTAATCAACCACCTGACTCTTCACTAATTGATTTGATTAGTAGAATCAGTAACTGCTTGGCTTGCAAAAAAACAAAGCCCACACCTGCACCCTCTGGATCTGGATAAGGATGAGATTGGTCTAAAGGATGACCCCAAAAAAGTTAAATGTAAACTCTGCAAGCAACAATTCACCTATCATTCAGCGCATCTTCTCAAAGAAAAGACGCGCTGCTTCATTGATGCACTGCTTCATTGTCAGCAAAACACGGAGCTTTTCCCGAGCAACATCAACAAACTCGTGTTCCTCACGCATAATATGAGAAGACTGCGATCGGAAGAAAAACAGCAGTGAGTAGGCTAGGCCTAATGTGATGAGGTTCGCTTGTCACAAGTAGGCTAAAACACACTTTTACATTGCTAATATAGATTATAATGAATCTTTCGTTTGGCCTGTTGTTGATATTTATCTGAAGTGTTTCAGTTTGCTGGGTTTTTTATTTATTCGTTTGTTTATATAATTTATAGCGTATTTATTTGCATTTTAAAAAGAAAAGAAAATATTATTTTTTTTCCATCTAGTTTTGATAACCATCTACATTGTTTTTGCTCACTGGACAAAAGGCTGCCTTTTTAATTCAGTTATTCACAATTTTTAAGTTGTGTTGTTATAAAGAGTGGAAATAAAAATAACAATGTTAAATGTCTCATTGCTTGTTGTTCCGACACATTCATTTACCGCTTTGTCTTTGCCGTTAATAGCCTACAGCGCAGGCCATTAGCAAACCGATACCGTTAATAGGCATATATCAATCATAGCTACTAGCGCAGGCCAGCAAATCGCATTGATATTGATATTTCTCTGTTTTGTATTTTTCTGTAATATAGTAAACTTAATATAGATCAGATGTAAGTCAAACCATTTTCTGATGCTCACAAATACTTATTTAAATAATTCAATTAATATCATAAATGTGCGACGGTTAGTCGACTATGGTTTTGAGCTGACGACTACAGGTCAACTAAGCAAATCTTTGGCAGCCCTAGTTTTAGGCAAGGCCTGAAATTTAGTCCATATTGACTGCTCGTGTCACATATTCTCTTTGAGCAGGAAACTTTACCGTTATTGCAATGCAGCCAGAATGCAAATGGATGGTTCATGAGCCCATGACTAAACCTGCCCCCCCTCCCCCACCCCTTGTTAGGCACCCTGTGTGTGAAGGCTGGCCCGGCAGATGGCTCGGACCGGGACTCTGCTGATTGGCTGAAGAAGTTTGACGTGTCCCTGCCCGGCTGTACCCTGAAGAAGCAGGTGGACATCCTGTCTCTTATCAAGCAGGTGGGCAGCACCTGCACACCAGGAACACTGTTATTAGTGGCCGTATTAATATTTGGTGGCATATGCTTTGCATGCCAAGACTTCCTGATGTCTGTGACCCAAAAACATCAAAAGACTATCTTATTTTCTGGTACTCTTACAAGCGATACTATAATGTCTCTGCATTTGAATGGATCTATGTGAATTGGGGGGTTGGACTAGATTTAGCTGTAAATTATGCTGGAACAGTATGGAATACATGGTTGGCAAAATGGCTGTAAGTCATCAAGGGTCTGAGGTATCAAACAAGCCTCAAACCATCACTCTGCTGCAATATATGCAGTAGATATGGATGGATAACTTTAAGGATTTCTTCTGAATTTTTTTCTCTAAAAATAAGTCAGGAGAAGAAACTCTTCACTTCCTGAATGACAGCAACATAAAAGGCTCAGAGACGTTGAGTTGCGATACAAAATTAAATTGATTAAACAAGGGGAAAAGGAATAGGGAGCGTATGGATGCGTGAATGCAGGTATCTACATGTGTATGTGCGTGTTAATGTCGATGTGTATTAAAGGAAACAGGTCAGTAGAAAATAGGGAAAAACCACGGTCCAAAAGACACTCGTGGTCGTAGGCCGTGAGGGAGAAGAATAACGTCTCACTCGGAAGCAGGAGCAAAAGTAGAGGAGCAACTCCCGATTGCTGGGCAAGCCAGTCTTTTAAAGGCCTGGGTCAGGTGACTCCAATTAGTCAATCAGGCTAATTCTCTGGATGGGGAAAACACAAGACAGACAGAGGGAGAGACAGGCACACGTAACAGCCATTTAGCCAACCATGTGTTCCATACTGTTCGTGTAATTTACAGCTACATCTAGTCCCACCCCCCAATTCCCATAGAGATCCATTCAAATGCAGAGAGGTTATAGTATTGCTTGTAGAAGTACCAGAAAATAAGGTATCAAGAGTCTTTTCATATTGTTGGGTCACAGACATGAGGAAGTCATGGCATGCTAAGGAAATGCAACCAAATATCAAAAATTATTACTTTATTCTACATTATGTTAAACTGTCCAATATTTTTTGATGCCCAAAAATGGGGGGGACTATGTACAAAAGGTTCTATAATTTCTAAATGGTTCATCCGATCTAGATAAAAATACCCTCAAATTAATGCTGACAGTCTGCACTTCAACCTCATTGTCATTGTATCCTTTCAAACTCAACGAGGTAGAGATCCAAAATAACGAGACAACATCATTTTGCAGTCGTCTCTTAATTTTTTCCAGAGCTGTATAGGCAAATTTGCAGAGCATTTGAAATCCTTGCAGCACAAATAGTCCCACAGAGTAGTTAACTCCTGTAGCACACAGTCACTTAAAGATGCAACCAAGACTTCCTTAGCATTTCAATAGAAATCCCAGAGCTATTTCACTGATAGCAACATTCAACTTCTGAATTTTATTTATTTGCATAATGTTCCCAGGGTGGGCTGCAGTGCATACTCTGTTGTTTTACATATATGTTCATATGTTCATTATGTGTAGTGTTGGGCTGAAGGACTGTGTCGGAACAAAGCGGCACAATTTTATTTATTAATTTCCATAGATAAAGTGATAAGAAAATACTTTTTGAATGTCTTACAGGAGTGTCCAGAGCTGGAGGACAGCGTGGTCCAGCACTGTTACATCACCAACGTGTCAGACCTGGACGTTCGGCAGCTTCCCATCTACCCCGTGGAGGCATCCCCTCCCCAATCTCCCTCCCCGCCCCCTCCACCCCCGCCCCCACCCCCTCCTCTGCCTCCGCCACCCTCTTTGCCTCCACCTCAACCCCAAACTCAGCCGTCTTCCCCCGTCCCCTCCAGCCCCACCGGCATCCAAATCAAAACCGAACCAGAGCAAGATTGTGTTCTACCCGCTCCTCCTCCTCCTCCTGCTCCGCCTGCCACTTCCTCCCCTCCTCCCCCAACCCCCACCGTGGACTCCGCCTCCCCTCCCCCGGTCGTGCCCCCGGAGGCCCTGCCGAAGCCCTGCAAGCCGCGCAGCCGGCCGCCGTCAGAGGACGGAGACGTGGTGCGGCCCAAGCCAAAGAAGTGGAAGGGCCTGCGTTGGAAGCGTCTGCAGCTGGTGATCAGCATCCGCAAGGGCGGCTCGCGGCGGGAGAGCGGCCGCGAGGTGTCCGAGCTCATGGAGCGCCTGCGCATCACACTGCGGCCTGACCGGCTCCCGCGCGACCGCCGCAAGTGCTGCTTCTGCCACGAGGAGGGCGACGGGCCCACCGACGGCCCCGCCCGCCTTCTCAACATTGACGTGGACCTGTGGGTGCACCTCAACTGCGCCCTGTGGTCCACCGAGGTGTACGAGACGCAGGGCGGCGCCCTCATCAATGTGGAGGTGGCGCTGCGCCGGGGCCTGCGCACCCGCTGCGCCTGCTGCCAGAAGACGGGAGCTACCAACAGCTGCAACCGCCTGCGCTGCCCCAACGTCTACCACTTCGCCTGCGCCATCCGCGCCCGCTGCATGTTCTTCAAGGACAAGACCATGCTGTGCACGCAGCACAAGCTCAAGGGCCCCAGCGAGGAGGAGCTGAGCAGCTTCGCCGTCTTCCGCCGTGTCTACATCGAGCGCGACGAGGTCAAGCAGATCGCCAGCATCCTGCAGCGGGGTGACCGCGTGCACATGTTCCGCGTGGGCGGGCTCATCTTCCATGCCGTGGGCCAGCTGCTGCCCTCGCAGATGGTCGCCTTCCACTCGCCGACCGCCATCTTCCCCGTGGGCTACGAGGCCACGCGCATCTACTGGAGCACGCGTGTGCCCAACCGCCGCTGCCGCTACCGCTGCCGCATCAGCGAGGTTGAGGGACGGCCGCTCTTCGAGGTGCGTGTGCTGGAGCAGGGCCAGGAGGACCTGCACTACCGGGACTCCGCCCCTGACGGTACGCTGCGCCGCCCGCCCTCGGAAATAACCCTCCTCCTTTTTCATCTCTCTCTTTCTGTTGCTTAATCTTTTTGGCTAAGTTGTGGCCATAGATCACTCCCATAGTGCACAGTATGTAATACACAAATGATTGTTCTTCGTGTTCCTATATGTGTTTTTACATTGTAGAATATTCTTTTAATGGTCTCCCTCACTCTTCCTATGTGGGCTGTGCAGGGATCTGGAACAGGGTGGTGGAGCAGGTTGCCAAGCTGCGCGAGGAGGCGGCCATGTTGAAGCTGTTTACTGATCACGTGAAGGGGGAGGAGATGTACGGGCTCACTCTCCATGCCGTCCTGCGCATCACAGAGTCGGTATGTCCGTTAACGCCCGACCACCCCTGCCTGAACGCGCCCCCCGCACTGTATGCGCTCACCAAACTGATGATGTCACCATCAGCCGTTCCTTTCTTTCCGGTAGTCTTGGGCTGCATTCGGAATGGCTCCCTATACACTTTATAGTGCACTATTTAGGGGATTGGCTATTTTGATGGTTTCCGAATACTCAACTGAGAACATTGAGAATTGGGACATCCCACAAAATGGCTGATTCTCTATATAGTGCACTATAAAGCATACAGTCAAGCCGGAAAGTCTGCAACACCCCTTTCACCTTCTCCACGTTTTATTACGTTACCGACTTATACTACAATAGATTGAGTTATTTTTTTGCCTCGAACATCTACACACAATAGCCAATAATGACAAAGTGAAAACAGGTTTTTATAAAATATGCAATTTTATTTTACTGACAAAAATAGGTTATTTTGGGGTTACATATCTGTACACACCCTTAGCCTAATACTTGGTTGCTGCACCTTTGGCAGCGATTACAGCTTCAAGGCGTCTTGGGAAAGAAGCTACGAGCTTGGCACACTTGTTTCTGGACATTTTTGCCCATTCCTCTTGGCATATCCTTGCAAGCTCCGTCAGGTTGGATGGGGAGCGTCGGTACACAGCCATTTTCAGCTTTTTCCACAGATGTTCACCTGGATTCAGGTCTGGGCTCTGGCTGAGCCACTCAAGGACATGCACAGACTTTCTCCGGGGCCACTCAAGGACATGCACAGACTTTCTCCAAAGCCACTTTTTTGTTCTCTTGGTTGTGTGCTTCAGATCGTTGTCATGTTGGAAGATAAACCTTCGCCCCAGTCTGAGGTCCAGAGCGCTCTGGAGCAGGTTTTCTTCAAGGATCTCGGTGTACTTAGCTGCATTCATCTTTCCCTCTATCAGGACTAGTTGCCCCATTCCCGCTGCTGAAAAACATCCCCACATCATGATGCTGCCACCGCCATGCTTCACTGTAGGGATGGTATTAGCCAGGTGATGAGCGGTGCCTGGTTTCCTCTAGACATGACGCTTGGTATTCAGGCCAAAAAGTTAAATTTTGGTTTCATCAGACCAGAGAATCTTAGTTTGAGAGTCCTCTAGGTGCCTTTTGGCAAACTCCAAGCGGGCTGTGATGTGCCTTTTACTAAGGAGGGGCTTCCGTCTGGCCACTCTACCATAAAGGCCTGATTGGTGGAGTGCTGCCTGGATGGTTGATCTTCTGAAAGGTTCTCCCATCTCCACAAGGATACGCTGGATTGCTCAGTTTAGCCGGGCGGCCAGGTCTAGGAAGATTCTTGGTGGTTCCAAACTTCTTCCATTTACGAATGATGGTGGCCACTGTGCTCTTTGGGACCTGTAAAGCTGCAGAGATTTTTCTGTACCCTTCTCCAAATCTATGCCTTGACACAATCCTGTTTCTGAGGTCTGCAGATAATTCCTTTGACCCTGTGGCTTGGAGTTTGCTCTGACATGCACTGTCAACTGTGGGACCTTATATAGGCAGGTGTTGGCAATTCCCAATCATGTCCAATCAATTGAATTTATCACAGGTGGACTCCAATGAAGTTGTAGAAACATCTCACGCAGTATCAGTGGAAACAAAATGCACCTCAGCTCACTTTTGGGTGTCATATCAAAGGGTGTGCACACTTGTGTACATATGATATTTTACATTTAGATTTTTAATAAATTAGCACAAATGTCTAAACCTGTTTTCACTTTGTCATTATGGGCTATTTTGTGTAGAATTTTGAGGAAAAAAATGAACTCAATCTATTGTAGAATATGTCTGTAACGTAATAAAATGTGGAGAAGGTGAGTGTGCAGACTTTCCGACTTGACTGTATATGGAGCTATTCCGAACGCAGCCTTGGATAATTTTTTGCCATGGTGCTGTGCAGTGAGTGTGCAGAGGCACTGATACCTCTGACATGGACATCTTGTTACCGTGGATTAGTGAATGAGGAGAGATGTCTGGAAGAGATCAGTGAATATTTACAGATTGACACCCTAAAAGCATGACCATTATTGTGAGAGAATACAGTGACACTTTTATGGTGTCCTCCTTTTAGTCTGCTATTGCTATGAATTCCAATAGATATCCCTTCCAAACATTGACATTTGTTTTGATTTATCTAGCAGATCAACTCAATGATTGACTTACTTGTCTATCTGGTTTGGTAGTAAATAAACTAAATGGCTACCTAGCTAGCTAACCTAACTCCTGTTCTTTTGGATTGCATTACTGAGCATTGGGGTCAACAAGATTTGAGTCTCTAAGTTCGTCACTTGCAGTGATGTAATTTTGTTCATAAGCAATGATTCAGCCCAATCGGAGCGATTTAAAATGCTAATTTAGAGGAACATAAACACAAACTGAGGTGTTGAATTTGAAACTGAATCTCCTGTTTCAGACGCTCATTTTTAAAGTGCCTTTGACAATGATTTCTGTGCTCTCTGTCAGCTGCCCGGGGTGGAGAACTGCCAGAACTATGTCTTCCGCTACGGTCGTCACCCCCTGATGGAGCTTCCGCTCATGATCAACCCCACTGGCTGCGCCCGCTCTGAGCCCAAGGTTCTAACACACTGCAAGAGGTACGGGAGTCTATATCTACAAAGCCCTCAATATACACAGTGCACACTCAAGCATCATATTCACTCTCCCCTTCATTTGTTCATTCTCTCTTGCAATTTGTTCCTGCCCACATCTTTTCTTTGTTTGCTTCTTCCCCTCTTCCCTTTTTTGACCTTCAACCTCCATCTCCCTCTTGCCTCCCTAACCTCCTCCCTCTTCCTACACTTCTTCTCTGTCTCTGTCTCTTTCTCTTTCTGACAGGCCCCACACATTGAACAGCACTAGCATGTCCAAGGCCTACCAGAGCACCTTCACGGGGGAGATCAACACCCCCTACAGCAAGCAGTTTGTGCATTCCAAGTCCTCGCAGTACCGGCGGCTGAAGACTGAGTGGAAGAACAACGTGTACCTGGCCCGCTCGCGCATCCAGGGCCTGGGCCTCTACGCCGCCAAGGACCTGGAGAAGCACACCATGGTCATCGAGTACATCGGCACCATCATCCGCAATGAGGTGGCCAACCGCCGCGAGAAGATCTACGAAGAGCAGGTCGGTTTCACTCTCGGAGCAAAATGAAAGTAAAAAATGTCACGTTTAAAAAAAAATGAATAAAAAAAGCCATTGTGTTTCAGCTCCATAGTAAAAGAGCAGACTTTCAGCCTGTGCAGTTGTGATTCGAGATCCGAGCATGGCCGGTGCCTTGAGGGAGTGGCAATTGGCGGCTGCTCCTGGGGTGGGGGCAGGGACTTGGCGAGAATAGTCGCGCACAATACGGCCCTGGGCCAGTTGGAATTGCGGTCAGGAGTTCTAGCAACTATTCTAAAAAAGAATCTAAAAAAAGTTTAAAAAGGAAACAAATTATAATAATTTGTTGTGTGTGTATGTATAATATGTTTTGTATTCCTGCATTTCATATTTTGAGTCCAGCGGTAGATTTGATATGAAAATGCTTTATACGTAGAATTGTGTTTTTATTCTTTTAAAACTGCTTTCCTTTTTTGGGCTTTCAGAACCGCGGAATCTACATGTTCAGGATCAACAACGAGCATGTGATCGACGCCACTCTGACCGGGGGCCCGGCCCGGTAAATCCAGCCTAATCTGTTTTTCACACGCCACCCCCCCCCCCCCATCCCCAGAATTTGGTTTGACCCAGTCTGTATTCTCTGTGACCCCCCTCCGAATGTGTCCCTTCTACCCCCCTGCAGCTATGTGAACCACTCATGCGCCCCAAACTGTGTGGCCGAGGTGGTGACTTTTGACAAGGAGGACAAGATCATCATCATCTCCAGCCGTAGGATCCCCAAAGGAGAGGAGGTGAGGGTTAGGAGAGAGAGGAGTTTGTTTCACTCCCCCCTCCCACTCTTGTTTTCACATGGCCCAGGACAACTGAGAGCATCCCTCTGACTAAAAGGAATTAACCAAATGTTTATAAAAATATATCAGTATGGGTGTATTCTTTTGACTTGATGATGATACGATACAACTGCGATGCGATTTCTCTTAGTTTATAACGATACGATATGATTAATCACGATACCATGTAATACAATACAGTTAGCTGCGATGTGACCGTGTGTGTGACTAATGTGACCATTAGATTTGACAGACCCCCCCCCCCCCCCCCTTCCCAATTTCTATGTGAATAATTATAATTAAATTAAATGTAAAAATAAATACATTAAAGTTTGCCATGTAAATTAACAATTCATCACGATTCAGCCACATCATGACGTTTGCATCGCGATGCATCAATGTATCTTTGCACCCCTACATTTCAGTGACCCCACAATAACACATACAGGGGGTGGACAAAATGAAGTGGGGAGTGAACACCTCTGCTCAAAGTGAAGTGAGCAGCTGAATAAAATAGAAGATCATTGAAACTGGTCTAGAATCCAACACTTGCACATAACATCACAAATATGGCCCAAGTTTTTCACTAATTACATTCCACTGTACTGCATAGAGGCGATCAACTCCAGTTGTTGGGGTACATTTGCTGAAGTGTACTCACTTATTACTGATATAACAGCGACATGTAATTTATGATTTATTAGCATTTCATAAAAATATGACTAACAGGCAATTATGGTTGATTGGCATAATTATAAAGAAAAACAAGTCATCATATAAAATGTACACGTGACACAAGGTTCACAAAACAGCATCGATAATCAGGCTAGGAACAGAGGTTGAGGTTTTGTGTAGCAAACATATGGCAGGTGTGTTATTATTTTCTGGAAAACTGGTGTTTCCGATATTTTGTCTACCCCCTGTATATGCTACTTCTGTCCCTTCACTGCTGGCCTTGACTCTGAGGCCCAGTGGGAAATGGAAGAAGGAAGTGAATTAAATTTCTGCTGTACAAATTTATTTGTTGAGACAGTTTCACTAAGAATAATTTTTATTGTTGGTCAATATTAGGCAAGGGAATTTTTCAGTCCCAGACATTACAGGGGCAGTGTGTGGACATACTGGTTACTGCAGTGCATGTTTTCTATTATGTTCCATGCAGTCGATTTCCATATAATTACATGTAAGGTAATCACATACTCTGCTATATTGCACAACTGGCCCCATTTACAATCTCACCAGCCTAAATTACTTCTGTTGTATGCATGCTCCAGCTGCTTGCACAATGCCACAAAAGTATATAAATTAAGTACTGTGACTTTAGAAGAGTTGTGTGTCATTTTAATGTATTTTTTACCCCCCTTGTCTTTTTCCCCAGCTGACGTATGACTATCAGTTTGACTTTGAGGACGATCAGCACAAGATCCCCTGCCACTGTGGAGCCTGGAACTGCCGCAAGTGGATGAACTGAGAGAGGAGATGGATCCCGGATGAGCCCCTTTTCTTCTCTGGGTCCAGAGAAACCGGCGACTCCCAAGCTGCGGCCCAACAAATCCTATGATCCTATGATCCTGTGGGCTGTTTCAGGGCAGGGAGGAGAGGCTGGCTTTCTATAATTGACAGTCAAAGACGAGACCTCTCTCGCACCTGGAGCCAAAGTTTTTGGAGGAGGGAGATCTCAAGGTTGTTAAGCAATTAAATTTTATTTTATTTTATTTTTTACAAATTGTGGGACAATCTCTTGATTTTGGGAGTACTGAGAAAGGATTTTTTTAAGAGTCCTCTGCCAAAATTTTATCCTCACTTCCTTTGTCCTGCTGAAACTAAAAACAGAAGGATGAATTTTTGGCCAGAATCTCCTCCAGATGACATGGGATTGACATCAAGTCCCGTGGAGCAGGGTACACTTTAGAACACTGAAGAAAAGCCATTATGTACCTAAATTTTAACGGTGGACCTATTATTTACTACCCCCGCCCCCCACACGTACACCCCCTAAAATGAAACGATCTCTCCCACGAATCGAGAAAGGGAGATCGATGTGGATTATGGCGAGACAATCCTGAAGTGGCACCTAATGGAAGCGCATGGAAGGTGGTGACGATGGGAAGACCCGAGACACTGTAAGATTGTCTGAATTGAAGCTGACGTTGACCCCGGGGCTCAGTACGGGCCACGGGGGGGGGGGGGGTGGTTTGGTTTAAATTGAAATGTTGTTGTTGAAGGTGGGTTAGTTGGATTCAGTCTACCTCATTTGAGTTTGTGGGATTGTGTAGAACTGCTACTGTGGACGGGGGGGACGGGGGGGGGGGGGGGGGGGGGGGGGGGGGGGGGCTGGGGGGGTGATTGGGGGGGTGTTTTTGTGGCAAATGCTTTTTCTCGGACAAGCAGGGAAACTTAGCAGCAGGTTTGCTGTGCTATCTAGATTAAAGGTGATGATTTTAAAGTAAAAAACTATCCCAATATATATTATTGCTATGTATGCAGATTAAATATGACTAGTTTGGACATGATTATGCATTTTTAAGAGTCTGTCTCAGAAACCTAGTTGTACATGCCACGAGGTCTGTTCAACTGAGAATTGTGGGAAATGGTTTCATATGACAAAATCCTTGTTTTTTATTTCCTCCTATCTGTATATATGACATTAGATGTTAATATTTTACACGTTAAACGCACAACCGAATCGAGACTCTAACTAGCTGTGGGGCTATGGAGGTGGGGTTTGGCTTGGAAACAAGTAACTTTCCACAACTTGAGTGTCCCCCTGCAGAAAGAAAAAAAGCAAGGATGATCATGGGTAAAATGAAGAATTTAGATTTATTTAATATTTTTTGGGTTTGTCAACACAGCAAAAATCTCATCGGGCCTCAGCTGGGTAAAGGGCCGAGGGCACGATCGATTCGACCCTTTTATGCATTTGTGCCGTTGTGGCGAAGGAATGGTTTGGAGGATGCAAGACTACTGTGGCGTTTCGGTGCATTTTTTCACTTTGTAATTCCCCCAGCACCCCTTATTTGCAACGAGACTCCCTTTTTTGGTTCTAGCGACTCCCCCGATGGGCCGCATTCCTCTCAGCGTTGTGTAAAAAAAAACGTGGGCTTCTGCGTGCGGAGTCATCGCATACTTACTGTAGTGTCTTTCTCTGCCTGACCGCAGCCAATGTGTTTTTCTCCCTGTATTGTGGTGGAAAGGTTGGAGGTGCTGTCTTTTAGAGGCTTGATGCAATGGCAGAGAAAGATTTTTGAAAATTAATTCATGAAAAGGGCATTTGTTTACTTCTAAATTTATTGGGGGAAAAGTTGTTGAAAAAGGGAGCTGTCTCCGAAATCCCTACTTCCTTCCCTCGTACCTTGACCTACAAGTATGACCTCACTTGTTTTGAAGAAAAAGTAAAAGAAAGATGCAAAAGTGTACAAACTGTATATAAACAACAGGGGGTGTAAAACACTTGTTTCAAACCCCTTTTTACTCAATTATAGTGAAATACAGATTAAAAATCAACCACTGGATATCATTTTATTAGACAAAAATAAATTATATATAAATATATATAAAAACCACAAACTTAAGTAATGTATATGAAGCAGAGTTTTTTGTTGTTGCATTTACTTTTTTTCTATTAGCAGATTTTGCAATAAGCTTGTAAAGATGGTAAAGCAATGCTTGATAAGACCGCTACATTATTGGGATGTGTCCATGACTGGGACTAGGACTCGGGTAATGAGGCTTGACATGTACACGTGAGAGGGGTTTCCCAAGGAGAAGTCTTCTTGATTATTAAAAGTTTTTAAAAATGTTTTTAAAAAATTCATACAATTTTAAAAATCTAATTTTTGCAACAAAAAAAAGTGTCGCGTGATGGTGCGGGACATTGGTGTACTTAGCTACGTAATATTATTATTCACGCATTAATATTTATGCTACTGCTCCTTGATGACCACATCTGCCCTTTGATTGGTCACATTTGGATTGGTACACTCAATGGAAAAATCTTGAAGCTCTTTAACCCCCCTCCCCCTTGCATTTATTACTCTTTTTAGAATTGTTTTATGATCTTCGTTTCTTACTTACAGGAGTGTGTATGTGTTGGAATAGTCTGTGTGAAATTACTTAGGACAGTCCATTCTGTGTTATGATTTGATTTCCGGGCTACACCCATTGCTTATGAGAAAGAATTGTCCTCTTAATCAATGTTTGAGTACTAACCAAAAAAGGGTAGACTGTCACACAATATAATTTATCAAAAGTTGTGGTTTCGTTTTCCTTGTTTCTTCTCAAGGCTTAAGACTATGACAAAACATAGTGGAGCTCACTGGATTTTTTCCTGAATGAAACCCTTTTTTCTTTAGTTTGAATCTCCTAATTTAAGTTCTCCGCATATCTTTTAATTTAAGAAAAAAAAAAAAAGGATTGCTAAGGTTTTTTTAAAAAGCATATCTACTTTTTAAAAAGGAGTTCCATCTGTACAGCAGAGCTACTTTTAGGGAAGATGAATAAATGACTCGTTTTTATTGTATGTGGCATGTTTTGTATGGATATAATTTTGAATTGTATATATTTTTTTGACAATGCCAGAGGTTGTATCTTTCTCTTTCGATACCCCCTTTCCTGCCCTTCCCTTCTCCATTTATGTCTGCTTTATTTCTTGTAAAGAAAAATAAAAATGCATTTTAAATATATACACAGTTTCTCTGCCATTCTGTCTGGATTTATTTTTTTGATAGTTGATTTTGAGGGAATGTTGGTTGGACGGGCTGTGCAGTTGTTGGTGGTTGGGAGCCTATTCTGACTGGCTGATTTTTAGATGATAAATCTGGCCTAGTGTTCCCTTGTTGCTCTCAGGGTCAAGGTGAGTTTCATCTGCTTTGCTTTCATGGGAACTGGCAGCAGCCAAAGCCACATTGCAGAATTGTGTATTAAGAACATGGGAGCTAAGCCTGGCTGAACCATGGCAGTGCCTGTAGACAGTGGCGGCTGCTAATACAAGGTGCTTGAGCTCCGCCCCTCCTGAGGTAATTCATTGAATTCACCCTCCCTCCCAAAATAAATAATCAAGAATTAGGCTATTCAGTAATAGAAATAAATAATTCAAAATGATTTCGTAAAAAAAAGGTAAACATGAAACTAAGTTGAGTACTTTCAGTGATAAAATGTGTTATATTTTAGTTCGTCCTCACTCAACGTTTTCAAATGCGAAACCCAGTGTCCCGGCTCTCGGGCGCTTTGCGAAGATCAGTGGGTTGGCGCATGCCCAGATAGTGATCTTGAACCGAATCATTAGCTTAGCTTTAGCCAGCTCCATCGACTTAGGGTGCTGGAAGGTTGCGCCCATGATGTTATTCACCAGTTGACCACTAGGTGTCACGTCACTCCTGCAGCGAGACGTAGAATGGATATACTGGATATATAATTGGCTGATATGAGGCAATGACAATTTCAATTAAATAAAAAAACGAGTCTTGAGGCAATAAATAAATTGGCGGTCTGCATTCATATATATTCCTTAAGTTTCCCAACAGCACATTTATGGTAGTAGTCATTTTAAGTCACTTTGGAATAAAAAGCGTCTGCTAAATGTGTAAACCATATACCGTATGGCCGGGAGAGGAGGGTGGATGGTGTCGGATGACAGCCCCACCTAGGAGAACTGGCACCAGCCGCCATTACCTGTAGATGAGAACCAGGGAGCTGCAGGAAGTGCCTAATCTCCACAGGATCAAATATAGCACTGTAATGTGGATACTGTGCTGTATGTGGTGTTTTTTTGTTTGTTTTTTTAAACCGTTCACATACATCAGGTTCTGGATGTGCGCTGTGCAAGCAAATTACTTGATTAGTTTTCCTTTATTTTTTCTAGATGAAAGATTAAGTATCTTAACTATAAAGGAAGAAATCCTGTCTATTTCGCTTTGCTCAACAAAATTCGCTAGGTGTATTGCTCAAAACCCAAGGAAATGCAGTGTCGACTGTGCAGTTGATTGGATGAGCGGTTCTCCAGAAAATAAGCTATTTGTATATGGTCTATGATAAGAAGTATAAAAACTATATAATCTGAAGCAGCTAGAGTGCATTGAAACATCCACCATTAATTTCAATGGCACAGAAATGGACTTTTAAACAAATCTAAATGCCTTTATAGGTCTGATGTTTCGACATCTACAACGTCTTCTTCAGAGTCAAAAGAAATATCTGAATTGGAGTCCATTAAGAATTGACTAAGGCTCATTAAAACCCAGGCAGGCACAAATCGGTTTCTGTTCAATATAATAATTCCATCAGTTTTTGGGGTTCACAAAACATCACCTTCCAATCACTATAGATGTACACTACAGAATACAGCAGTGGTCCCCAACCGTTTCTGGATATCGTAGGTTTTCATGTCAACCCTAATTTGGAACACCTGCGCTTGCATTTTAGTAATATCACCAAGATGTATGGACGCGAAAACAGCATATTCCTAACCTATACAGTGGTTTTGAATAAATGCCCTCATTAATGTTGTGATAAGCCTCAAATGTCATTCATCAATGTAAGACTATAGATGCATGCATGTGTGTGTTGGTGTGTATATGTAAGTACATACAGTATCTGTGTAACTTATCCAAGCAAATTGAACAAAAAGTACAAAAGTAATGAGTCAAAAACAGCATTCGAAAAAAAACTATTTATTACTATATATTACCTATATACATGTTTGCAAACTAGTCCTGAAAAGATTTGTTTTTAACATGGTTGTAAAACAATTTTTGAAGCTGTGTGGACAGACAGGCAATGGAGATCCACAGATTTTCGTTTCTAGACGATAGGGGTGCAGGCTTAAAGGCTGAATGTGGCTGCTGTTGGTTGAAGTACATTTTCCGGCTTTTCAAAATACTCAGAATCAAAAACCAACCGTAACTGTGCCATTACGCTGGACTTTTGGGACTCATAAAATCCCTTTAGTGACTTTTAAAAGGACCCCCCCCCCCCCTCCCCTTATTCATAAAAACACATCACACCTCCCCAAATTGGCCCGGTTGACACACACCCCTCCCCAGGTTAGCAGCAACACTTTCAGGACAATATGTACACACACTGAAACCAAAGGGAAAAATAAAAATGCAAGCAAAGATCAAATAGAATATAAAAGAAAACTGATGGGGGGGGGATCATTCTCCTTCCTTGTCCTGCGGACCAGTTGTTCACTGGCGTTTCAGTAGCCGTCTTGTGGTGGCGTTTGATCCCTGATGATTCGTGCTACAGATACAATGGCAAAGCACCGTTTTTCCCGACTCCCCAGTCGTATGTTAAACCTGTGCCTGCACATCCACATTTCCTGTGGTTGACGAAGCTTCTGCGTGTTCATTTTGCAAAAAACCCTGACAAGTTAGACTTTTTGATCTTAACGCAAAACGATGACGCAACGCTACGTTAAAAATTTGAATGTCCAATTACCTCACTATAACCTTTAAGGGCATCACTGTTACTAAAAAGCAACCCTTATTACGCGAAAGATCAAAAGACGGACAAACGCGGATCTTCGCCAACCCAACCAAATACTGTAGATCAACTGCCGTGTTCTGCACTTGTCGCTCAGATTTGCACTAGAAATGTCCTCCCTTCCACTTTTGCCCTTTGCCTCTCTCTCTCTCATGATCAGAGAACAAGGCATTTCTCCTACTCTGTACAAGTGGACATTGAGGTAGGCTATGCTTTAACTGGGAGGGGGTGACAGCACAGATGGATTCTGAGGATTCTCAGAGCGCTGAGATACAAAGGATTCTCAGATAAAACTTCTTTCACCAAGATATGAAATCGAGAGTGTTTTGGAGGGGCCAGAACCAGGACCAGCAAGAAATCAAGGTGCTACAGCCCAACTGGACCTCTGACCTAAAATGTGAAATTTACAACAGCAGCCACCCTCCCATGAGATCCGTCATGGCCAAAATATACAAAAGGGAACCACAAAATCATCAGTTACCCTGTGTGAAAACACGGTTCTTTCAGGCTAGAAATTCGATGAGCACATTTTCCAGTATAATAATCCCCTCTTTTTTTTTTTTTTTTTTTTTTACACTGGTTATTGCACCATCAGGTCTATCAATAATTTGAGTATGCTGCCCTTTATTAGTGGATGGTGGGGTTCCTCCATTGCACTTTAATATAAATGTTGTGTTGGCTGACCAAAAACCAACAGAAGTGATTTTACTGTGAGTCTGTGCACACGCGTCTCGTTTTTTGGCAGAATCAACACATTGTACAGATTAAGTCAAATCATCTTGGTTCACACAGTACCCTCATGTTAAACAGAACTGACAAAATACCAATCAGAAAACCTAAAGTATCCACCCAATTAGGACATCAGTTCTGAAACCCTTGTCGCAGTAGCGCAAATAAACATTGGACTCTGAAGGTTTCTGTTAAAATCCAGCTTTGAAGCAAAGTTTATATTAAAAAGGTACATCAACTGAAATGTTTCAACATGACACAGTTCATTTGAACAATAGCTATTAAATACACATCACTGAACACATTCCCATCCTGCCTTACATAATTTCATAGCAGGAACTCAACGGGACATTTCTAAATGTATAGATGTTATCAAGATGGTTTATCATTGGAGTGGTTAACAGTCACTACTTAATATCCATTTCAGGAATCAGACACTACTCGGTATACTATCCAGTTTTTATTTGAGTTGTTAAGTCGCATATTTTGTACTGCATGCTCCAGTGCTGACGGGGTTCAAGTAGAGACAAACTGTAATACAGCTCAGTATACTATCCAGTGAAAACTGGATTAGGAAATTAACGGTTATAAAGATCACAGGACTGACGTTAGGGCCTTTGTATGGAAGATATTGTGTTTCGAGCTCCTATAGCCCCTTGGCCTTTAATAACTGTGGTATTAAACTTTACATACCTATAAGGAGATAAAACGGCACAAGAAAAAGTCAACGCAGCTACATATTTACAAGGATTTCTTGCTGGGCAAGTCAGGTGGCCCTGCTCGCAATTAATCGGCACGATTAAATACGAGTGAGAGTATAACCCAAGAACCGCACTTAGGGCCTGATTTACTAAGACCTTTAGCGTGTGCGAAACCTTTTAGAATAACATATAACCAATGATTGGTGCAAAATAAATGCCATGACCAATCATTGGTCATGTTATTGGTTTTGCGTGTGCACATGCTATCGACCTAAAATGTAGTTAAAATATAGGCTACAGATCCGTTTGTTTCGAGAAATCATGAACTTGAAAAAAAACAAGTGTGTCATCAAAATGCTGGGAAACGAAATGCGCAGTAATTTATACAACCTATTTACAATTTGCATATAGAGGCAGGAAAATGCCGACATAAACCAGAAATAGCCTAGAACACAAATCTATCACACAAAATCATGTTCAGTGTGATAGGACAGTTCAGCATTAGCCCAATACGTATAGAAGCCCAGGTTTTAATAACTTAAGGACTCTACATGATATAGGCCTACGCCATAATCCACCAAATAAATTAAGTAAACCTATTGATGAAGTTTCCTACAGTTAAACTTGATTTATTGGTGGAAATTATCGTACCTTATATCGAATTGGCTCAGGGGAAGAGAGGTTAAAATGAAAAAATAAACAATGTATGACTCAATAGTTCCATGGCTGAAGTGGAGATGACAAATAACGTCGATATGCAAAATGCATCAATATATTTTCTCCCAAAACGCAAACACTAGGTTACCCATTTTAATTGACAAGTATGTATGCCTATGTTGTTTATTTGCTCATCCAATTGGACCCAGCTTATACCCTACATTTTGTGTGAAACAAAGATAGAAAACCTTTCTCACGCCATTTAAGACGTCGTTGTACTTACTGCCACTCCTAAGGAACCCTGCACCAGCTTTACCACCTCCATCGTACAATAGCAAAACAGGCGGTCGACACCTTTGTCACAGGTGGCGGGGCCCAGGGTCTCACATAGCGAGCTCCACAACCTGGTGACACGATCGATATTAAACGACGCCCCAGCGCAAACAAATCAAATCCTTTATGAAGCTCGTATATCTCCTTAATTTAAAGCCGAAAGGTTACAGTTCAAGACTGAACCACGCAGGTCCTGGTCTTTTGGGCCTGACCAGTTACAGTTTGGCATGTCTACCGCCGGTATACTGTGGGACCACCTAAGAACATAACAGAGAGGGTGAGTCTAACAGTATTTATGAGCACTGCTGGACCCTTACAAGGGACCTTGCAACAAAAATTCCAGAAATAATGCCAATATTTCACATTTTTCCCCAGAACAGCAATAACAACATTATTATCTTACAGTAAAAGACACTCTCCGATAGCATCCTACGCCCTTAATAAATAAGGAGGCAACAAAAGTGTGTAATGAAATTCATCTTCAGGGCTCATATGAGAGTACATTAAAGAAAAGAAAAAAAGAAAAAAAGATGTACATACATCTTAAATTAAGCACTGTACAGATAATTCTGCCTTTAAAAACTCACAAACAAAGGAGCAGTAGTATTACTTGTAGTAGTAGTAGTAGTAGTAATAATAGTAATAGTAGTAGTAGCACTAGTAATAATAGTAGTAGTAAGTAGATGGAGTAGTATTAGCAGTCTGTGGCCCACTTCAGTGGGAACAGAGAGGAGTGTGGGTAGGAGGCTGTTTGAGGGGAGTTATACATTGGCTGGACTGGGTGGGACGGAGGGAATGGGGTAATTTTACTCAGTAGTTTTGGCTGAAAAGGTGAGGTAGGCCTTGTCGCAACTTGGACTGTGGCTTTAAAACTGGCAGGTTTATTATACTTTTTTTTCTTTTAAAAGTTTTTTTGTTATTTTTCTTCGATTTTCTTCCGCCCCCGTGGTTTTCTTTAGTTGTGCGTCTCCGGATAAAAAGTACAATTAAAATAAAAAAGTAAAGATAAAAACGAACCCCGACAGAGCCACTGTGGTAGATTGGGGCTGGGTCGGGTGGGGCTGGTCTGCTCAGATCTTGATGTCCTCCTGCACGCTGAGCTGAGACAGAGTCTTCTTTATGCGCAGAGCGGTGAGCCTCGCGGCGCCGTTACAGTACCAGCACTCCCGCATGATCTTCCCCATCACGCGCATGGCCTAGCGGGAAGGGTAGAGGGAGGACAGAGCAGAAGGATACATGGTATGTGAGAGACGAGTGGAGGAGGAGAAGGAAGATGAGAGAAGATTGCAGGAGAAGGAGTGAATAGAAAAGAGTGCAGCAGGAGAAGAGACGGAAGAAGAGAAGGTGAGAAAGAGGGAAAGTGGGGAGGAGGAAAGGACCATGATTCAGACACGGAGGACGGAGCATTAAAAGTCTCTCGAGTCTTTTCTTAAAACTAATTACAGTATGTCAACGTCTGATAGCGTTTATGGAAAAAAACAAACACGTTCTGTTTTCTGGGTGTAATGTGGATTGCCAATGCAATTCTGCAGTGGTGTGGTGTGGGAGTGAGGATTGTGGAGTGCGTGTGGTGAGCAGTGTGTATGTATACAGTGTGGGATGGAGAGTGTATGTGGAGTGTGTGGAGTATGTGTAGTGTTGTGAGTGATGAGCAGTGTGTATGTATACAGTGTGGGATGGAGAGTATATGTGGAGTGTGGAGTGTGTGTAGTGTTGTGAGGTGTATATGGAGTGTGAGTGGTGAGCAGTGTGTATGTATACAGTGTGGGATGGAGTGTATGGAGTGTGTGCAGTGTGTATGTATACAGTGTGGGATGGAGTGTATGGAGTGTGTGGAGTATGTGTAGTGTTGTGAGGTGTGTATGGAGTGTGAGTGGGGTGTGTGTGGAGTGTGAGTGGGGAGTGTGTGGAGTGTGTGTAGTGTCATGAGGTGTATATGGAGTGTGAGTGGTGAGCAGTGTGTATGTATACAGTGTGGGATGGAGTGTATGGAGTGTGTGCAGTGTGTATGTATACAGTGTGGGATGGAGTGTATGGAGTGTGTGGAGTATGTGTAGTGTTGTGAGGTGTGTATGGAGTGTGAGTGGGGTGTGTGTGGAGTGTGAGTGGTGTGGGGAATGTGAGGCTTGCTCTTACCTCGTAGCTCTGCCACCAGTTGGGCACGTTGGGCCGCAGCCTCTGGTCACACACCACCTTCCGCATCTCCTCGATGGAGGGGTCAGAGGGCACAAGGTCATAGTAGGGCAGCTGGTATTCCTCATGAACACCTGGGGAGAGGTGCACGTTACAGGCCCCGCCCAACACAGACAGCTGTGCAGACAGACGTTACGCAGCCCCCCCCAAACACACTGAATGATGCGACAATGCACACACACGTCCCAGTAGCACTAAAATCACAATGCCAGTGCGCTCCTCTTCAACCTGACCTCCCACCCTCCTGGCGCCCCTCTCACCCCCAGCGTTGCAGCGGCGTGCGATCTCCCAGTACACCAGGCCCAGGGCGTAGATGTCTGCACATTTGAAGGAGTCAAAGTGCTTCATGTTGATGGTCTCATCCAGAACCTCAGGGGCCATGTACCTGAAACACAGAGAGGACCCCTCATCTGTCTGTCCTCTGCAGTGATGGGGCCAGAATGTGCGGGGGCAGTGTGTCTGTAGCGGGGTGCACGTACGTACGTGTGTGTGTGTGTGTGTGTGTGTGTGTGCGCGCGCGCTGTGTGAGGCTTTGTGTGTGGAAACAGTGCGTGCGTGCACACCTCTTGGTACCAACACGCTGGTTGGGGGCAATGTCGATGGTGTCGGTGATAGACTCGTGGCGCACGGCCAGCCCCAGGTCAGCGATGGCACATGTTCCGTTCTTCTTTACCAGAATGTTCTTAGACTTGAGGTCACGGTGAGCGATGCCTGGCTTCCCTGCAAAGAGAGAGAGAGAAAGAGACACTACACTGCGTTAATTGCAACGGGATCTTTAATGACTGCAGTTGCCATATTTTTAAGACTTTGACTTAGTCTTCCCACCTTGCGTCCCCAGAATCTCCATGTGCAGGTGGGCCAGGCCGCTGGCGGCCGATAGCGCCAGCTTGATCATGCCCTCAATAGTGACAGAGTAGCGGTTCAGGTAGTCAAAGAGGGAGCCGTGCTCATGGTAGTCTGAAACCAACCAGAGCTGCGTCCAGGTACCATTATCTGAGAGAAAGAACGAGAGAGAAAGAAAAAAAGAAAAAAAAGAGAAAGAGAGCACGAGAGAGAGAGAGAGAGAGAGAGAGAGAGAAAGACAGAGTGAGGGGGGAGAGTCATTATGAGACCATTAAAAGAGAAGAAAAATTTACAACATAAAACCAGCTGAAAGCCTGTATGCTGGATTCTAAAAAGAAATACTAAGTCAGTGGAAACACACCGAATAGTGCATGCATCCAATTCAATGTTAATTGTTTGTTAATTTACCCTTGTTGTCAGCGGCGATGAAACCCAGGATGTTCTCATGGCGGAGCATTATGGTCTGGTAGATCTCAGCCTCGCGGAACCAGGACCGCTCCTCACGGGAGGAGAAGATCTTCACCGCCACGTCGCCTCCGCGCCACTTCCCCCGCCACACCTCCCCAAAACGGCCCTTCCCGATGATCTCCTGCAGGACGATGGTTCGTGCCACCGTCCGCTGCACAAACAGCGGCAGGCCTGCAGGGGGCGACATGCAATTGAAAACCTATGAGCCAAACCTTTAAATTACATTTAATTTGGGGTTTAATCCTTGAACTGCTGGTTCCAAAACACAGAGAGGGAAACTTAATGCGCTGTTGGCTAGTATCCATGGAGTTATATTATAATATATATATATTTTTTCAATATACCATGCTTCCCCCACAATTGTGACTATATATAAGTCACGTTTTCATGTTGGGGTAGATCACAGAAAATGTATTTGCTCATTAAGTGGTGTCTGAGGTTTGGGAAGTTGTGTCCCAGCTAATCTCCTGAGCCTTTGGAGGGTTACAGAACCCCTGCTCCTCTCCACCGGGCTCTATAATAACTGGAATGGCTGCCCATAACTTGCATGACTTGGAACAGCCAATCCAGCTGTCTGGCGCCCCAGCGGGCCAGCGGGGAGGGTGGCGTACCGGAGCCGGAACCAGAGGTGGACAGGTCGAAAATGAGGTCCTGAAGGGTCTTGTCCTTGGCCAGGTACAGGTGGTCACAGGAGGGGTCCTCCACCTCCAGGCGCTGCCGGTGGCTGTAGGCGCGCTGGTGGTGCTGGAACAGGAACACGCCCACGATCAAGACCAGGCAGAGCAGGAACACGGGCCCCGCAATCACTGCCACCAGCTCCACCGGCCCCCAGCTGGCCCCGGCCCCTGTCCAGCCCAGCTCGCCTGGCTTCCCCGGTACTCCTAGGTGGGGAAAAAATAATTGAGAAACTGAGTGCACGGCGCCACCTGTGAGTTCTTACCTGTACTGCTGTAAGGGAATGTTTCAAGAATGGGTACTCAAAGGCAAACTTCCTCCCGGTGGCTCCGCCCCCTCCCCCCATCCTCATCCTCATCTAAACAACACTTAAACACTTAGAGCAGGCCCCGCCCCCTATAGCCCCTCCCAGCTGTGTCAGCAGGGGACAGTGGGCTGAGAGCAGAGCACTGGGTGTGGCATAGTGGGGGGGGGGGGGGGGGGGTCTTGTGAGGGAACCTTGCGTGTGAAGAAAAAAGCAGTACAATTTACAATTTAGTCATTTAGCAGATACTTTTAGCCAAAGCGACTCACAAAAGTGCATTTCACATGGTAAGCAAACACCATAAGAACTAGAAATAGGTACAGTTACAATCACATAAGTGCTACCATCAAGGTGCTTGCCTCAAGACCTGTGAGATAAAGGGAGAGAAGGGTTAGTTTGCTGTTGGATGGAAAGATTGGAGTTAAATAGAAACACTGAGGTTGAATTTTGAATGGTGAGTTTTGAGACATTGCGGAAGACAGCCAGATAATCTGCCTTCCTGATACCTCACCCCCTAAACAAAAACCACTCCACATAGATAAAGATTAATACCACACAATGGATGGCTATGGGTGTTTTTTGGGCCTTTCTTAATTTTACTTTCCTTTATTAAATCAGCAAATAGGGAAAAAAATTTTTAATTAGGGTGGGGAGAAGAAAATAAAGTGAAAGAGGGAGGAGGAGGAAAGGCATATGTGAGAGAGAAAGGAAGAGTAGGACAGAGAGTACAGGAGAGTAAGGCCTTAGCTGTGGCTCTCACCGATCGGGACTTTGAGGTTTACGCTGTTGCAGTAGTCGATGTAGCAGCAGTGTGTGTTGAGAAGCCCCTCTGCGCTCAGGCAGTAGAAAGGCTGGCCTGGGGGGACCAACTTATCCCGGGTGATGCAGATGCGGATGTGGCGCTCCTGGCCGTGGATGTAGGAAGTGGAGGCCATGCAGGCCCCTCCGTCAGTCTCACACACATAGCCTGTCTTCTCACATTCTGTGCAGTTGCACTTCAGAGCTGTGGGGAAAGGGGGAAATGCAAGAAAGTCCCATTGTATTAATAAGGATGATAATTTTGAACTCAAGTCATTGCGATACTTAAGATCGCCACCAGAGGGCGCAAACGGTAAACGATAAACGCATAAAGGCCACGGTGAACGTAAGCAAGCCCTGTGTGCGTGTGAGGTCTCTGCATCGCATGTAATCAGATACTACACTGCAGATGAACAACCACCGCCCCCCTCAATCGGGCGGAGATGAAGCAGACAGGTTTAAACAGCACCAGCAAGGCAACACCACTGCGTCTGCAGCGGGCAGATGTAACATAGTTCCAGTTTTAAAAACAAATTAAACACCATATATGCACATGAATTTGGCAAGGTAGTATTTCATTTAATAGGTAAATGTAATTCAAATTAAACTGCAAAACATCAGACGAAAAAATGTAAAACCTTCTCAAATTAAACCTTTTGCCAACTGCCTGTTCTGGCATGCACTTTTCCTTTACTTGTCAAATAAAAATGTTTTTAAAAAAATCTTTCAACACCACAAAACGTTCCACATGGGAAGAGAGAGTTCACATCTTCAAATTGCAATGCAGCTGTAACAAATAACTTTATTTTTCCTGCTGGTTGTATACCTGGGGCAGTGAGAAGGTTTGTCTTCAGGGCAGCATTTCAACAGTGACAGTCATCTAGCTACAGTAGGCCTACTACCAAATTATGTTTTCTTTGTACGTTTGTGGTAGGGTATGTAAATGTTATATTTGTGGGCGTTTTTACTGACCATCCATTTAAGTTTTTTATGTGTTGTTGTTTTTGGAACCTACATAAATATATTTTTAAAACATTATTCCATCAATCAGCATTGTTGCCCTATTTCACTACATCAATTTTGTATGATTTAAATTATTATTATTATTTTATTTTTTTAAGTACTCCAGCATCATTCATTATTATATTAATTCGCTAACGTTACTGCTCGGAAATAGTTTTATTTTTTAACGAATTTACATTTGAGCATTTTTATTTGCCTATAAAAATAACTACTATTGGGGTCAATAATATGAAAAAAAACTTGACCCCAAGAGTAGTTACATTTTGGTATGCCTTCTGCATTTTATTAATTGCATTTGTTTTCCTGTGAAAACCATTAAAAACGCAAAAGCAATTCCCATCAATCAGCCTCTACCACGTGAGCACAGCGCGCGACGGAAGATGGCACCAATGCACCATACCATACTAGCGAAGTCTGGTTCTGGTGACGGTAGTTACTAGTCTAACGTAGCCATATTAAACAAAAGTTCCTATTTCTTGAAGCCAAAGGATATGTTTAGCTAATGAAGTGCCTCTTATGTCTACTGCGCGTGTATGACAATTCAGTGTTCAAATGTCGAATTTCATTTGAAGAAACCTGTGGTAAGTTAATGTTGCTGTAGCTACGTTTACCTCATGAAAACGGCCGTCTGTTTAAATGAGCCTGGCTAGCTTCGGTTAGCCGTTACAATTTAGCCAGCTGAGCTGACATTTACTACCTGGCGGTATTACTAGGGAATTTATTTCCGCACATAGGTTACTAGATAAATGACACACGTTGCCCATGTTTATTCCATACAATATAACGTTAGATAGCTCGCATTCTTGACAAAATAATTTACAACGTGCTTGTTAGCTAGTTCACGATACAAACGTCACCTAGCTAGTTAAGTCCGCTGACAAAACACAAATTCGGCTCAGAATTATTTAGCTCCAGTCAAGACCACAATTCGAAAATCATGTCATACTTAGCTAAATTCACTTATAATATAATCTATGTTTAGAAAAGCGGCGTCAGTATTTTACGTGTTTTTATTTTTATTTTCAGTGTCCTGACTTCCAATCAGACACTCCAAACTTCATTAAAACTTACTTACTTGGTTACTTAAAATGTGGTAGGCTACTACGGTCAATATATTCATTGTCATAGATTCAGTAACAAACGGTTTTTCGATGATACTTGGATAATTGACGTTAGTGCCGTAGCTAATAACACAACATCACATGGATGGTATATGGAAAATGGGAACAGGTAGGCATTCAATATATAAATGATGAATGAAATTCATAATCCCAAAATTATTTCCACTTAGTTTTCAGTTTTACATTTTGTATGAAACATCAATAGACATGATGATTGTCAATAGATGCCAATGCTATGGGCACAGTAAAACATATCTTTGTGTCTATAAAGTGGCATGACTGCAAGCTATGAGGCAACAAAATGTAGGCACTGTTTAAGGTAGGGGTGGTGGGGTGAGCACCTACTTTTGATAATCAAGTACAGAATTTTATTCAGTCAGATATACTTTAACTCAAGTAGTATTTCAGTGGGAGACCTTTTTAAGTTTTATGAGAGTAGTTTAAAAAGCATCTTTACTGAAGTGCAAGTACAACTTTTGGGTACTTTTTTCCATTGATAATGAGCTAGCCTGCACCCAGCCCAGTGGGAAAGAAGCACAATGTGCCTGCATTTTGGGAATTGATAGAGGATGTTACAATGAGAGAACAGGCTTATTGATAGAGTATGTTACAACGAGAGAGCAGGCTTAGACGTGTGATTGGGCATTCAAAAAAAGTTTAAAGAAATTATTTTATTGAAAGTCAGAGGATGAATTAAAGTGGGTAATGCACTGCACTGCAATTCAAGAGTCAACTGAAATTAAATAGATTGGTTGTAATGTAACAGGGTGGAGTTTCGATTCTGTCAATTCCAATGCACAAATGGATATAGTCTGAACCACATCAAACCATAAGCATGGTTCCACTTCAGCACGTGTAATGCACAGAGAAAAAATGACATTTTAAAAACGGGATGTCGTGTCTGAATTCAAAATGCAGCGCTTCTTGAACATTTAAGGAGTTGAAGAAAACCAACTGAAATGCATAAAGAAAATATGTGTACATTGCCCAGGTATTGCTCTTCAAAATGACCAAAAAAAGTTTTTACATTTCTGAGGGAATTTTTCAGACAAAGGACTCATCTACACAGTGAGTTAGGCCCTCATGAGTAATTACAGCAACAGTCAGTAAAAAAAATTCCTTCATGGTTATTGGTACCTGGCAAGCAAAATAATAATCAGATTCTGTCCAATTCTGGTGAGCAGGTATTGAACCTGAACACATGAGGCAGCATCTTGGCCCCTGGGAGAGAAGAACCGATGGGAAGCACATAAGACCAAACACAATGCAGCCATTTGGGGAGTCTCAAATAGGTGTGGGCAATATGTTATTTAGCCTATATCATATATACCAGTATGACTCTACAACATGGATTTAAGACATCATGCATATTGTATGCTCGAGTCAGACATTTCATTGCTGGTTGCATTAGCAGTAATATGCACCAAGCACTTTTCACCTCTGCTCTAAACTCATCTACAATTGGCCACTCACTGTATAAATCTGGTCAAGCACTACTGTTATTTCATGATGGTGTGATGCTACACATAGTAAAGATTGTTCATGTTTTAATTTCCTGATCGACATCCGAGTCGCCCTGCTTTTAGTCATGGAATGGGAGCACAGTTTAGATAAATAAAATGGGTGGTAATAGTGTGACAATCTATAGTGCTGTCCAGAAATGTTGGCTCCATTGGTATAGATGAGGAAAAAAAAAGCTATGATGGAATGTAACCTAGTTTTTCAGGTTGACCTTGCACTCAATATGAGAGAAATATAACTTTTATTAATTCAAAGAAAAAATAAATTTCTTAAATAAATATAGCCCATATTTTTCTAAAAACACTCACAATTAAAGTTAATCTGAGCAGCATTTAGGAACTCTTAAGCGGTCAAAGATTTCCTGTTTTACTGGGGTGTCACTATGAGATGACGCACATGCCAACGTCATCCAAATGCGGAACAGACAAATTAAATAATACAAAAGGTTGTTGACCTTCATAAATAAGTAATGGCTATTAAAAATGTATTAATTCCAGAAAATACCCATCTCTACTCTCAGGGCAATAATTAAGAATTTTAAACCAACTGGAGCTGTGATGAACCTGCCTGGAAGAGGATGCAGGTGCATTCTGCCCCAAGCACAGTAAGGAGCATGGTTCGAGAGCCTAAAAATGCCCCAAGGATAAAAATGGGAACCTCCAGAAGATGCTTGCCAGAAGAGAGCCTCTACTGTCATCGGTCCACAAAAGTAAGTGTCACTGGTTCTATGGCCAGATGACAAAAAAATAAATAAAAATCAAGCTTTTTGTAAAATAACCTCATCACCACTGAGAAATATAGTGGTGCATTGTTTCTGCTAGAATTTCGTCCTGCACTGTCCTGATTTCAAAGAACCAATTCCGGCCTATAATCATTAAGAGCCTTATGAATATTGACCCCAGCTGATTAGTCCTTTATACTTCCCTTAAAAAAAGATTAACTGACCTTTTGCAATCACTATTTCAGTCCCCTGACCTAAACTCCATTGAAAACCTGAGGGGTACACTGAAATACAGTGTCAATATTTATTTTCTGAATTTTGTGTTAAAAATATGCAATGGTAACACAATAAGGGTAATACCATTTTTTCCATATAGGATGAACATGGATAAACAATAAATTATAAAACATATTTGGTCATATTAATGAAGGGTGCCAATAATTCTGGACGGCACTGTATAGGACATATTGTTATCTTCGCAGGGGACTAGAAATACCGCGTACACGTTTTCTAGTGAACAATATCTACTGCTTGTCTGACACTTGTTAGACCAGTGCGCTGCCACTTATGAGTGCTTGTTTAAATGGGGGTGGTAGACAAGGCGCCGCTGAAATGGCCCTTTGGTGTGCCACTTCTCAAGGACGTGGCAACCACACAGGCTTATTTCCGAACCTCCCTTAATCCCTCCATTTTGCCCCCCACTACACACACTCATGAGTTAATGTTTCCATTGTTTGCACACACGATTGACTGGCAAACAATCTCCTGGAGAGTTCAGCCCCCCTAATTGAAGTCTGCTTTTCATCTCCACTCACAAAAACTCTGTCACCCTCTGACTTACTGACTGACTCTCACACACACACACCCCATTTCCCCTCCTCCATCCCTCTCTGTAACACCAACTCCTCTTCTTCACCCTTGATATGTCCAACTCTTTCTCTCTACGACTGGCTAATGACAGACTATTATGCAAACTTTCTCACACCTACTGCAACCCCCCTTGCCCTTGAGTTTAGGGGGTTGAAAAACAGATGATTTACCGGCAGAATAGCTGGAACATATTGCTGGGTAATTCTCGTCAGTGCGTGAGATCATAAAATGCCAGAAACAGCCAATGGAGCATGTCCAAGTATACACGCCAGAGGAAATTCCTGCTGGCTACAGGGGTGACTAGGGCCCGATACCAAGCAAAAAAAACAAATACAATGTCTCTGTTTTTTTGAGAAACTCCTCAGGAAATACAGAACATGCAATAAAAGTACATTCCAGAACACATAAAACTGGCATATTACAATAATACACATGGAATGGGCATATCAAAACAAAAGCTACACTCGAGTTGTCCTATTGCAATACAAACCTTATGCAAAAAGGTCAGACAGTGCTTTATTCTTCAAATGAAAAACCTGACATACATTTATATAACTGTAAACCTCATTCTTTTATGCCCTTTCTCCCAAAACAAATAAGATTTTTTAATGGTTGTGAAATATCCTATATACATCTGATTCCCAGACAGAAATGAGGCTTTGTTCGTATCTGCGTGCTTGAGTGTGTGTGTTTGTGTTCTCAAATGAGCCAAATTTCTTATCTAATGTACGACAAGATTGATCTGGCATCGCCTTTCATTAAGGTACACGAGTAACTTGTGTCCCCCACTCCCCACCACCTTTTACCCCTTTAGCACAGGGTGAGAAGTGAGAACAATTCAAACCTTAAGGCATTTTCCTAACGTAAGTCACAGGAGAACATTATCCGTGAAGGAGGGACAAATTTAAGCAATCCCAGATCTGAGCAATGCAGACATCTTAATCTAGTAAGAATTTTAGACAGCTTGGCTGCAAGTAACAAGGGCCCATTTCTACATCACCGAAAAGATTTGCAGCAGGTTAATGAAGCGTAACTGCTTTAACTAGACTGAAGGAGAGAGAAGACTTATTTTTCCGTGTGCCTTCTTTAATACCTCTTGAATGGAACCAGCTGAGTTCTACGCGACTAAGCAGGCCGCTGAAGTAAACGCGGCTTCAGTGCTGACACGAGCAAAGCAACCTTCAACCATCTGGAGAGCTCTACGAAAAGCAATCTCATCCAGACTAAAGAACTTTTGCTTTTGTTACCAACACAAATGTGAACGGCACCTCTCCTGGGCTTGGAGCACAAAAGGAGACGTGAGAACAGGGACTCTGGACAGCGACTTTCTTTCCACTGGTCTGTGAGACAGACTGCAGCTTCAGTAGCGCTGTGCCCAGAGGAATGGACAGGAGGCTGGAGGGGGGAAGGGAGAGGTGGCGTGGGGTACTTATTGTATTTAGGACAGCCCCAGCTGCAAGGGGGCATGAAGGGGAGGGGCAGGGGGTAACTGTGTGACCAGCTGTGACTGTCCATCATTAAACCCAGTCTAGACTGGTCTTAAAAAGAAAAAAGAACTGAGAAAAACAGAAAGAGGGAGTAAAATGCATTGCAGCGATGTGGCCACGCAATTTTGCAACCAGGATGCATTTCCTCTTATGCCTGTTCTTTCTTTATTGAGACAGGAAACACACTGCTCGCTAAAAGAAGAAATTAATAAAACATTGTTGCTGTTGTATGCAGCCTTAGTGCCCTAAATTGGTCCTGGTGGCACTAAGGAGTTGGTTGTGGGTAAGTGCGAAACCACAAATAGGTCTAGATTATATGCAGAAAAAATAAAAACCTCTGGATGTACCAACTGCAGAATTTAAGGGCTGATCTAAAGGAGCTTGTGTCAGAGAACCAGTGTGATTTTCACAGCTTACATTTGACAAATTTTTTTTTTTTATAAAGCTGGATATTTTATACAAGCAAACAAAAAAGTGCCTTTTCCCCTTTTTCCCCTCCCAAGTCTGGAATATCCAATCATGCTCAGACTGCAATGCTAATCACAACCTTAATTAGGGAGAGTGCAGACCAGCATGTGCTCTCCTCCAAAGAACATTGTGTAAGCTGCCGTTTCTCATCATACTGTAGTTTCCAAGTTAGGCTCACGCAGACAGTTGACTTTGAGGAAGACACTTCATGTGCTGCTCAACAGTACTGTGCATCGCCCTGCAGGGTTGCCAGCCACATTAGGCCCGCGGCTCCTACACAAGCAATATTGGTTGATTACCTGCCTCGAAAGTACAGTGGCAGTGCTCCACCTGGGAATTAAAGCTGCAACCTTTGGTTTTACTGCCCGGACTTTGACCAGCCCTCATATTGGCCATCTAGTGCAGCTTTCCATCGTAGTTTTGTTTTCTGATGAGTCAGCACATTTAATATTATCAGCCTATGGCTCACAAAATTGAAATGGGACTGAACACCATAAACTGACCAATTAAAGAACAGAATGGCTACAATTCAACTGAGGGATACGCAACAATATGGAAGTTAACATTGATTGTGTATACCAGTTTTAAGCCTATTAGTTCCTTGTCCTGTCTGAACATGGTTTGACTAAAATGCTGATCTGAAATTGCACAGTTAGCCTTAAAGGGGTAACATGGTGGTTGAATGTGACACATGCCAGTTATCTTTAGGTCGTCAAAGTGAAATTGTCCATCAATGTTGTTATTCAGTCATTTTTAAGTACTATAAAACTCAAATTTCCCATTCTTCATCTAGTTTTGTAGGCGTATTAATGAGAACTGTCAGTCAGATAGTTACCGCGAGACTGGATTTACCAGGAAGTGTATAGGCGTTTACAAAGTCGTTAATGTAAGCAATGTGAGATGTCACACCAGCTTTTAACCTTGAAACATTATTAAGGTACACGCTACCTACCAGGCCATATCCCAGTATTTGCGTAATTTTGAAAAAAGAACTATAAAAGCACAACGATGGTGTGTCTCCCCTCTCCCGTGACACAGAGGAAAAGTCCACTGCAGTCGGCCAAGCTATCGATAGCATGCTGGGAAGGATTGATTCAGCTTTTATTTTGCACCTTTCAGCCAGCTCTGTGGATGATTTTTTAAACATTTTTTTACATTCTTCGTCTACATAATAACGTTGTATCTATAGCCTTTAAGTTTAGGAAAGACTAAACTAACATTGACATTTCAAGCACTTAGTAACCTTATGAAAAAAAGGAACAAACGCAATGCTTTGCTTTATTTATAATTATCATATAGATCAGCTCTCTCATCCACACGTTAATCTTTAATCCTTGAATTTTTTTTGCTACCATCCCATTTTTCCTACTTGTCCATGACAATTTTCTGAGCAGAACTGCAGAAAGAAAAGGCAGGACAGAGATGGATAGACAGAGAGTGAGAAAGAAAGGCCTGAAGCCTGAAGGGTGGGTGTGCAGAGAGTGACTGGAACAGACGGGCCTGTATGGGTGCAGCGGCTCCATTCAGATCTGAGGAGCTATATTAGAGCAGCTTTCTGAAGTGAGCACTTGGTGTGTGTTTGAGTGCCGTTATCAAAGATGTGGGACGAAACAAGATCCATACACTGGCCAGACAGGGAGCTAATTGAGACATGCAGACGCCACTGGACAGGACACAAACACTCACCCTCGACAACCCAACTGACGCACGCACGCACGCCTCTTAGATGCTGGAATTCATGCCTTATTTCTCTCTCATACTAAAACAATTTCTCACTCTTCATACACATCGCTCACTCCCTTCTCCATCATGCTCGTATCCCCCCCAGTAAAATTCTAACTGCAGTGAGAAGTAATATTAACAGAAATAGCAGAAACAGTGTTTGGCTGGCGCCGTTCTTGTAATTTAGCCTCAGGTTATGACTGCTCTCGGGGGGCTATAACAACCAGATCTGAGCCTGGTGTTGGGTCCGGTGTCAGACGCTTCAATTGCTACGCTATGGCACCGCTCACTACTTCATAAACACCAACCTGTGTATATCACCCCACATATCCTGCTAATTCTCAACCAATGTATTCCATAGGGCAGTTCACATACATTGTCAGATGTCTCAACATATGTGCACATGCTCCGTCTACTTAAGAAACTTGCGTTAGGCACTTTATAGACACCCGTTTCTGTCCGCCTCTCCATCTAATCATCCCCCAGTATATCTGCTTATATGAAACCGTCCCTGGCTTATTCGTGGTGAATGCCTTGCCGCAAAATGGCTTCCGTGCATCAGTCTACTTTGCACACCCCCCAGTAATGCACTTTGAGATCCATGAAGGGTGCTACAGAAATAAAGTTTATTACAACCCTATCAAAGACTTTTGCTAAATGACTTATGATAAGCAGGCATCAATAATTTACCCATAAAATCTCTGACATTCAATCTAGAGTAGACCAAGTGTCTTAGTTTAAACAACAGCAACAACAACATCAGAACAGGAGAGTAACAACATAGACAAGAAAAAGAAAAAATATTGAGGCATCACTTTTCCTCTAATATAATCAGATTTCCCAGCACGGGTCGCTCAAAGGCCAGTCTGTCTCCCCCTGCAATTAGGCGGCTTTGCATCCCTGGCGACTGGGGCCTTAATGGGGCATAGCCGCCCTCCTCTCCTTGCAGTTACAGCCTGAAGCTTCCCCCCACCTCCAGTAAACCCATTGGCAGCACTGTGGACCCGCTGACCCCACCTTGACCTCAGCTGTCCAATCAGAGCACTCCCCTGAGACACACAGGCTAGTCTCGATTCCTACACGCTAGAGCGCCTGGAAAGGGAAGTTATTTTTTGAGATGGTTCTAGTATCTTTTAGCTAGTGTTATGTTTCGGTTTAATGGTTGAGATGGCTTTGATTTCCACCTCCAATTAGAGCCACACCTACACAAGATCATGATGTGCCAGAAGTCACTCAACATTGGTTAATTAGCAAAGAATATCCCTATAAGTTGGCTGGACCACAGAGCGTAAGCAGGGTCCAGCTCAAAGTACCATAAGGTCTGAAAAGTGAGGCTATACGCAGGCAGACACATGCCCACATACACACCATTATCCATTTTAAATTGCTGAAGCAAATTTGACAAAAGTTGAACGAAGCATGCATTCGTAGTCTTTATCATAATAATTGTTTATCATTATTATTAGTCATTACAAAACAGAACAATTTTTTTTATTGCATTACCAGAACCCTGCAGTTTATCCAGTTAAGCAGTTTGTCCCATCCGTGGCATGGCACTACACTTTGTATATAATAAGACCCGAAACGGTCTTTGTGTTGATGTGGCATTATATGACTTATTTGCTGCCACTGGCTGGTATTGCAATTTCCTGTTTGGCAATCAATATTTTTCCTATTCCACAAACTGAATTTTTAATTTGCCTGCTGTTTCCCAAGGCTCTGACAGTTCCAGACCACTGAACAGGAGTAAAATTGGGTCGCCCTGCAAGACTCATTGGATCAGTTAAAAGCCGATTGGCTGTTGGGCGTTTTGTGCAGTTTTCTTTGTTGCACTGATGTACAGAAACATGGAATTGAATTCATCACTTACTGTTTTTCTGAACATAGCTGCTGCCAAGTTAATATTTGCTTTAACAGTTGCGATATATCTCATACATAAAGGCAAACAAATATCACCTTAGAGGGATTTAACATTTAAAAACATTGTCCATTACACTGAGAATTCAAAGCTGGAATTTTCCCTTTACATCAAGGGTAAAGTATGATGGTACCACATTTGTTTGTAATGTTGTATCGAAAACTGATCCCTTAAATTGTTCCCCACTGTAACACTAGCAATAGATTAATTTAATCAGGGATCACAATGTAGCCATTTAGCTACCACACATTTATTTATCGTCCAAACTTTTAAAATATGTGAGCATTTCATTATATATTTTCAGTGTCTGGTCTTATAAATTTGTGCTTTATGTCAGATACAGAAGCTGTTCAGTTTCCTGACCCTAATTTGGTGTTTACTTTGAATCATTTCAGTAAACCCATTGTTGAAAACACTATGAAAGCATCTCACCAGGATACACATTTTTCCCAAATTGGTGGCATTGAAAAGGCCTGCTCCTGTACCCAAGAGGGACTTTCCGATGACTTAAACAACACAGTTCTGAGCCCGCTTTCACATCCCTGCACATCGTGCACAGGTAAGACAAACATGTCTGAGGAAGACGGGACAAGGGCTGGAAGGGAGAAAGAATGGATAGCACATCTTCCAGCTGTAATAAAATAACATGCAGGCATCTTCACAGTCAAAAACGTTGGTGGAACACAGTAGAATTAAATGGACAACATTTGCAATCGGTTGCTAAAATGCATACCTAGTCATTCTGTACGTCACATTCAATATTTATCATAAACCAACACGTGTAAACACGACAAAAAGAAAATGACGACATTGTTTGTTTTTGCTACTTTAGCTGTAGTTATGCAGCTACCTATGCGAGAACCAACGCTCCTCTCTGAGATATAGTTCTGGTTAAATATTCAAGGTGGCTCGGGCAACTGCTGCAGAATGCGTAACACAGACCAGGCAGACGAGCGTGTGAAACAGTACAGCAGTGGATTCGCCCAGGGTATCGGGCAAAAATACAAAAAAGGCTGCACAGTGCTGATATTGTTCCTTGAGGTAACGCGTTCAGGTCTGAGCGGGGGTGGAGGGGGGGTGAAAGCGCCAGGCGCACCCTGCCTCGCGGCAGTCTGCCTGGCTAGAAGCACCCCATCACACAGCCATTCTGTTCCTTGTTCACAACACAACGTGCATTGCCAAAGCGCAGTGGCGTATGTGTAGCTTGTCAGGAGGTTATTTTCTCAGGGGTAAGTTGGGTAAGCCAGTGGGCAAATTCAGATGGTCACAGTACACACCAGGCCACCTGCCTACAAAACCAGCACCTAGCGGGACAAACTTTCTTCCAGACCGCATGACTGTAGTGTATAAGTGGCGTGGGGACAGCAAGATTACTTGAGTAACAACCAAAGGTGAAATTTTAATAATTTCACAGTAGTTTAGTTAGATTGTTGTCCTCAAATGCATGTCATTTGCTGCAAATTTTCTAGCTATGAGTCGTGGGGGGCGGGGACATCACCTCCACTGTGCAGCAAGCCTGGACAAGGGAAATCCCTCTCTTGTAGACAGCCCACACAGCAAGAGACTGGGTCATTATTTTAAAGTTCCTTCCTGAAACCAGCATCCCCTGTCAGGGAAACTTGGTCAGACCCAATTGATCTCAGCTCTTCCTGGACGCTGACTACTTCAGACACACAACAAGCAGTGCAGACATGGTGAGCTGGGAGATGTAGTAGCACATCTCATAAATAAATTAAACCCAGGGTACAATTTGCACTGTGCTATGGGTCAAACAGTGAGCATGAGCAAAAGGAGAGAGAATTAAATGGGAACGCCAACTGCTCGGCTAGGCTACGCCATGGCAAAGCAGTGCATTGTGGGAGACGTCTGAACTTTGTTCCGGTCTACAAATGCCACATTGTTTCTCTCATTTCACGCACATACTGGTGGCTGAATTAGATTAGCAGCCGGCTGTCCAAGAGGACTGGGACCACTTTAGTTTTCCTAAATCCACCGCCTCTTATTAGCCTTGGCCAGCTGTATCGGAACCGTACCGGTGCAGCCTATGCAGTCTAGGCATTTATTTAGCAAATAATTCCTTTCTACCCTGCTCCGAACGATAGAAAACCTCCCCAGGAGGATATTTTAGGTAACACGGCATTAACCATAGCTGTAAAACAAACTGTAAAACAAATATTTGAAGAATAGCAGATGCCAGACAAAGATATTTAAAGCAGTGTGGATGCTACTCCTATTTGAATTCTCATATTGTACTGTAAAGCACTTTAAATACTAAAGCAGCTGAAGTGATTTTTTTCCCCCTCCCACCACACCCAACTTTTCATCCACATGTTGTTTCCTGTTCTTTTGTTCCATCACTGGTGGATTAGGGCTACATAACTTTCATTTTGACGTCCATGTCAAATCAAACAGAACGTGTCTCCTTGCTTTGTTCGTTCTGTTTGTTTGTTAGCCAGCCAGCTAGCCAGTGGTAGGCCTGTTTGGCTAAAATGCAATTAAAAAGACAGTGACCCATGTATCAGAGGCAACTGGTCACAAGCTTGTAACTGCAAGCCAATTAAATAGTGCTGGCTGAACATGCCTGGGGCGGGTCTGTTCTAAAATTAAGGCCAATTTATTGCGTCCATGAGGCAACACCCTGCTATCTGGCCCTACAGATATCTGGATTAAGTTAGGTGCAGGCCCGGGGTGGTTGGGGTCCGAGTTTTAATTGGGGCTCTGTGTTGCGCACGGTTAGACTTGGTGTCATGGTTGGAGGTTTGGGTTGTAGTCAGATTTGTCTTGGGATTGTCGTCTGGATTTTGGCTGCAGCCCAAGCTAGGGTTGAGGTTTTTGTGGTTTTGGCTACTGTCAGTATAAGAATTTGGGTTGCAGTCAGAGTTAGAGATGGAGTTGAGGTTGTGGTCAGTTAGGGTTGTGGCTAGATGCCACTTCCACTTATTGAGACCAACTTTTTTTGGAAAAATTTGCAGACAGACCTTCAAAGCTGTTTGTGAAAACAGGCTAATCATCGCTATAGCTCATAAATAAATTGGCTTTACTAGGAACTGCAGCCAGAGGTTGCATGTGAATTAGGATATGTGAGAAGTTGAAAGTACACTAAAGTCACATGCTGAAAGATCACAATCTCATATAGTCTGCACTGTTCGCATGCTGTTATTTACAGCTAATATAACCCTTGATAAGTACGTGCGAAATTGCACACAATGCAATGGTAGCTGTGGGAATGAAATGGCAAATTTGGGATTTATGAGGATGGGTGTAAAGACTTTTTCCTTCAACTTTACCCACAGGCAGAAAGTCCTGTGGGGCAATTATTAGGCTTGTAAAAAAGAAAGGGGGGGAAGGCTTTCCCTATATTGGCTACATTCCCAGGTAGCTTGAGCTCAGCATACCTGAGCCAAGTTCAGCCCTCTCTGGCCTGCTGCACCTATGAAGGCATGCTCCTGTACACCTGGGCAGGTGGACACACCTGTGCTGGTACCCTGCCACCTTACAGGAAACCAGCTGTACAGGCTGGTGAAAACAAGATTCCGAAAAGAAAGAAGAGTTGTTTTTTGGATTACAAATCGCATAAACGCTTTGCCATGATGTCGTGCTTGTCACGCATCGTTACAAATGTTGTTCCTATAGTTAACCAGAGCTGGCTGCTGGCATAAACACTATACAGTCGCATAGGGCCACACAATTCATGTTTTTTAATTTTTTTTAAGAACACATTTTAATTGTACAGTATTCACCCCCAAACAATCTTGTTAAGGGCCACCAAAACAACTGGCTCTGTTATCTTTCATAAGAATCACTCTTGAACAGTTTTACCCAAGAACTGGCCATTACAAGACCCGAGTTATGCAGTTGCGTTTTGGCTCTGCCCGCTTCCCCTGTTTATCAGTATGCTGTCCAAAGGTTCAATTATACTTCTGTACATCCCACAATTTTTCGGCTTCAAATCCAAAGACTCGCAGGTTAGGCTAATTGTGGGGGGATTCTGTAAAGGAGCATGCGTGCTCAGTCAACATACCCTTTATAAATGAAGGCTTAAAACAAAAGATTGCATTTTAAGGAGACAGGTCAATTTTTTCCAAGTTTTTCCCCACAAATGTGTTTTTCATGTAATTTAATATATATATATATATACATATATACACACACACACACACACACACACATGATTCCCTCTTGATTACATAAACTGAATCACAGTATACCAACTGGTTTGTAAATGACACTACAAAATAAAGACTGATTGACCTGTACTACCAAATAATTTACCCCATAGACCTTATGGAAGGGAATTTATTCAGGAGGGGAAAAGAACCCTCATTTGTCATGTGATATTTTGAATGCTTGCAATGTGCAAAAATGGGAATGTCATGATTTTGAGAATAACACAATCCAGCCTGGCCAGTAAGCCAGACCCCTGGCATTTTGGTGTCAGGTGTTTATTTATTTATTTTGCAAGTGGGAGAACTTTGTGCATTTCCTATCAAATATTTCTATAGCCAGTAAATTGGAGTCACAATGGCTAGAGTTCAGGCAGTGCAAGAAAAGAAAAGAAAACCTACTTACCTTCAGGAGAGTGACTCACACGGGAGATGTACCGATTCATGCATTGTGAAAGCAACACACTCACAACTGGGGCAACTGTGTGGCTCATCTTGGGCGTTTAGGAAGGGCCTTTGTCCTCATTTCTATCACTAAAGTCTCAGACATGACCTTTGACCCACTGTCTGGACAGGCTGAATTCATCTGCTGCAGATCCATTCCTGACGGACGGTTCAGGAAGATTGCAGGCAGGTGGTCACAAAGCCCTGTTCCCCTTATTTACATGCACCTCACCAACACCCCCCCCAATAAGATTTCTCAATCGGAGTCTAGCATGTGTAAATATTGCACTTCCTTTCATTTCCCTTGCTTGATGGTATTTTCAACCAAGTCTTTTCCTTGCCATTTCCGCATCTCAAATTTTACAATGATTTGGTGCACATTAAGGCTCGACCAATAGCTGTTTTGGGGCCGCAACATCTTTTCTGTATGGTTGAGCAAATGGAGAACTGATTCGTAAGATATTATGTACTTTTAATTGGCAGTAATATTTTGAGGGCAAAAACAAATAAAAAATGTAAAACAGCTTAGTTGAAATTTAGTGTAATTAGACGACACTCGAGAATTGCTCATATACCCATTTAAGTAAACGGATCAGAAGGGACTACTGGCACATGCTGGGACAGTAAAAAAAACATTACTAAGACCATGCGTTATAAAGTCCATAATGTTTTAAAATACTCAACACAAACCAATAAAGCCAATCAACAGCAAAACGGTGAAGGGAGGCAAAGGACTGGCTGTGTAGAGGAAGTTCATACCAGTCTGCATCCTTAGGGCTAAAACAGTGGGATGGGCTTGGGCTTACAGCAATGATTGGGCATTCCAATGAATACACTAATAAAAAGAGGCTTTAAAAAAGTGTGTGTAACAAAATTCAGACCAAAAATACAATATGAAACCTGATATCACAACTCAGGACCCCAAGACACAATTATCAATTGCGATATTCAAGCGCACATAAAAGAGTGGCGTCAGACTAAGGTTATAAGCTATTACCACAGTCCAAGCAAAGAGTATTCTGAAATAATTGTATTACCCGTCTGCTGAGTATTCAATTAAATTGGGACGTTTTGCGCACATCTGTATGCAGGTTTAAAAACCAGAGACAGTAATTTCACTCATTTCCAGGAAAAAGGAAATACTGCATTAAGTGTTCTTTATGGGTTAATTCAGCACAATACATGGATAATGGATTTGAGTCTCAAACAAATGTAATGAATTAGATTTTTACTGTGGAGATGTAAAATTACTTTGTTAAATACACTATTCCTTCCTCCTCCTTAACAGGTTTTGGTTTTGGTTGCTGGGTCGCTTGCTTATCAATAGTGGGTCAGACATGCCACATCCAGCAAACACTGCCCTGCTGTCAAATGTGACACTTGGCTAGTACAGGAGCCTTATTAAACATTAGCATCCACCAGCCTGTACATGAGCACTACCTGACAAAACCATCCACATCAACCTGTATTGTATTGTGCTACAGCAGCACCGTTTTTCCAATAAAAGACCATATAGGCTATAGCCTATGAGCAGTTTCAATGAAATATGTCATTAACCCAGCCCTATGAGCCGTAGTCCTGGGGCTCCCCGGACAGTACTACCATTTTGTCAGTAGATGGTAGTGGAAGAAATATATAATGCAGACTGCACCCAAAAGATCCTGAAAAACCAAACACGAGACTGCACCCAAAAGATCCTGAAAAACCAAACACGAGACTACACCCAAAAGATCCTGAAAAACCAAACACGAGACTACACCCAAAAGATCCTGAAAAACCAAACACGAGACTGCACCCAAAAGATCCTGAAAGACCAAGCACGAGACTTCACCCAAAAGATCCTGAAAGATCAAACACGAGTTAGGAATTATAGTTTTTTTTGTTTCGTTTTTTTGGTCCTTGGGGATTAAAACATGAGCACTTAACACCCTTTAATACACAAATGCTGCCTGCAACCACAACAATCACCAAGAGAAGTGACACTGCAATACAGCAGGAGGCAGTTTTTCAAAGTTACTGCTATGTGCTCTAGGTGGGTCACGGGTGAACAAAAAATTTCCATTGGAGAAACCAAAAAAATGGTCAACCGTTATAGTAGCAGCTGTGTGTTAGCTATACTGAAGGAAAAAAAACACAGGCAAGTTGAGAATGTACATCCCAAAGTCACAACTCTGGCATTACTGCCCCAGGCTGGACTTTGATTTGGTGCACTAGACTGAAACCTACTCTTCACGTCTGTCAAAGTTAGTGTTAAGAACACTGGCGTTAGCAGGTGCGAGGATATAAATTAGGTCTGCTTGGTACACTGCGTTGAAATTGAAGGCCTATGTACCCACACTAACCTAAATGGCACCTCCTCATGCCTGCCACAAATTATTTTTAACACGTGAAAATAAAATGTATAGCACTAAGTCAACAATCCTCAATAACAGTTGTGCTGAATCACTAAAATTAGATAGAGGGTTAACTACATCCCAAATAATTAGCTAGCTAAGTGGATTATTTATTTACTTGGCTGGCTGCTTATGAGTTGCTCATACCCCGTGATTTAACACATACTACCGACCATGCACCAGGCCATATATGAAATCTATGCCCCACCGGGGATTCGAACACACAACTCTCATACTGGCACTAAAGCTAAAATGTCTTGCTCCAACCACTACACACAGCATTAATACAACGTATGGATAAAATGCTTACTTCAAGAGCAAACTAAATACAACCGCCGCTCTCACACTGGATAGCTCATCCGATATCAAACGGCTTAAATTCTCTCAAGAATTTGGATTATATCACCTACTCAGACAGCTAACGTTAATTAGACTAACATTAGTTGTCGTTTTCAAAACTCATAGCAAGTAAACTAAATTAAATAGCTCGCTTGTCTAGCTAAAATTAAGAAATAAAAAAATCAGTGAGATATTCTGACGTTAGCAAATCAGATTTAGCTATTTAAAATTGTATTGGCACTGTTGTTCACCACGCCGGTTAGCTACACTAGAATTAAGTAAAATTATCCACCATACTAGGCTACCTTAAAAACAGCAGCCGGCTAGATAGTCTTAGATTTACTACGCCGTGGCCATTATCAGCCTTCCTAGTTTACGGCAATTGGCGAAACATAATTAGCTAGATTCAATAAGAAATACTGCTGACCACATAGCAAACAAACCTACAATGTTTTCTATTTCTCATGTGGCGCTCAGTGTTTACAGCTAACGTTAGCTCGCTAGATAATAACTTAATAGCCAACTGGTGAAGCTGCACGGATAGCGAGCTAACCGACAAACGATACGGAATACCGACATTCTTCCAAAAGATTAGCCTATATATAGAGGACCGTGTCAAGTATAAAAAAACAGCCGTGGATAATCAGGTTTGCTAGTTAGCTAGTCAACATTTAATCACTCCAACCGCGACGCCCGATAAATCCCATGCAGCGCCATGTTGCGCGATCCTAGGAAATGCCTCGTAATCCAACCCCGGTCGCTCTCACACGCCACCATCAAATAAATAAACAACGAGAAACAAAAGATAGCCGGCAAATAAACAGGCGCAGTTCATTTACCTTCACAGACCCAGAGGAACCCAAACAGCACCAGCAACGTTAAAGCGGTTCGTCTTTTGGCCATGTCTGCAAGATTCCCATTGCTTTGCATTAATACATTCAAAGTGTGATATTGACAAGAGAGTCAGACCTGAAACACAACCACACAACACACACATACATACACCGCCACTCCGCCAGCCAGACAGACAGACACTGACGCGTTTAAAGGAGTGTGCTGGGCTTAAAGGGGAGGACTCGTTGCTTCAATCCTTTTGTTGTGGGTTGACGTTGTTTTTCTATGGGACAAAAACTGGAAACCAAGGGGTGGTTTGAGGGGAATGGGGAGTATACGAGGACAAATACGCACAGCTAACATTAAAATGTTATATAAAAAACATTGTTACCTTGATTACTGGGTGGATTCTGGATTGCATTTTATTTTTTCAACACACAGATTTACGACCAAAATACACAACCACGTGTGATTTTTTTTGTTGAAATTCTGTTCAACCAATATAAATGAATAATACCAATAATAATAATAATAACATTGCAAAAGGCCTACATTTCAGTAACTATTTATTCACAAAAAATTGAAAACTAAATATAGTTTAGGTTACAGCATTGCCAGAGCTTTGCCTATACAGAGGACCATGTCTACAGTCTACATTGATATATTTATATGTAATATAATATAATAATAGTTGAATATAGTAATAATATAATGTAATAATAGTTGAATATAGTAAAAATATAGTCTAGAGAATAATATTGACAATTATGGCATACCATTTGAAGATTATAACGTTGTACATGTAGGTTTGTCAATGTAGACTATTTTTTTCTATGTCATTTTAACATGGGGAGAGGACTGAAAAAAGAGGACATTTAACCATCCTGTTATTAGTTAATTTAAAAATTACATTTCCATTTCATTTAAATTTAAATTTCCATGTCATTTTCATTCATGCTATTGGAGCCACTTCACTCTGTAATTTTGGAGGCATAAATATACAGTACATACACACAACACACTCCTTGGGCCTCATTCATGAAACGTGAAATTGTACGTAAATCGTTCGTATTAGCAATTTTGTTTGTATTTTGGCATTCATCAAGGTTTTCGTATCAGATTTGTCCATACGTATGAACAAAATGCTCAGGACCATGCGTACTGCATCCATAAATTCAAAATGTTGCTAAATGTAGCTTCTGAATGTCAGAATGGGCACATTAATACATTTTTATTTTCAGTTAAATTCACAAGACTAAATGTAGACTTTGAAGTTCACAATACAAACTTAATAATCACGACTGTAAAAAGCAAGCACTTTAGATTAAGCCTAGCTATTAATCAATTGTAGACTATGAATTTATTTAATTAGACCCATAACTTGATTAATGCCCCCAGTAGGCTACTATTTTTCTGAATTGATTAAATGAAAATGTTATATGATGTTAAATTTGCTCATTAAGACACACATTTAACCATTGAACAAAATTTCTGCATTTCCTGCATGTTACAGTGAGCACCATAATTAATTTGACAGTGACACATTTTTTGTTATTTTGGTTCTGTACTCTAGCACTTTGAGTTTGAAAGGATGCAATGACAATGAGGTTGAAGTGCAGACTGTCAGCTTTAATTTTAGATGAACAGTATGGAATACATGGTTGGCGAAATGGGTGTATGTCATCAAGGGTCTGAGGTATCAAACGAGCCTCAAACCATCACTCAGCTGCCAGATATGCAGTAGGTATGGAAGGATCACTTTAAGGGTTGTTTCTTCTGACAAATTTTTCTATTGAACTCAAAAGTCAGGAGAAGAAACCCTTCAAGTTATCCATCTATATCTACGTCAGACCCTTGATGACTTAGAGCCATTTAGCCAACCATGTGTTCCATACTGTACGTGTAATTTACGGCTAAATCTAGTCCCACCCCTGAATTCCCATAAAGATCCATTGAAATTCAGAGAGGTTATAGTATCGCTTGTAGGAGTACCAGAAAATAAGATATCAATCTTTTGATATTGTTGGGTCACAGACATCAGGAAGTCATGGCATGCAAAGGATATGCGCCCAAATATAAAAAATGATTACTTTATTCCATATTAAGTTAAATTGTCCAATATTTTTTGATGCCTAAAATGGGGGGGACTATGGTTCAATAATTTCTAAATGGTTTATCCGATATGGATGAAAATACCCTCAAATTAAAGCTGACAGTCTGCACTTCAACCTCATTGTCATTGCATTCTTTCAAACTCAAAGTGCTAGAGTACAGAACCAAAATAACAAAAGATGTGTCACTGCCCAATTAATTATGGTGCTCACTGTATATCCTGCCAGGTGTTTTTACTTTACCATATAGGCTACTTTACTATTTACCCAATTACACCGGAGTGGACAATATTAGCCTACTAAACTATTTTTTTAACCTTTATTAAACATCTGCTAATAAAACTTCAATTTCATCGTCGGAATACATTTTTATTTTTTTTTCTGTGCCATTTTGGCTTCATATGTACCTTTAAAAGGAAGTGACAACTTCCATATAAGGAAATTCATGGGAGTGGATTTATGCTAATCGCAAAATAAGGTGAACGAGCTTGTCATTTACAATTAATCGGCTATGAACATATGCAAAGTATACGAATAAATCTGCCTTTCCTGCACGGTTTGATAAAGCCGACGTAAGTCTTTCGTACTAAACTGTTTAGTACGTAAATGTACGCACATATTTAAGAAAGTTTCATGAATGAGGCCCCTTGAGTCTAAAATTGTCTGAATACTAAGGAAAATCAGTGCATCTTCATTAAGGCTACTGTCCTCTCAAACATACCTGCAGAGCTGACACTAGACACCTGAACAAAACGGTGCCAAACATTGTGCAAAATGTAAGATACTAATCATGATAAAATTATTCCATCTAGCGCTACACAATACTGACAGAGCAATGCAAATGTGGGAAAACCACATCTGGCAGATGCACACTGAAAATGTAGAATGGTGTTGCCAAATCTACGATAAACATGGAAAGTAGACCTTACCCATGTGTTTAAATTAAATGGTGAAAGAAAATTCATATTTACACCTCTCAGAGTTGACTGAAGTTGGACATTCAGTTACCCACCAATGGTTTTCATTGGGTTTAAATAATTGAATAGTTTGTGTACACTCGTGTACCAACACTGTGAGGCTGAGGGCTATAACCATTGTGTTAGCAGGGCTCGGCTGATCAACAGCTCACAGCCACTCAAAGCATGACTAAAGTGCTCTGCTTTAAATCAATGAAACTTCACAAATGACTCACAAGTACAAAGATGTACACACACACACACACACACACACAATGTATGTGCACAGCTTTCACTTTGAAAAGACTTAGCTGGTTGCTTTGGTGGAAGAGAGGTTTATGGGGATCTTAATGTCAGCAACAAAACAAGCCTCAAAAGCTCTTTCCAGGGGGCTTCCCTATCGAGAGGGCAGAGCTATGCCGAGGCACCAGATAGATGGGGTTGGTCTGAGCATCTAGAACCAGCAGATCTTCCTCAGACGAGGAATGCTGTCTACCAGCTGATCTTCCTCAGACGAGGAATGCTGTCTACCAGCTGATCTTCCTCAGACGAGGAATGCTGTCTACCAGCTGATCTTCCTCAGACGGGGAATGCTGTCTACCAGCTGATCTTCCTCAGACAAGGAATGCTGTCTACCAGCTGATCTTTCTCAGACGAGGAATGCTGTCTACCAGCTGATCTTCCTCAGACGAGGAATGCTGTCTACCAGCTGATCTTCCTCAGACGAGGAATGCTGTCTACCAGCTGATCTTCCTCAGACGAGGAATGCTGTCTACCAGCTGATCTTCCTCAGACGAGGAATGCTGTCTACCAGCTGATCTTTCTCAGACGAGGAATGCTGTCTACCAGCTGATCTTCCTCAGACGAGGAATGCTGTCTACCAGCTGATTTTCCTCAGATGAGGAATGCTGTCTACCAGCTGATCTTCTTCAGAGGAGGAATGCTGTCTACCAGCTGATCTTCCTCAGATGAGGAATGCTGTTTACCAGCTGATCTTCCTCAGATGAGGAATGCTGTTTACCAGCTGATCTTTCTCAGACGAGGAATGCTGTCTACCAGCTGATCTTCCTCAGACGAGGAATGCTGTCTACCAGCTGATCTTCCTCAGACGAGGAATGCTGTCTACCAGCTGATTTTCCTCAGATGAGGAATGCTGTCTACCAGCTGATCTTCTTCAGACGAGGAATGCTGTCTACCAGCTGATCTTCCTCAGATGAGGAATGCTGTTTACCAGCTGATCTTCCTCAGATGAGGAATGCTGTTTACCAGCTGATCTTCCTCAGATGTGGAAGGCTGTCTACCAGCTGGTCTTCCTCAGACGAGGAATGCTGTCTACCAGCTGATCTTCCTCAGACGAGGAATGTTGTTTACCAGCAGATCTTCCTCAGACGAGGAATGCTGTCTACCAGCAGATCTTCCTCAGACGAGGAATACTGTCTACTAGCAGATCTTCCTCAGACGAGGAATGTTGTCTACCAGCTGATGTTTCATTGCAGCCTCTCTCCCTCTCCCATCTCTTTCCAGCTGCAATTTTCTGTCTTTTGGCTCCGTCTCTGAGAGACTGAGCCCCTGGATGGGGAATGTAAAGAAAATACATGAATACAAAAAAGCCTTTTTCCAACACGTTTTTTGAGGAATTCCCTTTAAAGATCTCCAAGCAGCTTCCATGATGCAGAAGCAGAAGTTGTGGAGTGTAGCACAACCTGTGCTCCAGGTTAAATTCCCAGATTGGGGCAATGCCATTGCACTCCTTAATTAGTAAACATCCAAAAATATGAATTAAGTAAATGGAATATGTAAATAGGCTCTATTTCCCTGCTTATAATAATAAGGCATAGGGAAGGGGAAAAAAGCACAGGTTTGAGGACATAGTTGAAGAAAATGCTCATTGCGGTTAGATGAAATGGGGCAATACTGATTTTATTAGTGGGAGTGAGCATGCCAATACCCCACATGTGATATGTCATTAGACGCAAGCTCTCAGGATGTTTGCTATGTTAGGAAAGCAGAATCTCTAGGGGAATGGCTATGAAAAAAAGTATTTTATTTCACTTCTTCCCATCATTACTCATGCTTTTTTAATGTCCCCATGACTTGAACAGAAATAAAATTGTCCTTACATCGATGTACAATGGCCAGATGTGCAGATTTTTTTGGAGGATTTCAGATTTTTGCCCAATGACAGATACTTTCCGGATTTGCGCTGTATAAATGAACACTGCATTCATGTGGTGCTCTCAGTAGGCCGATTGCGATATCTGACTCTGGCTCTTTGTCTGACTCTCCCTCTCCGTTTTTCCCGAAAGACCGCCTGTCTGTGTTCAACAACTCCCCCCCTGCCAGGGCAGGTTACTCAACTGGGAAGGTTTATCTAGCTGCTATCAAACTGACAAGTTTATCTGTACGTTTTTGAATTACAGACTGCGTTTGCCTGTACATTTCCAGGACAATAAAATTGAGTTTGGCCCAAAAAAAAAAAACACAAAAGAAAAAAGAAATGAACAGAGGAGCGACATAAAAGAGGAAGCCAATCAATGAGACTTCGACCCTTCTGCATCCCAGTCCAACGCACCCACACCCCTCGCCTTCCCCAGCCATTTAAAAAATAGCCCCACTGTCCAGCCTGGCTGACCAGACAGACTGGGGCTTTGGAGGAAGCATTATCTCTCTGAGCTCATTCCCTCCCACACACACACAGATATAGACACACGTGTAATGATATAGGCAATACAGACACAAATACATTAATTAGTTATATTGCTGCAAACACACAGACCCATGCTAGAACGAAACACCCATTACTGATACAGACTAGAATAAAATTGTGTGTGTATGTGGGCCTGTCTGTGTCAGTGGAGAGAGGAGCAGGGTGGGGTCACTTGTGTTCCCATGGAAATTATATCCGTGATCCGTCTCTTTGCATTGGAAATATAGGTCTACATGAAATATGATCACAGACAACAGGCTAAATGTTATTTAAACTCCTGCATTGTGCTGCAAAGCCCTGCTCTGCAGTGTGTGGGGGTTTGTGCGGATAGATGTTCAGAGGGATTTAGTTACATGGGATTTTTATTGAATTTTTCAACTGCAGAAAAGCTCTTAAGCTCTTTTAATAACTTAAGTGTAAATTGAATAGTGCGTTACTCAAAAAAAAAGAAATGAATAAAAACAGAACAATGCTGCACAAGTGACTGGACCAGGGTGCGCTGAAATGAACGTTGCATTTTGTGTTTATACTGGCACTAATACAGCAGGGCAAGAGCAATCCTTTATCGCCCTCTGGCTGACAAACCATAATATTGCAATTTAATTTGCCGCCGACATCAAATCCCACTTCCTTTGAGAATGATCGGCTCGCGAATGAAAGAACAAAAGCTTGTATTTATCGTTTCTTTTATTTCCCTTTAACATTCTGTACATGTTCTCATCCTGTAGTCAAATTATAATAATTATCCTTTCTCTAAATATACTGCACATATCATTTTGTGAATAAAATATTGCATATTATATTTTAATTAAGACATTAGGTTTAAAATCAATTAACATCACAAGTAACATGATACAAAGAACATGTGACAGGACAAACCAACACAATTCACAAGTATAAGCCCTTACCAAGACCTGGATATAAAGGTAGTTTATTAGCTTAGAGCGACTCTCTTACAGAGAGTGTTTAACGGCAAATAGCAATGGCAGTGTGAAATACTTTGTCATCCATATCAAAATAACTGAAATGAGTGTGAGGGTAATTACATGGGATTTAAGGAGAAAGCATTTTTTGTAAGACCAAGTCAGTGAACAGAAGTGAAAGATGTTAATATTCCAGGGCTCCCTTTGGCAGGCTGCAACAATGGAATCCATATGGAATCATGGCAAATGCCCAACCAGAAGTTCCAATGCTCATGGTCTAGCACCGATCTGCGTAGATCCTCGCACTGCTGACTGGTTCTGTGCAGACACCTCAGAGAATGGGATGCTTGCGCTTGCCCAAGTCTTCCTTGCTTCGCGTCGAAGGTGATACTGGAATAGTGGAAAGTGCCTGGCTCTACATACCGGAGACCTTAGCGAATGTTGATCTACGGTAAATATCGTGCTGTGGATTCACCATGCCGTAAATACTCAAAACAGAACGTCTTTCCAGACTAAATGAATGGGAGTAGGGGAGGCATATTGCGGGAAGAGCAGTGACCTGTTGTGTGTTAGTGGACTGGACACCGCAACACAGACTGATGTGGGGCTGGACCTTCTTCCAAGGGGGCAGAGACTTGCTGGGCAGGGCAAGGTGGAAAGTTTCAGAGGAGAGTCCTCATACCCCCTCTGCCTTCTGTTAGCAACCCCAGAGGCATCTGCCACAGTGCCGTGCCCTTTAGAATGAATGCCACGCCCAAAAAGCCAGGGAATGCCAGGAGCCGTGGCAGTAAAATATAAATATCCTTCAGCTGCAGGTACTATGAAGTGTTTGTAGGGGTCAGTTGAAGGCCAGGCTGGTTGTTCGATGGAGATAGGGGGGGATCAATTTTTGTCTGTTGGCCCTCTCAGGGGGTAAGAGACCTGGCTGTGGCAAGTACAGGTGTGAGCCTGGTGGGTCTAGAGGTCCAGCTTCAGCTTATTGGGGCTGTAGTCGTGGTCCTGGTCCAGTTTGGAGAGGGTCTTGCTCACACGAAGGGCAGTGAGGCGGGCTGGTGGATTGTGGAACCAGCACTCCCTCATGATTTTGGCAATGGTAGAGAGGATCTGGACACGGACAGGAAAGGTCATTGGTTCACTGGTCACATGGTTAAGGTCACTGGAGCATTTCTGTGATACTAAGGGCTGAATTCTTGGAAAGAACACAGAATGGCACTGAAACAATTTCACATGCCAAACCACAACATGTGTTATACAGTGGTGCAGTGAAACTGCAGATATTAGTATGATTTAGTGATTTTATGTGGAATGGTTGATGAGTATGTGTTTAAGGGACAAGGGTTGCTGTTTGACTCAGTAAGGTTAAATGAATAGTGAATATTTTTACTGTGTGTGTGTGTGTGTGTGTGCACATTTGTGATTTTTGTGACGTATTGCAGTTTCTGCTCCAAAGATATGATTAGCTGGCATGGGGCCTTATTTATAAAATCATCTCGGAATTCATCTTAAATGTGAGCATATGATCGTTTCTTAAAATGTTCCTACAAACAATTTATAAAATGTACATACACACAAATAAAATGTCCATACACACCTACACATGACCCGTTTATTAATCAGAAATCATCTTAAAATCGTGCGCATGTTAACGAGCTTGTAAACGCCAGTGAACGCCCTCAAATATGCTTATATGGTCTGTTTTTTTTTGCTATAAACTCCCTACATGACCATTGTCACATGACATAAAATTGACATGTAGGAATTTAACATTTTTTTTTTTTGGTTCTGATAGTACTACACAGCAATGTTAATGTCATAGTTTCAGTATTGCATCGCTTAATATTTGTTAAATATTTTATTTCAATGGGGTCATTGACAGCCGTCAATACAAGCCTTCTGTTGCTTGCTCTCAATACAACTCTCAACTCTAGGCTATAGCGTTTCTGTATATTAATCATTACGACATGTATATGTATATGTATATTTAAATTGCGCATAGATTTTTAAGCTTTAAAACCATAAAGATATTGATTATTATTATTATTATTATTATTATTAGGTCATTGTATTTTCCGTAAACTTTTGCACACATGACAACGTTCATGGCAAATTCTGCAATCAGAGGCGTAGGTTTCATTTCATTACATTACAGTTATTTGGCAGACGCTTTTATCCAAAGCGACGTACAATAAGTGCATATTGAAGGTATTTCACTTTGAAGACACACTGCTGGACCACCTAATCATGGTCCACCTACTGGCTAGTCTAGGAAGCATATTTTCAATCCATATTAAAATATTGGCAGGGACATGTCTCCCTGTCTCCCCCCAAACCTTTGGCTGCAATAGCCTAATTAATGGCCCACAATATTGTGTCTTACAGTACTTTTCACAAAAATAAATCTAATGCGTGCATGATCTAATAGCCTATATATCTACATATGTGAAGGGATTTTGGCTGACTCTGATTGGCCAGCTGTGTGTGTGCCCGTGTGTGTACGAGTACATAATGGTGATTTATGGACGTGTGTGTATGTGTATGTGTGTGTCTTGGTGGGTTATGATGGTTAGTCTATGTGGGTATTGGTGGTTTATGGCTGTGTGTATGTAGTGGTGGTTTATAGTGTACGTGTGTAGGGGTGGATTATGACTGTGTGTATGTGTGTAGAGTTGGATTATGACTGTTGTGGTATGTATGTGTGTGTAGTGGTGGTTGATGGTCATTTGTATATGTGCGTAGTAGTGGTGTATGGCTGTGTGTATGTGTGTGTAGTGGTGGATAATGGCTGTGTGTATGCGTGTAGTGGTGGATAATGGCTGTGTGTATGTCTGTAGTGGTGGATAATGGCTGTGTGTATGTGTGTAGTGGTGGATAATGGCTGTGTGTATGTGTGTAGTGGTGGATAATGGCTGTGTGTATGTGTGTAGTGGTGGATAATGGCTGTGTGTATGTGTGTAGTGGTGGATAATGGCTGTGTGTATGTGTGTAGTGGTGGATAATGGCTGTGTGTATGTGTGTAGTGGTGGATAATAGCTGTGTGTATGCGTGCAGTGGTGGATAATGGCTGTGTGTATGTGTGTAGTGGTGGATAATGGCTGTGTGTATGTGTGTAGTGGTGGATAATGGCTGTGTGTATGCGTGCAGTGGTGGATAATGGCTGTGTGTATGTGTGTAGTGGTGGATAATGGCTGTGTGTATGTGTGTAGTGGTGGATAATGGCTGTGTGTATGTGTGTAGTGGTGGATAATGGCTGTGTGTATGTGTGTAGTGGTGGATAATGGCTGTGTGTATGTGTGTAGTGGTGGATAATGGCTGTGTGTATGCGTGCAGTGGTGGATAATGGCTGTGTGTATGTGTGTAGTGGTGGATAATGGCTGTGTGTATGTGTGTAGTGGTGGATAATGGCTGTGTGTATGTGTGTAGTGGTGGATAATGGCTGTGTGTATGCGTGCAGTGGTGGATAATGGCTGTGTGTATGCATGTAGTGGCAGTTTATAGTCATTTGTACGTGTGTATGTGGTTCTTTCTCTGCTGGCTCACCGGGTGCGAATGGTGTCGGTTGTGTAGGCTGGGCCTGTACTGGTCCACACAGACCACTTTCTTCATCTCCTCAAAGCTGGGGTCTGAGGGCACCACGTCAAAGAAGGGGGGACGGTACTCCTCCACAATCCCTGGGAACACATTGGAGAAAACATCACGACAAACGTAAGGACAAAACCACCTCCAAACACATCTCTCCGGCAGGGGACAGCACTGAACCCCAGAGAGTCTGCACCCATACTATCTACACAAACCCAGAGTCTGCAGTTCTGCACCTATACCATCTACACAAACCCAGAGTCTGCTGTTCTGCACCTATACCATCTACACAAACCCAGAGTCTGCTGTTCTGCACCTATACCATCTACACAAACCCAGAGTCTACAGTTCTGCACCTATACCATCTACACAAACCCAGAGTCTGCTGTTCTGCACTTATACCATCTACACAAACCCAGAGTCTGCTGTTCTGCACCTATACCATCTACACAAACCCAGAGTCTGCTGTTCTGCACCTATACCATCTACACAAACCCAGAGTCTGCTGTTCTGCACCTATACCATCTACACAAACCCAGAGTCTACAGTTCTGCACCTATACCATCTACACAAACCCAGAGTCTGCTGTTCTGCACCTATACCATCTACACAAACCCAGAGTCTGCTGTTCTGCACTCATACCATCTACACAAACCCAGAGTCTGCAGTTCTGCACCTATACCATCTACACAAACCCAGAGTCTGCTGTTCTGCACTCATACCATCTACACAAACCCAGAGTCTGCAGTTCTGCACCTATACCATCTACACAAACCCAGAGTCTGCTGTTCTGCACTCATACCATCTACACAAACCCAGAGTCTACAGTTCTGCACCTATACCATCTACACAAACCCAGAGTCTGCAGTTCTGCACCTATACCATCTACACAAACCCAGAGTCTGCAGTTCTGCACCCATACCATCTACACAAACCCAGAGTCTGCAGTTCTGCACCCATACCATCTACACAAACCCAGAGTCTGCAGTTCTGCACCCATACCATCTACACAAACCCAGAGTCTACAGTTCTGCACCTATACCATCTACACAAACCCAGAGTCTGCAGTTCTGCACATATACCATCTACACAAACCCAGAGTCTACAGTTCTGCACCCATACCATCTACACAAACCCAGAGTCTACAGTTCTGCACCCATACCATCTACACAAACCCAGAGTCTGCAGTTCTGCACTCATACCATCTACACAAACCCAGAGTCTGCAGTTCTGCACCTATACCATCTACAAAAACCCAGAGTCTACAGTTCTGCACCTATACCATCTACACAAACCCAGAGTCTGCAGTTCTGCACTCATACAATCTACACAAACCCAGAGTCTGCAGTTCTGCACTCATACCATCTACACAAACCCAGAGTCTGCAGTTCTGCACTCATACCATCTACACAAACCCAGAGTCTGCAGTTCTGCACATATACCATCTACACAAACCCAGAGTCTGCAGTTCTGCACCTATACCATCTACACAAACCCAGAGTCTGCAGTTCTGCACCCATACCATCTACACAAACCCAGAGTCTGCAGTTCTGCACCCATACCATCTACACAAACCCAGAGTCTGCAGTTCTGCACCTATACCATCTACACAAACCCAGAGTCTGCAGTTCTGCACCCATACCATCTACACAAACCCAGAGTCTGCAGTTCTGCACATATACCATCTACACAAACCCAGAGTCTGCAGTTCTGCACCTATACCATCTACACAAACCCAGAGTCTGCAGTTCTGCACATATACCATCTACACAAACCCAGAGTCTGCAGTTCTGCACCTATACCATCTACAAAAACCCAGAGTCTACAGTTCTTCACCTATACCATCTACACAAACCCAGAGTCTGCAGTTGTTCTGCACCCATACCATCTACACAAACCCAGAGTCTGCAGTTCTGCACTCATACAATCTACACAAACCCAGAGTCTGCAGTTCTGCACCCATACCATCTACACAAACCCAGAGTCTGCAGTTCTGCACCTATACCATCTACACAAACCCAGAGTCTGCAGTTCTGCGCCCATACCATCTACACAAACCCAGAGTCTACAGTTCTGCACCTATACCATCTACACAAACCCAGAGTTTGCTGTTCTGCACTCATACAATCTACACAAACCCAGAGTCTGCAGTTCTGCACCCATACCATCTACACAAACCCAGAGTCTGCAGTTCTGCACCTATACTATCTACACAAACCCAGAGTCTACAGTTCTGCACCTATACCATCTACACAAACCCAGAGTCTGCAGTTCTGCACTCGTACCATCTACACAAACCCAGAGTCTGCAGTTCTGCACTCGTACAATCTACACAAACCTAGAGTTTGCAGTTCTGCACCTATACCATCTACACAAACCCAGAGTCTGCAGTTCTGCACCTATACCATCTACACAAACCCAGAGTCTGCAGTTCTGCACCTATACCATCTACACAAACCCAGAGTCTGCAGTTCTGCACCTATACCATCTACACAAACCCAGAGTCTGCAGTTCTGCACCTATACCATCTACACAAACCCAGAGTCTGCAGTTCTGCACATATACCATCTACACAAACCCAGAGTCTGCAGTTCTGCACCTATACCATCTACAAAAACCCAGAGTCTACAGTTCTTCACCTATACCATCTACACAAACCCAGAGTCTGCAGTTGTTCTGCACCCATACCATCTACACAAACCCAGAGTCTGCAGTTCTGCACTCATACAATCTACACAAACCCAGAGTCTGCAGTTCTGCACCCATACCATCTACACAAACCCAGAGTCTGCAGTTCTGCACCTATACCATCTACACAAACCCAGAGTCTGCAGTTCTGCGCCCATACCATCTACACAAACCCAGAGTCTACAGTTCTGCACCTATACCATCTACACAAACCCAGAGTTTGCTGTTCTGCACTCATACAATCTACACAAACCCAGAGTCTGCAGTTCTGCACCCATACCATCTACACAAACCCAGAGTCTGCAGTTCTGCACCTATACTATCTACACAAACCCAGAGTCTACAGTTCTGCACCTATACCATCTACACAAACCCAGAGTCTGCAGTTCTGCACTCGTACCATCTACACAAACCCAGAGTCTGCAGTTCTGCACTCGTACAATCTACACAAACCTAGAGTTTGCAGTTCTGCACCTATACCATCTACACAAACCCAGAGTCTGCAGTTCTGCACCTATACCATCTACACAAACCCAGAGTCTGCAGTTCTGCACCTATACCATCTACACAAACCCAGAGTCTGCAGTTCTGCACCTATACCATCTACACAAACCCAGAGTCTGCAGTTCTGCAATTGTACCATCTACACAAAACCAGTGTCTACAGTTCTGCACCCATACCATCTACACAAACCCAGAGTCTGCAGTTCTGCAATTGTACCATCTACACAAAACCAGTGTCTACAGTTCTGCACCTATACCATCTATTCTACACAAACCCAGAGTCTGCAGTTCTGCAATTGTACCATCTACACAAACCCAGAGTCTGCAGTTCTGCACCTATACTATCTACACAAACCCAGAGTCTACAGTTCTGCACCTATACCATCTACACAAACCCAGAGTCTGCAGTTCTGCACTCGTACCATCTACACAAACCCAGAGTCTGCAGTTCTGCACTCGTACAATCTACACAAACCTAGAGTTTGCAGTTCTGCACCTATACCATCTACACAAACCCAGAGTCTGCAGTTCTGCACCTATACCATCTACACAAACCCAGAGTCTGCAGTTCTGCACCTATACCATCTACACAAACCCAGAGTCTGCAGTTCTGCACCTATACCATCTACACAAACCCAGAGTCTGCAGTTCTGCACCTATACCATCTACACAAACCCAGAGTCTGCAGTTCTGCAATTGTACCATCTACACAAAACCAGTGTCTACAGTTCTGCACCCATACCATCTACACAAACCCAGAGTCTGCAGTTCTGCAATTGTACCATCTACACAAAACCAGTGTCTACAGTTCTGCACCTATACCATCTATTCTACACAAACCCAGAGTCTGCAGTTCTGCAATTGTACCATCTACACAAACCCAGAGTCTGCAGTTCTGCACCCATGCCATCTACACAAACCCAGAGTCTGCAGTTCTGCACCCATACCATCTACACAAACCCAGAGTCTACAGTTCTGCAATTGTACCATCTACACAAAACCAGTGTCTACAGTTCTGCACCTATACCATCTATTCTACACAAACCCAGAGTCTGCAGTTCTGCACCCATGCCATCTACACAAACCCAGAGTCTAAACCCAGTTCTACATCCATACTGGGCCTGGAGGGCCTCAGGGTCTGCAGCGTTTTGTTTCCACCTTAAAATCAGCAAAAGGGTGTGTTAACTGGAACCCTGGCTTACAGAATACAGCTGCCCACATTACCGTAGCATTGCTCAGGCCCTGCAGATTAGCCTTTGAGCAAACTCTTGTACATTCTACCGGATGCACTTACATCCATGTTGAAAATGTTACATTATCTCTGTCGGGTAGATAAATAAATAAATAAATAAAATGAGAGCTCTCTGGTGAAAGGAGGGCTGGGCCAGTTCTAAAAACACTGGTCTGCCAAGAAAATGAGAAAAACTGTCAGAGCTCCAGATAAAAAGGTAGGAAAGAGAAACAGAGCAGAAGAGAGGTGGGGAGACAGAGAGGGAAAATAACAAATCTCAGCTTGTATCACGAGAACACCAAACTCATTTCACACACATTCTCATTCAGAGTAATTAAAATCACAATACTTATGACAAGCTTAGATCGACACCAGAATAAGATACAAATATTCAAGCATACGATTAGCGCCAAACAGAAGGGGCTACATTAATATGGATCCATAATAAAAGCCCTGTCAAGCGTATCTGGGATAGAGTCTGTCACAGTTTTGCAAACACTGAAGCGCTGAAACACTAGAGGCAGAAGTTTAAGATAGGCGGGGGAGCGGAACAGATGTACCGGGAGTTGGACAGAGGGAGCTGCAGATACGAGCGTGTCCCTGGAGCTCCGCGAGGCTCGTCTGGAGCGTGTGAGCTCGTACCACCATCTGGGATGTGTGAGCTTGAGTGCTGACACCAGATAAGACTGTTTATAATTACTGCACTGCTAATCAGGGAGCGGGATAGGACACAGAAAGAGAAAGAGTGCCGGGAGAGAGAACAGGAGATTGCAGGGGAGAAAGGGAGAGGAGACGGAGGGAAGAGAGAATCGCAGAGGGAGACTAAAATAAATCATGGAAATTGGATGGAGAGGGTAAAGACTTTATTTGGGGGGGTTGTTGTTATCGTCTCTGCATTTACTAGTTCAGCAGCACAATTTCACTTACCACATCTAAAGAATATTAAAATTTTCAGTAAAGACAGAGAGGAAAGGGAGCGAGATAATGATACACAGAGGAAGAAACTAAATGAGAATAGGAGAGAGTGACAAAGAGTGTGAGGCTGAAGGAGGTCTGGCTGATGACAGAAGTCCAACACTCCCTACCCCACAGTCTGTCTCACAGTGTATCTCTCTTCATAAAAGATGCCAGGTGGCACTTTCTGCATAAATTCCTGACCATGCCAGCGGCCGCTATGACCAGTGGCCCCGAAGGGCAGCGAGTAATTAGTCGTAGGGAGGGAGGGTTTCAGTCTGCCGGACAGTGTGATCTCTCCCAGTCTGGTGGGACCAAGCCGCGGCACTCACCATTAACCACCGTCCTGCGCGTTATCTCCCACAGCACCAGCCCCAGGGCCCAGATGTCCGTTTGCTTGTAGGACTCGAACACATCCATCCGTATGCTCTCATCCAGAACCTCAGGCGCCATGTAGCGCTTTGTTCCCACCCGCGGGTTGTTCCCCATGTCCAGGTAGTCGCTGGTCAGGGAGTGCATGACAGCCAGGCCTGTGTGTATGTGGGTGGGGGGGCAGAGGTCAGATGTCAGAGGTTGTGCACTGAAGTACAACGTGGGTGTGCATGACACAGGTGTGATGGTGCTTTTTCCTGGAGTTTCCCATTCCCAACTATGGTCCCCCCACTTCCCTAAATCATCAATTCCCCCTTTCTCTTCCATCTCTCCTCATTCTTCCCCATACCATTGTACTACCTAATGTTTACCAAATTTAGCTCTGTTCACCCCCTTTTCCTGACAACCCCATAACTCTTACACCAGAATGCCCCACCTCCCCAACCCAGCCTGGCGTACCAAGGTCAGCGATGCAACACTGCCCGTTCCTCTTCACCAGGATGTTGCGGCTCTTCAGGTCACGATGGGCGATGGCGGGTTTGCCCTGTGTGCTGAGGATCTCGGTGTGCAGGTGCACCAGGCCACAGGCCACCGACAGGCACATCCGGAGGCAGCCCTCAGGGTCCAAGGTGCTGTACTGCAGGACGTCGTACAGGGAGCCTAGCTCGTGGAAATGCGTCACCAACCAAAGCTGCGTGCTCGAGTTCTTGGATGTCATGTCAGATGCAATGAAACCTGTGGTGAGGGGGAGGAATATCGGGCACACAAGACACATTAGCAACATGGCAACAACATTACACGCACATTAACAACATGTTAGCAGTGTGTTACCAACCTGTTAAGAACCAATAAATAATGCAGTAACAGCATGTTAAGACGACACTAGTCATTTGAAATTACACTTGCACTTAAGACCTGGGCTGCGGTCCAATCGGTTAAATGTTCTGCCCTCCTGCACTTCCACTCGCTACTTCCACTTGGGTGGACGTGACGCAAAACCAAAACAACACGAGTAGACACTCAAACCGACGGGGAGGAGCAAGGGAGGGAGCAAGGGAGGGAGCGCGGAATTATTCAAATTGGACAGCACATGCACTCGGAAATTTGTCAGAGCCAGAGACACCGGCAGACCATTGACAAATGAGTTTGTGCAAAACTTTCCAATAAATTACATAAGGAGCAAGCTCCAACTAACATCTCAATGTTTATTCTGGCAAAAGAGCAAACTAGAAAATTATTGACAATCAATGTATTGATAGACAGAACTTTAAAATACCTCATAAACAGGAATCGGGAATAAAACACTTGTATGTTACAAAATACTTCAGAATAAAATATATTAATAAACTGCAATCAAAATGGTGGATGCATATAGCCTAGATTGGTTAGCAGGTAGCACAGAAGTATAAAACATAAAAGAGGCGAGCAACCTGTAGTGAATATGAAATCCAAGCAAAATCTATTTTTAATATTGCCCATAAGCTTGCATTGGCTTGTTTGCTGGATACTCACTGAACTGCAACAAGCTGATTATGTAGCTAGTTATTGTTAACAGGCCTGAAATAATTATTATAATACTGAATCCTAGTAGGATAACATGAAACTATTTGCTGGAGATATGTTTTAAAGCAATTCATCAAACCACTAAATCAATGTTATTTTCTAATTTATTCAACATTTCAGTCGTGCAATAAAAAAAAACTTTGAAAAGATCTCTTATACTTTCTCTATTTTTAGGATTTTTCCCGGGAAATGCAGTGAGCACCATAATTCATTGGACAGTGACACATTTTTGTTTTTGTTTCTGTACTCTAGCACTTTGAGTTACAAAAACAAAATACCCTAAAATTAAAGGTGACAGTCTACATTTCAACCTCATTGTCATTGTATCCTTTCAAACTCAAAAGTGCTAGAGCACAGAAACAAAATAACAAAAAATGTATCACTGTCCAATGAATTATGGCACTCACTGTATGTAAAGGCATTCAATTTAAACTTCCGAAACAGGAAGCTTGGGGTTACAGTAAAGCATTCTGGGCAATTTCACTGTCTGCAGTCTTGCGGACTCGTTCCCTCGAGCCAAATCGAGGGTCAAGGGACTAATTTCACATACTTCACTTGCATTTCTAATGGATTGGACCGCACCCAACTTTCAGTTTCTAAAGGGATTCTCCCAAGTGGAAGTGGCGAGGGGAAGTGCAGGAGGGCAGAACATTTAACGGATTAGACCGCAGCCCTGGTTTTGGAGAGAAGAGGGAAGTATAGATTTGGTGTTAAATGAAGATTAAGAGAGATTTGGCGTTGGGTGGGTGTGCAACAGGCAAAGTTGTGTCCCTCTTAATCACCTTTTAGGTCGTATTCAATATATTACTGTCCTCAGTACCTTGAACCAATACTTTCTTTAGCCAATACTACTATGCAGTAGTTTGATATCACACACAGCATCACATAAAGCAAAAGAAAAAATTTGGAAAGAAACAAATGCATATTCAAAAGCGTGATCGCAGTGCAAGAGCATGAGGCACAGTTCCAGCGTGCGAGACTCAGCAATGTGTGAGACTTAAGGAGTCCGAGTTCAAGTCATTCATAGTTTATTGATTACTCTTGGGAAAGTTTTTTTGGAGCTTCCCCCAGGCAGCCCCTTAGTCACTGCGCCCCTGTGGCCCTTAGTCACTGAACCCCTGTGGCCCTTAGTCACTGCGCCCCTGTGGCCCTTAGTCACTGAACCCCTGTGGCCCTTAGTCACTGCACCCCTGTGGCCCTTAGTCACTGAACCCCTGTGGCCCTTAGTCACTGCGCCCCTGTGGCCCTTAGTCACTGCGCCCCTGTGGCCCTTAGTCACTGAACCCCTGTGGCCCTTAGTCACTGAGCCCCTGTGGCCCTTAGTCACTGAACCCCTGTGGCCCTTAGTCACTGAACCCCTGTGGCCCTTAGTCACTGCACCCCTGTGGCCCTTAGTCACTGAACCCCTGTGGCCCTTAGTCACTGCGCCCCTGTGGCCCTTAGTCACTGAACCCCTGTGGCCCTTAGTCACTGCGCCCCTGTGGCCCTTAGTCACTGAACCCCTGTGGCCCTGCGGCCCGGTGGATGGGAAGTCTCACCCAGGATGTTTTCGTGGCGCAGCTGCACCGTGTTGTAGATCTCAGTCTCGCGGAACCAAGACTGCTCGTCGCGGGATGAGAATATCTTCACCGCCACTCTCTCCCCCATCCAGGTGCCCCGCCAAACCTCGCCATAACGCCCCTTTCCTGGGAGGACAGACATCACCTCATCACAGACTGAACATTAACCACATAGGCAGGCAGACAGACACAAAGGCAGAGAAACAGTCACTGTATCATGATGGCAAAAAAAAGGTTTGAATACTCTGAAAACTTGGATGATCCACTTTTGTGCTTGAACCCCAGCCAGCCTGGTCAGAACCAGTTTCGTCATGTCTGAAACTCAGGCCTGGATACTTACAACATTTATCCTAAGCTCACAAATAAACACAGTCTTAGTTTGTTTTTCTGTATGGACACAGTGTGGCAAATTCAGTTAATCACTTAATTAATTTTCCCAAGCTACTTTTGTATGACACCTTCAGCATTTGAAGACAAAGACAAGGAAGTATGTTGTCCAGGTTCATTTTACACAGAAAGGCAGATGTTTCTGTGGGAGGCTGTGGGTTAGAGTATGGGAAGCACTGCCATGCTGCGAGTGTGTGCTTCTCACCAACGCACTCCGCCAAGCTGATCTGTCGGGCCATGGTCCTCTGCACCAGGTAAGGCAGGCCCGTCCCACTGCCAGACGTGCAGAATTCATCAAAGATATCCTGCAGATGGCATAGAGCTCATGAAATGTACCCAGAGCATATACCCACGTACTGATGTCACTCAGCCTGCCCACATACTGATATTACTAAACATACCCTGAAAATGATGTCACCAGACACACACACAGGTGCTGATGAAACCAACTGTGCTCGCATACATTAACACACCGAGCATGGGGTCAATTCCATATCAATTCAGGAAATGAGCTGAAATCCAATGAAATGCTCAGATAATGTCATGAGATAAACCAACACACTGAAATTACCAGACACAGCCACATACTGACATAGCCAACGTGCTCACATGCTGACATTACCAGGCACACTCAGATAAGGATGTCATCAGTCACTGCCACATACTGAAACCACCATTCACCAACATGCACCGACATCAGACTCACACAGGGCACGCTAACAGCCAACGCCCTCACGTGCAGAACCGACTCCCTCCCAATCCCTTTTCCTTTGTTTCCTTTTGCCCTTTGCAGACTCACATCGGTCTGAGTGTGACTGCTGAGAAAGCACTTGATGAATTTCTCAGTGCTTACTGGACATTCCTTTGCTAAACTGCGTTCTCTGTGGAGAGAGCCAGGTGGGGACAGGGGACAGGGGGGACTCCTCAGAGCAGGGGGGGGGGGGGGGGGGTAGGGAACTCCTCAGTCATCAGCTTTTCAGAAAACTGCACCATCATCACCCTCTTTGACCCCAAAAACAGAGTAGAGATCTTTAGCAGAATTACCCATTTTCTCTGCCCTTATCTAAAAATGCTTAAACCACCCTCTGCACCATACTGACCAAAGAACAATTACCAGCCAATCTCATTTGTATAGCAAACAGGTTGTCCCACGATGCACAGTAGACATTTTTCAGAGGGCTCCATCACCAGGGCGATCCCCCAGTGTGGCAACACCTACCCCGTAAGTGGGGTCTGTTCCTCCAGAAACCTTGAGCACGGTGACGTCCTCGGTGAGTGCGGTACGGGCAAACTGGCGCCGTGATCGCCTCCACCAGACAAGTCCGCACGCTACTGCTGACAGAACCAGCAGGACCAGCAGCGGTACGCCTACCAGCAGGACCATACTCTCCTCCACCCTCTTTGGCTCAACTTCTGGACCAGAAAAAGAGAGAACAGGACCAGGGCATGAGATCAGAACCGTTCTTTTGAAAGCTTGCCACTTGTCCACCTTGATCCACACATAGGATAGTCTGTGTCTCTGTCTTCAAAAATGTGAGTCATCAATAAGCACAGTGGGGTTGTGGTTTGGAGTGAAAGTGAAATCATCCTCAATCATGTGCTCATTAGCTGGCTGCAGGCCTGCATTTCAATGCCAATGTAAAAAAACTGAGAAGTGTTAAAAAAATTTCCCCAAAAGATAATGGTCAGCGGCTACTCATCACCAAACGAGAGTGTCCAGTAACCCCCCCCCCCCCATTTCCCCAGTAACGTCAATTAGGGAAGTAGTAATTCTGCATTCTTGGGCAGCTGATTTTCTGCAGATGTGTAAATGCACCAGTGGGCTCTTCTAGGCAGGACTTGACATCAGAAAAGCAATAATAATAATAAGTAATCTTACATTTCCCACTTTTTTATTAAACAACGTTAAGAATAGTGACATTTTTAAAGATGGTGACTGGTCAGCTTTGGCTAAAGATTGTAAATACTTCAGGAATACTGGTTTGGTTTTCTGTGGTGATGAGGAAAAAAACCTTATATAAATATTGCTTACATGCAGTGCTAGCACTGGCCACATGGTGGCAGCACTGACCAGGATTCTGTCCTCATTGGAGGCAATATGGCAGAGCACTGGCAGGGCCCTTTAAGCTTGGCTGTAGCTTTTTGGGATTGCGGACTCACTTTTTAAAAACTGGTGGCAAAGCTATCTAGTGCACCACAGGTGTGCTCAAATTCCCAAACTCATTTGCAAAATGTCTAAATCGTTTTATAATCCAATGGAATCTCATAGGCAGTTTTGCAAAATTAACACAAATGCCTTCAGTGAATGCAAGATTCACGTCAAAGCCACTCGGTTCACAAATTGTTCACACATTTTCTTACAACTAAAAGTAATTAGTTGCCATTTTGTTCATTTCTGTTCCGTTTTGAATATCTGTTCATGTTCAAGTAGCACAAAATTCGCAAGTGATCAATCAGTCCTACATTATGTATGATAGACAGCGGGGAAAGTCAAGACAAAAATGGCTTCAGAGGTTTCTCTGAGTAACATACATCAAAGGAAATTCAGAGGCACCGCTGTGGATCGTGTACACAAAATCCATTGCCAACGCAGTTACAATAGTGCACAGCAGTGACCTAGACCAGCACAGAATTACAAAATTTCCCATTGGGACACATTTTATCGCTCCTTTGAAGGCCAATATAAAACGCTCAGATGCACTGAAAAAAATAAGTGTTTATTTTTGCCTTCTTGGGTTTTGGATTTCATGCGACGTTCTTGCGTCACACCTGGGTCGGTGGGCACCAGGATGTCGGCATTGCAGAGGGGGTATTCGGAGCAGCACTTGGTGAAGACGTTCTGGATTCCGGAGACATAGCACTGCTCGCTCTGCTCCTTCATGTAGCAGCCCCACTCCCGGTGATCATTGACCTTGGCGAAGTAGCACACGTCACCCCAGCAGGTGCTGTTGCTGCAGGAGTGCGAGTACTCACACATGCACTCCACCATGCCCCTACTGGGCCTCACTGCTGACACACACACACACACAGGTACAGAGAAGATGGACAAAGAACATGAATACGGTCACCCTGGATGTTAAAATAATGAAAAGTTAATTACCATAAGTAATCAAAAGATTAAACAGGCACACCCATGCATGCATGCACACAAACATACACAATATATACCTCCTGAAGATGAACCATCTGATTTTTGGTCTGCAATACAACAATAAATATTTTTAAGAAAGGTTTTAAGGCATTTGAAAACTGTCATTGTCTACAAATGTGGCAGCCATTCTGTCCTGGAATATTCTCCCTGCTCCACTCTGAAAGTGCCTATCCTGACTGGGGGGCGGGGGGGTATATATCAGCTCTCTATTTGGAGGGAGGGGAGGGTGCGCTGGCATGTGTGTGCGTGTGTTTAGAGAGAGCGCAGTGCTCTCACTAGGAGCCCTGATTCTGGGCTGAGCAGGAAGAGCTGCTTCCTCTGAGACCCATTGTTCCACAGCCAGAGGAACACATCTCTACATCTGCACCAAACACACACACACACACACACACATCTCTACATCTGCACCAAACACACACACACACACACACACACACACACACATCTCTACATCTGCACCAAACACACACACACACATCTCTACATCTGCACCAAACACACACACGCACACACATCTCTACATCTGCACCAAACACACACACACACATCTCTACATCTGCACCAAACACACACACGCACACACATCTCTACATCTGCACCAAACACACACACGCACACACACATCTCTACATCTGCACCAAACACACACACACACACACACACATCTCTACATCTGCACCAAACACACACACACACACACATCTCTACATCTGCACCAAACACACACACACACATCTCTACATCTGCACCAAACACACACACACACACACATCTCTACATCTGCACCAAACACACACACACACACATCTCTACATCTGCACCAAACACACACACACACACACACACACACACATCTCTACATCTGCACCAAACACACACACACACACACACACACATCTCTACATCTGCACCAAACACACACACACACATCTCTACATCTGCACCAAACACACACACCTCTACATCTGTACCAAACACACACACATATCTCTACATCTGCACCAAACACACACACACACATCTCTACATCTGCACCAAACACACACACCTCTACATCTGTACCAAACACACACACACACATCTCTACATCTGCACCAAACACACACACACACACACACACACACACATCTCTACATCTGCACCAAACACACACACACACACACACATCTCTACATCTGCACCAAACACACACACATCTCTACATCTGCACCAAACACACACACACATAAATGTTTCAGATCAAAGCTACAAATGTTAAACTTGTCCATGGTGTTAGTATACATATCCAGTGACATATCAAGTTAATTTATCATATTTATTTATTGTATTAGTCAGTTCTAACAGACTGTTAATGTATAGCTGATTTGCCCATAGCTTACCATGTGTACTATATTCAATGTTCATTACTATGGATAGATGCTACGTTATGGCAGATGTGCTTTGTCTAATCTGTTTTGTAGTTGCTTCAATGACCTTCGTCATGCACTTATTGTACGTCGCTTTGGATTAGGGATGTTAACAATTAATCGACTATCAATTCATTGCTAATAAGAATTTAATCGATAAGATTTCAAATTAAACTTGTTTCAACGGGAGTTTTTGTGTGAAATGTAATCGTGATTTAAGGTCTCCACGCGAGAGCGCCTGTGGTTTGCAATACATTGCAATACCTGTGGTGCTGTTTTGAAGTATAACTACTTCGTTAATGTAGCCTACCACCTGAAAAGCGTACATCCAACCGTGCAGCCAGGGCAAAGTGGATCGCGACCTACCATCACCTCAGTGTTGCCAAAGAGGGTGTGTGACGATAGACGAGCGGAGAGTAGGCTATTACTCAGAGGGTATGCAACATGGTTGAAAAGGACATGATGGCAATAAGCACCGTTGACGGTGAGGGATTTCGAGAGCTAATAAACAGGCTGCGCACACGACTCACTCCCGACCACGTAGATATGCTTAAATGTTCTTGAATAAAAATACGTAGGTCTATCTAGTATTCATATGAGGAGCCTATTCAAAACATAATAGCCTATGTTTTAAATTGACTGTTCTAGGCTAGGTCTACTAGTTTAACTGTCACCTTTCAATTTCAAGAGCGATTATGTTAATGCTGCAAGTGCCTAGCGGAGCAACGGTTTCGCTTGCAACAGATGAGACGGAGCGCAATTTCTTTTCTGTTAAAGTAGCCTATACACGCCTTCATATTCTATTTTTGTTATGCTACAATAATGCCTGTTTCTCAAATGTTACAATAAATCTTTGATTGAGGAATATAACATGCATTTTGTATTCTGTCTATCATAAGCTATATTTAGCTTTTATGTTATCAATTAATCGACTATTGTTTGTTAAGGAGATTAAGGAAATTCCTTAAAATTTGCATCCCTACTTTGGATAAAAGTGTCTGCCAAGTGAATGTAATGTAATGTAATGTATAGTCAGTGGGAAACAAATTAAATGTGAACGCAAATGATCCGTTGTCAAAATGCTGACTCACCTGCGAGAGCCGTAGAGGACCAAAGACTCCACCCAGTAAGCAGCACTTTAAACAGAGCGCCTCGCCCCATCTCTATTAGACAAGGAGAGAATGGAGATCACACTGTTTGTGTCATTTTAGCAGTTTAGAAAATTATCTGCAAGGCATATCTAGCACAATTTTCAGGCCACCTGCCACAAAAAAATGCTGAACAGTAAATAAGTAAATTTGCAAGTTCCCGCCCCTGTGTTTGTCAACAGCTATTTGCTGTACAGTGTCTTTTATTTATTGTCATTTACGTGTATTCATTGAAGCTGTGCAAATTTTTGTCGGTCATCTGTACCAACTGTGGAAATAATATCCTTTTCAGACACAATCTCCATCTGTCTTTATATCAGTCTGTCTATCAGTCCATCTTAATAGATGGTCCATCCCTGGTGATTTACACAGCTTGCGTTTGTTTTTTTCTATTTATCCTACATATTTGTGTATGCAGCGTCCCCTGGTGGTATAGAGGAGTGCAGATTTGTATGCGCACGTCCCCTGGTGGTATAGAGGAGTGCAGATTGGTATGCGCACGTCCCCTGGTGGTATAGAGGAGTGCAGATTGGTATGGGCATGTCCCCTGGTGGTATAGAGGAGTGCAGATTGGTATGCGCACATCCCCTGGTGGTATAGAGGAGTGCAGATTGGTATGCGCACGTCCCCTGGTGGTATAGAGGAGTGCAGATTGGTATGCGCACGTCCCCTGGTGGTATAGAGGAGTGCAGATTGGTATGCGCACGTCCCCTGGTGGTATAGAGGAGTGCAGATTGGTATGCGCACGTCCCCTGGTGGTATAGAGGAGTGCAGATTTGTATGCGCACGTCCCCTGGTGGTATAGAGGAGTGCAGATTGGTATGCGCACATCCCCTGGTGGGATAGAGGAGTGCAGATTGGTAGTGGTATAGAGGTGTGGAGCTTGGTATGCGCACATCCCCTGGTGGTATAGAGGAGTGCAGATTGGTATGCGCACGTCCCCTGGTGGTATAGAGGAGTGCAGATTGGTATGCGCACGTCCCCTGGTGGTATAGAGGAGTGTAGATTGGTATGCGCATGTCCCCTGGTGGTATAGAGGAGTGCAGATTGGTATGCGCATGTCCCCTGGTGGTATAGAGGAGTGCAGATTGGTATGCGCATGTCCCCTGGTGGTATAGAGGAGTGCAGATTGGTATGCACATGTCCCCTGGTGGTATAGAGGAGTGCAGATTGGTATGCGCATGTCCCCTGGTGGTATAGAGGAGTGCAGATTGGTATGCGCACGTCCCCTGGTGGTATAGAGGAGTGCAGATTGGTATGTGCACGTCCCCTGGTGGTATAGAGGAGTGCAGATTGGTATGCGCATGTCCCCTGGTGGTATAGAGGAGTGCAGATTGGTATGCGCATGTCCCCTGGTGGTATAGAGGAGTGCAGATTGGTATGCGCATGTCCCCTGGTGGTACAGAGGAGTGCAGATTGGTATGTGCATGTCCCCTGGTGGTATAGAGGAGTGCAGATTGGTATGCGCACGTCCCCTGGTGGTATAGAGGAGTGCAGATTGGTATGCGCACGTCCCCTGGTGGTATAGAGGAGTGCAGATTGGTATGCACATGTCCCCTGGTGGTATAGAGGAGTGCAGATTGGTATGCGCATGTCCCCTGGTGGTATAGAGGAGTGCAGATTGGTATGCGCATGTCCCCTGGTGGTATAGAGGAGTGCAGATTGGTATGTGCATGTCCCCTGGTGGTATAGAGGAGTGCAGATTGGTATGCGCACGTCCCCTGGTGGTATAGAGGAGTGCAGATTGGTATGCGCACGTCCCCTGGTGGTATAGAGTGCAGATTGGTATGCGCACGTCCCCCTGAAGCGTGTACCGCAGCTTCTCTTCACTCTGCAGCCTCCACCGGTTGAGCTACGCACCATTCATGCGCTGCTGTTGCAGACAGACTGCAGTTGACCAATGACCAGAGGAGGCACTGTTGGGCCATAATCCGGGGAACACCTTCCTGACCAAAATCCTCCCTCCCCAGGCGACGCTACAGCAAAGCACTATTGGATAGCGCTTCTTACCTCAGCAGTTAGCCTACGTCAGTCAGTCAGCACAAAGAGAAAGGCGTGAGTTTGTTACAGCTTTATGCATAATGTAGTCTTATGTTTTATACCTGGGATGTGGAGAAAATACCCTCAAAAAGACTTTTCTTATTTTTTATTTTATTTCAGATTTTCCCAATTTTTCTCCCAATTTGGTAGCCAATTGAATTCAATCCCCCCCCCCATATAGCAACCGCTTGAGAATTCGCCGCTACAAAACCCTGTCAGCTGGTAGTAGAAAGGAGGGTGCCACGTCCTCTTCAGGGCGCGACTCCTTGAGCTCATGACCGCGATCCAACCTGCCCAGGGCCACTTTGTGTGCGACGAATCTCGCCGAGTTCCTCCCCCAACCCAGGAGCTGCTGCCAATTGCCGCTCCCTCAAGGCACCGGCCATACTAGGATCTGACCGTCTTACTGTGGTCGTCTACGTGAACTCCCGATCCTCAGTGTGCAAAGTCGGCGCTTTTACCGCTGTACCACTGCGGCAGTTCAAAAAGACTTTTCTGAACATATACTTCCAAAATACTAAAGCTAGGCTGGATTACCTGTTCTGACAAGCAGAACAGCTGTGATACATTAGACCATACGCACTGCCTGCAACACTCACATATGCTGTCTGGTTGAAATTCTCAGCAAAGCAGTATTACCGATTAGACCAGGGGTTCCCAAACTTTTCCATGCCAAGGACCCCCAAATAGCCGTAGCCTCTGGCTGGGGCCCCCCTATTGCTAAATGTTTTTTTTTTTTTTTTACTTTTAAATTACACTGGCAAATATAAAAAAAATCTAACACACAGCTTCTTAATACACAACACAATACTTTTGACCCTATTTTGATTCCATAATCGGGCCGTTGGCAGCTCAACGTAACGCTTTGACTGACAGGAAGACGGTTAGTTATTGGCTGCGATTGAAAGAAGGGCATGGCAAAGCCCTCATTTCGATATGAAAGGATTTCTAACAATTTATATTTTATTTTAAACAGGCACAATAATCTTATGAATTGAATTGAAATGTATATTTTTTATAAATTTTATTTTATTGTTATAAAAATTTTTTTTTTTGCATTTTCCATTTTCCTCTCCCTTCCAATTGGCCCCCCGTGGGGCCGCGGCCCCCACTTTGAAAACCCCTGGATTAGACCATGCAGAAACACATTCTTTTAAGCTTTTCAAAACTGATTCCCGTAATAACGCTACAATATGTGTAATAATTCCGATAGGAACCCGTGTGCTTTTCTGTGCCCTGAATCGGCTCATCGCGATAAGCAACTGATCCAAGCGGTTGCTGCAGCTGTTTGAGAATGTCCAGCATTTCTCAACCTCGTACCGCGCTATCTGGTTGCTGCCTCCAGATGAACTCCTTAGAGCCGTACTAGTCTTGGAATACATGCGGCCCTCTTGGGTGTGGATTAAGCTCAGGATTAAGGTTGTGAAGATCCAAGGCACAAAGCACTGACTAAATGTGGTCTTCAAATGAGCCACTATCTCATATGAGATCGAAAGGGATTTCTCTCTTATTAAGCAAACTGTAAAATGTAAAATATATAACTTGATTTAAAACAAACCTTTGAATTCTCATGTCAAAGATCTATTTTACATTTTCCCATTTTAGCCCAGTAATTTTTCACAAGTGTCAACTTAAATAAAATTTCAAACCATTCTAAAGGAGACAGCCCACCCTCCTCACGTACCTATTCTTTATTCAGACAGAGGGAAAGCAGAGAGGGTTACAGATAAAGATGGGATCCCAGTGCCGTGGCAGGGAATCAAACCTCTGGCCATGGAGGGGATTCCTATATGGGTTGAAAGTCGGCTGCCCAACGCTACGCGGTTTCCTAAATAATTCCGTTCTTAACCTTGAATCCCGCTCAGATAGACTCAGACATGACTTGCAACATCATTCCACTTGATAAAACTAACTGCATTTGTGACGTTCTCTGTTCTTGTGTGTTCTGCTTCCTGTTTCTGTCCTTGCTTTTCTGACATGCCCCTCACAGTCACTTTGGCACCAAGTACCCCCCACCCCCCCCACCCCCTAGAGATGTTTGTTCAGCCGACTGACTGCATCTTTACCAAAAAACCACCGCTAAGAAAACAGCTTCTCCCGGTGCCCCCGGTCCAAAAACAGAGGAAGTTATGAACATAAAAACAACAGATTGAGGATCCAGCCAGTCTGCCTTCATTTTAATTGCACCACTTAGGAGTGGGTGGTGGGGGCTTAAGCAGCACTGTAGGACTCGGCCTGTGGGGAGGAGGGGCCGGCCTGTCTGCTCACTGTACAGAGTAAATATTGATGGCTTTGCTTCCTGCTATTGAGGGTCCGCGCCCGGCTAGCCAGCCTGGGACTCGGGTCTGCTCATTGTTTAGGTCTGCGCTGCCGTGGGTCACGCAACCGAGATGGCAGGGCGTATGTGTGTGTGTGTGTATGTATGTGTGCGAGTCTGCGAGAGTAAGTGAGTGAGTGAGTGAGTGAGAGAGAGCGCTCAGTCGTTGCATGTGTTTGTGTGTGTGTGTGTGTGAGTGAGTGAGTGAGTGAGTGAGTGAGTGTGAGTGCTCAGTCGTTGCCTGTGTATGTGTGTGTGTGAGTGTGTCTGAGTGAGTGAGTGAGAGAGAGTGCTCAGTCGTTGCATGTGTGTATGTGTGTGTGTGTGAGAGAGAGAGAAAGAGAGAGAGCGAGAGAGAGAGCTCAGTCGTTGCATGTGTATGTGTGTGAGTGTGTGTGTGTGTGTGTGGGTGTGAGTAGAGTTTTTAAAAAAAAAAAAAGAGTTTGTGTAATTTGCCCTTGTAGCAGATTTGGTTAGTAAAACCATTACATAACACAATAATCTATTTTCATACTCCCTTCTCTGAGGTCACTGAATGCTGATAACCCACACATAGTTGAATAGCATGGAAAATATACATTTTGAAAAATTAATAAAAATGTAATGCCTTGCGTGGGTTATTGCATTCTAGTTTCCATATCCAGGAGGCAGCAGTTAAGGAATGAAAATCACAAGAAAAACAAATGACCCACAAAATGGGTTATCAACACCCAGTCGCTCACACCCAGGAAATCAAAGACTAAATGCCCCTTGTTAAAATGATTGTTTACTTCCACCACAGTAAGACAGTCAACAAAGAGCAGCCAAAATAACAAAATGCTGTTTCTGTTTTTCACGGCAGTCCGCATATTGTACAGGAACAGTTTCCAGATGAGATTATGCCAGTTGGCGATACTTTGACAATCAGCAGCTGTGATGTTTCTAATTTTGAAGGATCTGTTGGTAATCACACAGAAACCTGACCCACAAAACAAATCAAAAGATGCCATAGAAGAAGCCCCGCATCTGTATTTGTCCTGGCAGCCACGTATGGTTTCCTTACAGGACAGGAAAACCATAATTATTTGGACTTTGGATTTCCGTCAGAATCGATGAGACTGCAGCTTTAAAACAGAACATCTCCTTTCTGTGCCTGGTTCATTCTCAGATTTCTGTTTGTTAGAATCAGTCTTTCACAAACAGCAAGAAAAAAAGCTGAGAATGATAATTACCTCATTGCAAAACCCACTTAAAATATAACCAGAGACTACAAGATATACCCTGGCTCCTATTAACACTTCTGTTATAATCCTCAATGCCGTTAAGAAAAAGTAACCATACCAATAACATTGCAGTACACCTTTTAGACCAGTCTGTATTATACTACATACCTGGAATGTGACACTAGGTTTCAAGGCCTCTGAAGTCACATCACTGTTTCATGGACCTAACTAGCTTCGGGCACTGTTTTCAGACGCACTCATGACCCAATCCCAGTCCGAATGACGAAGCCAAACAGCAGAAATGCAACAGGCCCCATCACCGGAGGCTATAAGTATCGCCGTTGCCCATATTATGTTGGCACTACAACAGTAGCGCTCTAATCACAAACCCCCCCAATGGATTCCCTTTGTACTCTTTGTGCCAATCTCACTTTGATCTCCTTCTGTGTAAACAGCTGACCGTACCCCCACCCCCAACTGGTAACCCAAACCGCTCCGTATAGGTGCAGACGGGAACCGGCTGCCATGAGGACCGCCGCCGCGAGCTCCGCCACACTTCCTCCCTCCGTTTCCCGCTCTCCGTGTACGAGCCCAACCCTGCTAAATGGCCAGCGGGCCCCTGGGAAAAGAAACTAATTGTTGCTTACCCCTCCCCAGGGCCTCGGGAGTCAGATTTCTGCCACGCTGTGGGTGGTATGTCATGGCATGCCAGTGTGGTTCATGCAGGAGTCACCCGTCCCAGAGTGAACTGCGGCTCAATGCTCTCTGCCCGCCCTGTACTTTACCCGCACAGGAACAATGCTCTCCAGGAGGTGGGACCCCTTTCAGAGGAAATAATCATTGCTCCAGGGACTGTAGGTTTTAATTTTCATCTGAAAATCACCAACCAGTTTGCACCTAAGAAACTAGTTGAGATGAGTCAACAGTGCAATCAACGGCTTTAATTGATCAATTGAGTGCTGAGTGACAAAAGAAACCAGGCCAGTGGATGATCATGATCAGGCCAGTGGAAAACTGTTCTATAACAGTTATACTTGCATTACACACATAGCCAGGAAAACTTTAGGTTACTGTCGTAACCCCGGTTCTTTGAGTAATATGAGCGAGATGTCTCGCTATGGGATGTGACCCTCCGCAGCCCTGACAGAAGTACCTATCTCAAATAACCAATCCTGATTGGTCAGAGAAGCGTGTCCCTCCGCTGCGTGATGTAGTCCCCCCCACTACAAATACCGCAACAGGAGGACACGCCCGCCATTCTAAAGCCCGAAATTCCTTCTCACCGCCCAGCAAGAAGGGTTGTCTGGCGAGACATCTCGCTCATATTACTCAAAGAACCGGGGTTACGACAGTAACCTAAAGTTCTTTTTCATAATCTGAGCTCAATGTCTCGCTATGGGATGTGGTTACTCCCGAATTGCCAGACAGCTTTATCGAACAGCAACCAACCGATGGGAGGGTCCAGATGTCCAGATGCTAGGCCTGAAGGACCGCGCTGGCAACGCACGGGCCCGACACATCCAGCATGTAGAATCGGACAAAAGTCAGAGGCGAAGTCCAACTCGCCGCCGCACAAATGTCCTGAATAGACACCCCCCTGAACAAGGCCCAGGATGCAGCCATGCCCCGCGTAGAGTGAGCGCGCAGGCCCGCAGGCGGGCGCAACCCCTCATTAGCGTAGGCCAAGGTTATAGCTTCCACCAGCCAGTGTGAGAGGCGCTGCCTCGAAACAGGCTGACCTTTCCTGGGATTAGCCCAGGAAATAAAGAGCTGGTCGCTCCGTCGGAAGCACTGAGTCCTGTCCACATAACAACGTATGGCCCGGACCGGACACAATGTATGAGCCCGCTGGTCAGCAGCTGGAGCTGTGAATGCAGCGAGAGAAATCGGGGAGCATGAACCCACCACCTTAGGCACAAAGGCTGGGTTAGGTCTCAGCGACACCCTTACGTCCCCTGGGGCAAACTGAGTGCATGATGGATGCACCGAGAGTGCATGAATATCGCTGACCCGCTTCGCGGAAGCGAGCGCCAGCAACAACATTGTCTTAAGAGACAAATGCTTCAAACTAGCACCCTGTAACGGCTCAAAGGGGGGACCCTTAAGCCCCTCCAAAACCACCGTCAGATCCCATGGGGGCATAAGCGGCCTGGAGACTGGGAGCAGTCTACGGGCACCCTTCATAAAGCGGCACACCAGAGGGTGCTGACTCACTGTTTTGTCCCCAAAGCCCACGTGACTGGCGGCAATGGCCGCCAGATACACTTTGACTGTCGAGAAGGCTCTGCCATCATCGATGAGGCTCTGAAGGAATGATAAGACCACCGGAACAGAGCACTGAAAAGGGGCGTGATTCCGATCATGGCACCACCGCTCAAACACCCCCCACTTACCAGTGTACAAAGACCTGGTAGAGGGGGCCCGAGCATTCTGAATAGTGTTAATCACACTCGGAGGAAGGCCCGCAGTGGTCATAGAGAGCCACTCAGGGGCCACGCCCACAGTTGTAACCTGTCCGGGTGTGGGTGGAACACCGTCCCCCCCCCCTGTGACAACAGGTCCCTGCGTATTGGCAACTGCCAAGGCCGGGCGCACAGCAACTGATAAATCTCCGCCAACCAGTGCATCGCCGGCCAGTGTGGAGCTATCAGGATAAGAGAGTGTCTGTGTTCCCTCACCCTCGCCAGGGTGGGAGGAACCAGCGCCAGAGGGGGAAACGCATAGAGCAGCTCGTGAGGCCAGTCGTGCGCCAGAGCGTCCAGCCCCAAGGGGGCCCCCCGACTGTGTAGGGAGAAGAACAGCTGACACTGGGTGTTCCCCTCCGACGCAAACAGGTCCACTTTGGCGCGGCCATAAATGGACCAAATCTGCGTCACCACGAGAGGGTGTAAAGTCCATTCTCCGTATACGGGCGCACCCCTGGACAAGAGGTCCGCCCCCACGTTCAGGGTCCCCGGGACATGCGTTGCCCGCAATGACAGGAGACGCACACTGCTCCACAGGATCAGTTTGCGTGCCAATATGTGTAATTGACGTGAGTGCAAACCCCCCTGGTGATTTATGTACGCCACCGTGGTCGTATTGTCCGTCCTCACCAGGACATGATGACCCCTGAGGAATGGGAGGAAATGTTTCAGAGAGAGAAACACTGCCGAGAGCTCCAGAAAATTTATGTGATGTCGCTGGAGACCCAGGCTCCAGCGGCCCCTCACAGATCTGCCCTCGTGAATGCCGCCCCACCCCTGGAGGCTGGCATCCGTAGTGACCACTTTCCTGGACAGGACGGTGCCCAGGGGCACACCCTGAGTCAGAAAAGAGGGCGCCCGCCAGTGACGTAGGGCCAACACGCAATCCGACGTCACCAAAATCCTCCGTGCGCCATGACGCACGGGGTCCAGCCTGAGCGCAGCAACCCAGCGCTGAAACTCCCTCATGTGGAGGCGACCGAGGCGTATTACGTGTATAGCCGAGGCCATCAGGCCCAGCAGGCGCAGACACACCCTGAATGGAACGTAACAGTGTCTCTGAAAAAGAGCAAGACATGCCTTGAAACTGTTCGCCCTCTCCTCCGAGAGGCGCGCAGTGAACGGCATTGATAGCAGCTGTAACCCGAGGAAGATTATTTCTCGACCCGGTGAGAGATTGCTCTTTTCCGTGTTTATCACAAAGCCCAACTCTGACAGATGACGTGTGACAAACTCCGTGTGCGACCTGGCCTCCTGCTCCGAGCGCGCTAGGAGAAGCCAGTCGTCCAAATATGTGGCCAGGCGTATTCCCCCCCGCCTTAGCGGGGCGACCGCCGCGTCCGTACACTTCACGAACACCCTCGGGCTGAGGGAAAGTCCGAACGGGAGCACTCGGTACTGATAGCACACTCCCTGGAACGCAAACCTCAGATACTTTCTGTGGGCAGCGTACACTTTTATATGGAAATAAGCGTCCCTCAGATCCACTGATGTGAACCAGTCGCCTGGTTTTATTAGACGCAACAGTGATGCCTGTGTCAGCATCCTGAACTTGTATTTCCTTAAGTGACAGTTCAGAGCCCTGAGGTCCAAGATAGGGCGAATTCCTCTCCCCCCCCGTTTGGGGACGAGAAAATATCTTGAATAATACCCGGATTGACTCTGCTCGGGAGAGACGATCTGAATAGCTTTTTTGTCTAAAAGAGACATTATCTCCTCCTTTAGCACGCCAGCTAAACGTCCCTGTGCTCGTGACTGTATTATGCCGGAAAAACGAGGCGGCACAGTGTTGAACTGTAGCCGGTAACCCCGCTCTATCGTGCGTAATACCCACGGATGAGCCCCTATTTCTCTCCACTTTTGAATGTGAAAGCACAGTGAAGGGGAGAAATTCGGCTGAGGCTTTGCCAACACGGGAGGGCTCATAAGCGGTAGTATGGCTCCCTCCAGTGGCAGAGCGAGAGAATGTCCCTCGGGCCGTACTGCGCATGCGCGAACTCGCGCTGCAGCCTGGGCAAATTCCTCCGTAGCCGGAAGTGGGATGCCCAACGCCGGCAACAGAGGGACAACATGCCCGGTGGACATGTTGCTTATGTGCAAAGCATTTATTTTGTTTGTGCTTGCTTTGTTTTGGGTATTTTTCACACATCTTGTTTTCAACTTTATTACCTTGAATAAAGGCAGAACATTGTGTGTATGCGCGTGCTTGTGGACATGTGAACACGGCTGTGCAACGGCAAACAGCCCGGTGACAATGTCCCTCCTCGTCTCGTCTGGCCCTGGGGCGGAGATCAGCGACTGGAGATGCGCACTTAAAACCCTCTTTGGTGGAGCCCATGAACGGGGAACTGATGGGCGCGTCACCCGGAGAAACGGCGAAGGCGGTCAAGTAGCCTTCTTCTGCCTCCTACCCTGCGCAGCTGAAGCGGCCGGTGAAGGCGGCGGGGCTGCGGGCTGAGCGCCGGGGGGACCCTTCCAACCAACCCGAGGGGCAGGCGACTGGGATCGGGCCGGGGAAGGTTGCTGCTGCGGCCTCTTCGGGACCTTAAATCGCGCAGATTGAGCAGCGGCCTGGGCGAAAGATTTTCCCCGGGGCGGGGGAGACGGCGAGGGGGCTCTACGCGGCAGGCAGAGCGCAAACGCCTCGTTATCTTTCTTCCTCGTCTCCGCTCTCTCCTGCATGGAGGTCAGAGCTGAGCCGAAGATACCCTCCGGTATGACGGGCGCATCCAGGATGTCATCTCGCTCTCTGTCAGTCAGCCTGGCGAGATTGAGCCACCTGGCTCGTTCCTGGACCACGAGAGAAGCCATAGCTTTCCCCGTGGCGAGCACCGCCACCCGCTGGACATGAAGGCACAGGTCCGAGATCACTCCCGCCTCGCGCCAAACCGCGGCGCTAGGTGCGCCGTGGAGAATGTCAGCTTGGTAAGCGGAGAGAAGCGACAGCACATTCACAGCCCTCATCGAGAGCGCGGCTTGCTTGTACGCTCTCTCGGTCAAAGCAGACTGAAGACGCTCCGATTTAGCGGGGAGGGACGGACGTCTGCTTGAGCCAGCCATGGCGCCACCCGGGTACAGATGCGCTGCAACCGGGGACTCGACCGGGGGCATGGCGAGGAGACCCAGGGCTTCCATGTTCTCGGTGTCGAGAACGGAGGCACCCGGAATCTGGTTCCTTCCGCTGTACGGCTTGTCGCTCCACATCTTGGTGAGCTCGAGCAGTAAGTCAGGGAAGACGGGAAGAAGCTGCTTGGCCGTGTTACCGCCCGGTGCTAATAGCCTGCCCTCGTAGCGAGAGCGCAAGGGCTGTGTCACCGGAGCGGGCCAGGGAATACCCATGCTCGCTGCCGCACGTTTGCACGTGTCGAGCAGGACCACAGGAACCGGGGACGAGGGACTTGCGTCCCCGCCGTCCTCCGAGCCCTCAGAAAGCAGCCCCGGCTTTGCAGCCGGCACCGGAGTGATTAAGGCCTCATCGTCATCCTCGCTCTCTGAAATGAGAGGGGGATAATCGAAGTCATCCTCTACACACTCCAGCTCTAACACATCGTCGGAAGGAAAGGCAGGAACCGGGGACATCACAGACAGGGTGGCCCAGTCGGTGTGCACCTCCGGTTCCTCCTCCACCATGAACTCCTCTTCGTCAGCGGCTACCGGGGCAGCGGCCGTCAGAAGCGGGTCCTGGTCGGACAGGCTGGCTTGGCGAGCCAGGCGGCGTCTCAAGCTTTTCGTCGTGAACATTTTACAATGCACACACGAACCGGGGACGGATAGGGACAGCCTGGCGTGGTCAGTCCCGAGACACCTCACACACACGGAGTGCGTATCCTTCCCCGAAATCCGGGCACCACAGGAGCAGGGCCGGGAGTCTCCTCTGGCATGAGGAGCAGCGGACGCCATGGGGGCAAAAAACACCGGCTGGTGTGCGGGTGTTTTTTACGGTAAGTGCTAGCTAACTGGTGTGTTAGGAGCAGGTAGCTAGCTAACTGGTGTGTTAGGAGCAGATAGCTAGCTAACTGGTGTGTTAGAAGCGAGAGGCTGATAACTGGCGTGTTAAAAGCAAGATGCTAACTGGTGTGTTAGCAGGAAACGTCGAGGGGAGCTGGCGTGCAAAACCTCGGCGAATATCGTGAGCTGAGTTAGCGTCCGTCGACAGAAGCTAATAAATAATTAATTCCGTCTGTGGACAGTTAAACTAACTTAGGCTCGGGTGAGATAATGCTTCTAGGTGAGAAGAATTTTTAGAATGGCGGGCGTGTCCTCCTGTTGCGGTATTTGTAGTGGGGGGGACTACATCACGCAGCGGAGGGACACGCTTCTCTGACCAATCAGGATTGGTTATTTGAGATAGGTACTTCTGTCAGGGCTGCGGAGGGTCACATCCCATAGCGAGACATTGAGCTCAGATTATGAAAAAGAACTACAGGCACAAAACTACAAGTGACATTAAAAAATGTTATCTAGTGCAAAGCTGATTGAACTCAGGTACTATGGAGCTACATGGTACTAAGTGCATTAATACTGATACAGTATACTAAACAATTTAAAATGGCCTTTTTTAACCCAATGCTCACAGTACCTCTGAAGGAAAAAGGTACATAAAGAAATACCAGATTGGGCAGAACAATATTTATTCACAGATAACAAATTCAACCACAGAATGCAAATAGTAGTGCGTTTTAATGATTTTGGTCATGTTTACTGGCTTTCAGTTGGGTCTACCAACATGGTCCCTGCTTGGGTCATAAAACAACAACAAAAAACAGGAAACAAGCTTGTCCATATGGTCTCTCCTGGACTCTGGCCTGACTGATTGACGACTGATAATTAGTCAGCAGTAGAATGTCATAGGCGAGTCAGCAGATCGAGAGGTTAAACTGTTAAAAGTCTATAAGTTCTGTTTGCAGGTCTTGATTCTAGAATGCTGGTGAAATAATTTCAACACAAGAAAAGAAAGGAAAATGTCACGTCAGTCATGCTCACTTCCCCAAATCCCCACTCACATGCTATGAGCCCTGCTGATCAGAGATCCAATCATGAACCCACGGATAGTCATGTGTCACATCCAAGCCCATAGGCGATATCCAGACATCACGGCCTGGTTTGCACTCTGTATCTTGTAACCGCGCTGCAGCTATGGAGACGCATTATGTACAGGAGAGAAAAAACTCCTGGAGTCCTGGATGTGGATGTTTGACCTGCCCAGAGGGACAGCTCTGTGGGAATCTTCCTTGACACAAATTTAAAGGGAGCCCACACATGCAAGCTAAATTCTTGGGCTTTATTAGAACAATTGTATTTTGTTATTCAATCAGAAAAAGTGGTTCTTGTTTTCCACACTGCTAAACCACAGAAATTAGAAGGAACAGCCCACTTTCAGCTGAAAAATTGTGGGTAGAAGGTTTTTACACAGGCTCAGGTGAGTCAAAGCGGGTGTATTTTCCATGACAAATTCCAGTGTCTTTGATATCGCAAACTCCTTAGGCAGGTAGCACGGTCTTATTTGGCTAGAAAATAAACAATGACCTCCTTTGAAGTATGGTACCTCCTTCAGAAAGAGAAGCAATTACCTCCTTCAGAACGAGAATAATCAAACCACAGAGCGATGCCATGATTGACTTTTTCCAGGAGCTAATGAGCAATAGTATTGAATTCTGCCAAAAAATCTCACTTGTTCATTCAAAAACAAAACCCCTTACAGTTGGGCACAAGCTCTTTTCATGAGCAAGCGGTTCTGGGAAACCGCTTGGCTTCTGCTAGGAACCCCGCACGTTGGAGGAGGACAGACCCGTTTCACCACAGATCTGTTTTCTGGCCGTAACCTGCACGCTGCCTTATCTCCTCTGTGCAAATGCTTAAAAGGCTGTAGTCATGTTTTTCTTTGGCTTCCCTGTAGTCCTAGGCTCCTTTTATCTGAAGAGTCACTTCCAGATGTTTCAGAATGTCTGTCAGCGATGTGACACTGGGTGATATTATCTTAGCCCTCCTAATGCCTCCTAACCCTGGTCCTACCAAATCATTCAGAATCAGACAGACCAGCAGGTTTTCTCTTTTCCTACATGACCAAACAGCCTCAGAAATGAGGGACCTGTTAAATCTACTCAAATATGGCTGAATAGCACACTCTCAGGTATAAGTGAAGCTTCGTACAGTTATCTAAAATCAGGCTGTGGTACCCTGGCTTAGACCTGCACAAGAAACATTATTCCATGTCTGTTTATACAGCTACAAAACAAAACTGATACATTTTTTATTAATATTTAAATTCTTCTACTTTTTTACAGCACTTCAATCCTCCCAGTTTCAGATACACATATGCACATTAATTATTTATTTGAAACCACATGTCTTAAGCCATATTCGGATGGGATAAGTTTTCAGAACAATGTCTGTAAAGTAATTGTTATCACAGGACGTCTGTAATGTTAATGGACGATTCGGATGGGATAAAGTATCTCCATAATCAGCATCTAGAATTGCAGAGATACTCCATGTTGCAGTCACACCTAAAATGTTCCCCACGCGTCATAAAACATTACTTATCATATCTTCACTGCAAACTGATTGCTTCTGGTAGAAAATCGCTGGCAGGGAGAAATTGAAAAGATGCAGGCGCCAAAAAAAGTGTGAGGAATCCTGCATTAAACCTCTTTATTAACATTAGCTTAAAAAAATAGTACACTGTTAGGCTACACTATAACATGTATAGTGCCCTCCACAATTATTGGCACCCCTGGTAAAGATGCGTAAAAAGGGTTATAAAAAAATCATTTTTTCATCCGTTTGGTGAATTGGCTTCATCTCACACTGAAAAAATGAGAAAAATTCAACCTTTAATTGAAGTTAATTTATTCTGAGAAACAAATCCCTCATCAAAAAGTAATTATTTTTAACAAAACCACGTGTGCCACAATTATTGGAACCCCTGCATTTAATACTTTGTACAACCTCCCTTTGCCCATAAAACAGCACTGAGTCTTCTCCCATAACATCTAATAAGGTTGGAAAATACAGAGCAAGGAATCTGAGACCAATCCTCTTTACAGAATCTCTTCAGATCATCCAGAGCCCTAGGTCCTCTCTTGTGCACTTTCCTCTTCAGCTCAGACCACAGGTTTTCAATGGGGTTTAGGTCAGGGAAACTGAGATGGCCATGGCAGAAGCTTGATTTTGTGTTCAGTTAACCATATTTGTGTTGATTTGGACGTATGTTTTGGATCATTGTCCTGCTGGAAGATCCAACGATGACCCAGTTTTAGTTTTAGAGGCAGCCAGATTCAGATTTTAAATTTCCTGGTAGTTCATGATGCCATGTACCCCATCAAGGTTCCCAGGGCCTCTTGAGAAAAAGCAGCCCCACAACATCACAGAACCTCCACCATACTTAACAGTGGGGATCAGGTTATTTTCAGTATAGCCATCCTTCTTTTTACGCCAAACCCACCTTGAGTGTTGGTTGCCGAAAAGGTCAATTTTCATTTCATCTGACCATAGAACACGGTTCCAGTCAAAGTAGCGTTTAGCAAACTCCAGGCGTTTACGTTTGTGGTGAAATGACAGAAAAGGCTTTTTTCTGGCATGCCTTCCAAATAATTTGTTGGCATGGAGGTGACATCTAATGGTAGTTTTGGAGACTTGATGACCCCAAGATGCTACTTTCCTCTGTAACTCTCCAACAGTGATCCTTGGGGATAAACTTTATAAACTTGGGTCCTCTTCCAGGCAAGTTTGTAACAGTTCCAGTTGCTTTGAACTTTAAGTATTGCCCTAACGGTAGATATGGGCATTTTCAGGTGAGTAGTATTTTTTTAATAGCCATTCCCTGACTTATGAAGCTCAACATACTTTTCCCTCATTTGATTTGTGTGTTCTCTTATCTTTCCCATGTTGATGTATAAATAAGGAAATATGGCCTCTGTGTCACCTCATATTTATACCCCAGTGAAACAGGAAGTCATGGATTACCGCTTGAAAGTTCCTAAACACTCTGATCAACTTTAAAAAGTAAAATATAAATGGAAAAAACGCTTCAGTTACATTTTGTTCATAATAATTTGTAGGGGTGCCAATAATTCTGGCACACGTGGTTTTGTTAAAAATATTTTTTTTGTCAGAATAAATTTACTTCAATTAAAGGTTGGATTTTTCTCATTTTTTCAGTGAGAGATTAAGCTAATTCACCAAAAGGTGAATTTTTAATAACCCTTTTTACTCATCTTTACCAGGGGTGCCAATAATTGTGGAGGGCACTGTATGTAAGGCTATAGCTAGGCTACAATAGCTTACAGCTTACAATGCTACAAGCGTTGCCCCACTTTTGAGCCTGTTTTTAAATTTTTATTATTTGCTCTCTGTCTTCTTATTTAATGTAATGTTACACATTAGAGGTCGGCTAATAGTTAACTTGTGGCTTGCACTTGGACTGAAGAGAGCGCAACCAATGGTATCTGTGAGTGCATAAGTGAAAAACCAGAAGAAAAGACTGGTGGAAAACCCATTTCTCACAGAAAATAACAGAATATTTACCGACATGTCAATTTGGACGGGATTGCTTTAACCGGGGGTTATTTTTACAGGGCATTTAACAGTAGGTAAAAGACACCGGAATCTTTACTGGCGCGGGGGCATGCACTCTGTAGAAGTTACAGACATGGCAGATTCGGACGGGGCTAAAATATCGGCGATCCTCCGGTAGTTATGACATTACCCCACCTCCCCCATTAAAACTGATCATGTCCGAATAGGGCTTTAGAACTACTACTCAATATCAGTGTCCATATGGGTCATAGTTTTCACACAGATTGTAAAATTGATTAATCAGTCAGTTTGCACAGGTAGCTGAAAACAGTTATTCAGAGATATAAAAAGCAGATCGTTGTCCAGATTGATAGAATACCCAAGATGGCAGAAACAGAGTAGAACCGAGCCAATTGCTTTGCTTTATTTTTTGAGAGGCCTGCAAACATGCAATCCCCTCAAAACAAGTCTATGTACATGCTCCAGACTCCCAAAAAATAAAAATGATAAGTTGGCACTTGCAGTCTTGATGGTCTGGTTATTTTCTTTACCAAAGCTTGAATTTCAGGTCGAATGCTGTTTTCAGTCTGTTAGTAGGACCTTTCACCGCTGTGGATCCAAAAACAGCAAAGCTCTAGCCAGTTGTCTCACTGCCTGGTCCTCATTTTTAAGCATGTTCAGCAAAAGGGATAATCTGTTTGGAACACTCCATCCTCCATTTGGTTTATATGGAAGATAGTGTCAGGATTTGTTTGTGTATTTAAGCTTCACCACTTCCTCACTGTTTGTATGTTCAGTTTTTGAAGTATTACCATACAAAATGAACACCAGCAAACAAATGTTGTCCTCGCTCCAGTGCTACATAACTGCTTCCAAATTCATGATGAATCTATTTAGTTGAGTCTTGTGAGTATTCCTTAACAATCTCACCAACCAGCTCCTTCCATTCACCTGCCATTTACCAGTGAAGCTTGCCAAACTGTGACCTCCAAGTGATCTCCCCACTGTGCCTTTCATACAAAACAGAGCAGTGAGAATATTTAATCTCTAGACTGGACCTCTCCAAAAATGTGTTAGCCCATGGGAGTATGTTCTCAATTGTAGACTCTTGTCTATAGGATATTTGAACATCATCAGCATCACCCTGTATTTGATTTGGAGATATTAGGTTGGAAACACGGGCATAGGCAATTAAACCATTCACTGCCATCCAAGGGTAGCCTGTTTTAATGCTTTTCAGAAGGGAATGGTGCGATGTTTTCCAAAGATTACTTGAATTAACTAATCTTTATATAGGCATCTTATAAAATCAATGTATATAACTTACACAATGGATGTGGACGGGCATATAGAAAATCCTTAAAAAAAAACACTTATGATCAGTGCTCTTACGGAACTCAAAGGAGAAGTTCTGTATTTAGCATGTTCAGCTCTTGTTAAAAGGTTATTTACGATCATATACAATGGTCCATATCAACATTTTGACAAACTTTGCAGTCTTGAGATATATTGTTTATTGTTCATGTCACAGCTAACTTACACAATGGATGTGGACGGGCATATAGAAAATTCTTCAAAAAAACACCTTAAACTCTTGTTTTCAAAGACGGGAAACTCACCGAGTGGTCACTGGTGTCTTGTAATTTACGTTTACGTTTAAAACATGTTTTAAATAACCATTCAAAAATTTATATAACTATTTTCCATCGCCGTACAGCCATACGTTTGTAAAAATACGGTCGATGGATTTAATAAAATGATAAATAAAACCAGATACGAAGCATACTTTGCGAATAATTTTCTATATGCCCGTCCACATCCATTGTGTAAGTTAGCTGTGACATGAACAATAAACAATATATCTCAAGACTGCAAAGTTTGTCAAAATGTTGATATGGACCATTGTATATGATCGTAAATAACCTTTTAAAAGGGCGTAACATGCTAAATACCAAACTTCTCCTTTAAGTCCCGTACGAGCACTGATCATAAGTGACCTTAAGGGCTAATGTACCAAAAACATCACGGAAGTCTAGAAATACAGTATAAAACTTAGTTGACTCATATTTAAAGACTTGTCTGTGAATAAGAGCACCCTTCCAAGAATCAGCCGCTTGTCTGTTCAATAAACAAACATTAAAGATTGATGTTAAAGTTGCACTTCACTGCTGCTTTGTGGTTTCAGTATTCAGTGAAGCCATCCATGCCACTGGTCTTGCTGTTAGGCCTCTTCAGATGTGAATTTGGACACACTACAGGATAGAAGTATTTCGCCATTGGTAGTGGATCATCCAATTGTTTTGCCACAACGTTAACACTGCTAGATCTAGAAGGAGGATTGAGGTATTTACTGTGATTCTGAATTATTTTAATTGCTTTAGCTTTTTGGTGCTGCAAAGGGTAAACCAAATTATTCTTTATTCTCTCTGTGTTTCCCATAGCACATTCGAATCTCAGTCCAGCTGGTGACGGACATTGGTGTTGTTTCCACAGGGAGGGCCTGGGATGTTGGAAACTTTTTCAGGATGTCCGCTATGTATTTAAATAATGGGATTCCAAAGGGTCTTCCATTATGGTGTTCTGCCGAGGAGACTCGCTTGAAAAAAGCGCCATGCGGAATAGCCACAAGCTGAGACCATTTCCTCAGACCTTTGAATGAGACGAAGTATCCCTTTTTGTCCAGTCTTCCAATGTCCAGGCTTTTCCTGACAGATCTCGGTTTGATTTTGAAAGTCAGGCCACCCTTGCTGAGTCAGAGGCTGGGCAAACTGAAAAACCTGCACGCAAGCGCTCTCAGACCAGCAGGTGTTCCAGGGCTCGGTCGGGAGCACGACATTGTTGCAAGTAGACTCTGCTGCTCAGTACAGCGTCCTTTTTCATGTTGCCACAATTCACAAGGAACGAGAGCCCAAAACATCCTTAAACATGTTCTACATTAATGAGGGCAGTTATGATGAGTGGAATGTAAAATCAACATGTTCGGGTGTGGAACAGCAACACTCACAACCTCGCTTGCATTTTTGAAACAAACACACACACGCACCATACTCCTTGCAGTCCATTTTTTTAATTATATAACTGCAAGAAGATGTTATAAACTTGATAATACAGCCCTTAGTGCTCTGGTCCTGACACTGGGAATATCAGTAACCAATTAGTTATCAATATCAGAGAGGTAGGGAGGCTGTGAATAGAAACATTTAGGGTTTAGGGTTTGGTTAGGGTTCAAATTGGGGTTTGGCTATTATATTTTGCAAATGGTTTATTACCTGTAGTGGAGTGGTGCAGTAGTTATGATATGGCACTATAATATAACAGAACAGCATAACATATTTTAGCAGTAGGCCTAGTACTGGATCAAAGTAATCAAACGTGTTGCAAGATTAACGTTTTAGTTGTATTGTGATTTATTAATTTTATTAGTATTGATAAAATTATATTAGCCTATCCATACTTCAACCCTTATTCACCTTTAAGGAGAGGACTCCCCAGGCACACATGTCGGCTCCAGGTCTGGATTTCGCACGCACCAACAATTAAATTGTAAATGACTGGAAATGGAATCAACTATAGAAGAAATATAAGTTCCACCGGACCAAATGCATTTGAAAATGTGCCGAGGGACTAAAAATCCCTACGACCGACTTCCACGAACCTATTGAAAGTACGTGGTTACACTGATATGATCTACGACTTTGTTTTAATACGCATACCATTACAAGCACAGATACGATATCAAAAGATTGACCCTGTTGAAAAAGGAATAACATTGTTTACCTGCAATTTTGGTCAATTTTCTCTGGCTTCAACAGAAAGCTGTAGGCTACGTTCCTCTCACTTTCTTCAAGAAGTCACCAAAGCGCCTGCCAGCTCAGAAATACGCCACACATGTCCCATGTTAAAAAGCGGCGTAAGTCCTAATGCGTTCCAGAAGTCGGGAACAACAAAAAAAACAAAAAAACGAAAAAACACGGACGCGATTGTGTAGCTACTTCGACATATGAAAACTGCAAATCTAATAATTTCCAGAGGACGGCAGTATTTCGTTTTCCTTTCGTTCCCTTACGGAGTTAAGCAGCCAGCCTTCCGTTTTTAGGACGCGGCTCGGTTGATGGCTAGGCTATCTTGATGTTGAAAATAATTATAAAAAAACAGTGGCACGTTAAGTCGCTTGCTTCATTGGTATCACCAGAAAAAACATTGAGGCAAAAAAAACATTTAAAAAGAAATGACTAAGTTACCTCCCAAATATGTCTGACACTTAAGGTCCGTTCACATCCGAAGTGCTGATGTGAATGTCATAAGTTTGTGATGTATCGCAGACTGAATCTTTCGCTGATAACCCAAAGAACACGAATTAGCCTTTCTGGAGCCTTCCGCAGGGCAAAAAAAAAAAACTAACAATCCGCGTCGGCGTCTCCGGGCTGCGAGTAGCCTACTGACTTGCACTGTTCCTGATTTCAAAGTAAGATTACATATTTGAAGTGCATGATATTGTCCCTCCCCTCATTGTCTGACGGGGTCTACTTGGAATGTGTTCTCCGTGCTGTTTTCCTGTTGCTGACCGAGCCTTCATTTTCTCTCGGACTCTTTCTTCCCCTTTAGCCTGGCGTCTATGAATAGTTTATGAAATTTTTATCCTCAACACTTAAACAGGTACTGTAACCTCATGAAAGTTTAGTTTCCATTGTGTGCACCGAGTAAACACTGTGTGGCCCAGTGTGCGTGATATTTATACCCATTCTAGTTTAAAAAAAAAAACGCACAAAAAAACTAAATAGGTAATGTTATTACACTGCATCACCATCCTGTTCCTTTATCTCTTTCTGTTTTCCGTGTTCCGTGAAGGCATTATCTCACTGTCTATTTGTTCCTTGTGGATTGGTGTGTGTGTATTTATATAACCCATTCTTCAGAATTGGAACAAAACCTTTTTTTTTTTTTTTTCATTTTTACTCGTCAATTATTCTTACTATATTTCTATAGACCAAAGTCTTGGCTAGTAAAGGGGACATCGCCCAGTGATTTTCTTTTTCTTGAATGGCACTTTTTTGTTGTTGTTGCTATTCTTATCATTCACACAGGACTCCCATTACTACATAAAGCCAGTTTTGATAAATAAAGTACATGTTTCGGCTAGGTAGAAACTATTTATTCATGTTTTTATTGTATTTAAATAACTTAATTGAAAATTAATAGAAATTTCAATAACGTGATTCAATTACTAAATAAAATTGACCTGGCCGTCAGCATAGACATCAACTCCGTCAGATAAAATAATAGAGTTGGCATCTTACGGACTTGACAAAATATTATATATTTTAATGTCACTAAATAGCCATTGTGAGTAGCCATTTTATTTTATTTTATTTTATTTTTGCTAAGAGGTGTTTTTAATGCACATTTTAAAACCTTCATTCTTATGTGGTTTCGATTTAGAATGGAGTTATGTTTGAGACGCTGCTGATCGCAATATTCTCAAAAATAGAAAACTTTTCAAAGGACAAGTAACCTTGCTGCCTTCTCTGAAACTACAAGATATGGTTAACCCTTTTTACGAAATTATATTTTTATAGAAATCTGACAGTGTTGAAAAAAAATCTGGGACACAACTTTTGTTGTGGCCAACATTTTCATTAAAACTATATTTCAAAACAAGGACGATTATAAGAGTACATTTTCACACCTATGTTTTATAGGAATTGTTAGGTTTTGACACATTTTTTAACTGTTTGAAATTGTGAATTCTTGTCTGGGACAAAGGTTTTTCCTGGCCCTCGGCAGGTATAGTAGTAAAACAAAAATTTAAATGAATGAATGTAAAATGTAAATGTTCACCAGAAAAACTTTGATTTAATGTGTTGTTTTAAGTAATAATTGTAAGATATTTTGATAGGACATGATTTGTCCCAATTCTCAAGAATGGGTGATATATATACACACATGGATATACACATACACAACCCACGGGACTGTGAAAAGGACCCAGTAATGTGGAGTCCCAGGGACACTCCCAAAGCAATCCTCTGCCAGGCAGACGGGTGGCACGTTGTAGAGCTGGCCCAGCAGGAAGGCGGCCAACAGTCTGGGGACATGCAAGGCTTCAGACATTGACCAGTGTGACCACACACATAAACACACTCACACACACACACACACACACACACACACACACACACTACGCTCACACACACCAGGGCTTTTTATTTCTATTTTACACACTGAGATGTCCCTCTCACATTCTCGTGGTTTCTCACCATGGCCTATAGTAGAACATGGACAGACAGGTGCAGTCCTGTACCCCAAAGCATCATACAATACTGGAGAAAAATAAGTGCATTCACCCAATTATTATGAGCAATAGTGCCAGACTGCGCTAACAACATTCCCACACCACTGAGTACAGAAGCACCATAACTAAAACACTAATGCAAGTTAATTTTGCTAACCAAGTACCACATGTGCACATACACACTACATCTATAACAAGCTCTTAGAAGAAAAAATAAAACTGTAAAAATATAGCCTAAAACCATAAGGCTGTGCAAAGCCCTGTGGCGCCCTGCGCTGTCGTCTTGAGAAGCCCTGCATGAGAAAGCCGCAGCTCTCCGTCTAGGGTGAAAAGTTTCCCAATCTCACCCCCGGACTGGTTCTCATGCTTCTCGGTCTATCTCTTTGGCCCTTGACTCAGCGCACAGCTGGGAACCCTCAGATGGAGAGTCTTAAGTGAAGAGAAAATTTTTTTTTCTCTGTTCTTTGATCCGACTCATGTTTTCTTCTTTTTCCATTAATATATGAGTTGTGGAGGCTCTCTTTCTCTCTCTCCTGCTCACTCTTTCGCTCCCTCTTCATCCCGCTCTGCCCCGCTCTGTCTTTCACTCTCTCCCCCCTTCTTTCCCTCTCTCCTTCCATTCCTCTCTCCTTTTCGCCCTCATTCACTTTCCCCCTCTCTCCTTCCCTCAATCACTCGCTTACCCTCTCTTTTATTTCTTGCTCTTTTGGCGACAGTGTTCCTGAGTCTCCCCCCCCCAGTCTCCTCCTGAACACTTCATTTGTTGTGCATTTGCACAGGAAGCAAAACATATTATCTTGCATATCTATTTTAACACCACATAAATTACAGGTACCTTTTTCGTGCTGTTTCTTACATTACACGACTTCTGGTTTTCAGATATTTTTCTAGAAGCACTTTTACAAATGATTGTTTTATAGTTCATGCTATAATAGATCTTGAATATGACCTGAAGATGTACTGATGCTTGAAGTCTCACGGTGTTTGTTCATACAGGCCTCCATCTTTCACGTCTATGTTTGCACACCTCAGACTTTTGTTGCAGATTTTGAGATGCAAGGAGACTGCTGTTTATTTATAAATGCTTTCTAATGAAAAAGGAACTTGGTGTTGAACAGGATATCTTGTGCTCTCGAAAGGTCACGGTAGTTCTATCTGCATGTTCAGTTGCCTGGCGACTTGTTTTGGGGTGTTCAGCTTTTTCATTTTTTCCCCCATTCATAATCATTTATGGGACCAAAAAAAGATGTAGAAAATGGACTGTACAAGTTGAGTATTGGTATCAGTGATGTAACTGGGACTAAATAAGTCAAAATGTCTGAAAAATCATATAGACAAGAACATTTTTGGGATTATAGAAAATATTCAGGGTTAAAATATAAGTGCTGTGGTTGAATTTGCAGCTCAGTGTAGTGACCCAATTCACAATGTTTGCTTAGTCTAGAATAGCCCCAGTTGACTAACAATTGTTTACAATATTAGCATAAATCATCACCATTTAGACTGATAAATCATCACCATTTAGACTGATAAATCACCACCATTTAGACTGATAAATCATCACCCTTTAGACTGATAAATCATCACTTTTTGGACTGATAAATCACCACTCTTTAGACTGATAAATCATCACCCTTTAGACTGATAAATCACCCTCTTTTAGACTGATAAATCATCACTTTTTGGACTGATAAATCACCACTCTTTAGACTGATAAATCATCACCCTTTAGACTGATAAATCATCACTCTTTAGACTGATAAATCATGAAGAAAAGCTGAATAAATAAGTTGACTTCACTATAAATTTTGTGTTTATTGTTATATCCCTAAATCTTAAAAAAACTAAACAAATGTCTATAACTTCTAGTACAGGGCCTGGAAGATGTTAGAAAAATAACTTTTGCATATTTATTAAAATACAAAGCAGCAAACCTCCAGCAAAGGTTTATCAGCACACCCCGTACCATATATAAAACTGGATATACAGCTTCTTCTGTATTTTGCAATACACATAAAACCATTAATTGGTATAGCACAATAATATCCATATTAATCTTTTGAACATTTTTCACAATGCTACATTTACACAACCTTAAAAGGCACCTAGGTCAGTTCTATGAGGAAACCCTGGGGGAAATGTTGGCTTGGTGTACCATTTGGCCCTATTGGCCATTAATTCACTAACTTTGTGAGTGATTGGCAGTGATAGGAGAGTGAGGTTTTGTGAAGCCAAAAATGGGTGGAGCTACCATGTTCTCATTGCTATTAACCAGTCATTATGTTTTACTCGTAATTGGTATCTCCAGCTGTATAGTTGACCAACAAGGCTCCTTATCAAATGTATATTTAAACTTTTTCTAGAAAATGCTGAACTAATTTTAAGCTCCAGATAGATACAGTATATATGCTAAACTAGAGGTTCCCAAATTTTGGTTTAAGGATCCCCAGAGGTCCATGAAAGAATCCCAGGGTGGTCCACATTAAAACAGAATTTTTTTTTTTTCCTTTTAAATAATAATTAGTTCATAGTTCCATGTTTTGTAATCACAGGCATGATTTAATGCATTTGCTTCCCTGCACTGCAGCCTGTATTGGATATTTGGTAAATGAACAATTTTTACTGGGGCTATGGTCTTCAGAGGAGTGATTTTAGGGGGTCTTGTTTGAAAAAAAATCGCCTGCGCTAAACTACAATTGGAAGGTTAATTATTTGTTCAGATACAACCCTAGGTGCCAGTTGAATAATATCAAAGCAAGTCAGGAGGGCATTTGGTAAAAATGTATTAGCGGCCTTGAGCATGAATTCATTCAATGCTCCCCACCCCTTGACACAATGTATTTCTTTGTTAGATACTGGATGTGAGAAAACACAGAAACTTGCACTCTAAATTATAAAGCAATGAGGAAATTTGGCTCGTATTTTTACCTTTCATTCCAGAGTTCACTCCACAAACAAACAACCTGCATTTTCCCCCCACCCTGTTTGGGAAGGACCTAAACATTTTCAAAATGAGCGCCTTCTTTCTTTCGAAGCATCTGGGTCATGTAGATTGATTTCTTCAGTGAGGCATTCACACCATCATACATCAGTGATGACCTCAGGGTTGGATGTTTTGGTACAGCAGAGGGAAGAAGGCTTGTTTGCTTGTGTGACTCGATTCTCAACCTCCTCCTGTCACCAATTGTCTCTGGGTATTTCCCTTTAAATGGCTTTTGTTCCTTGAGTGTGCAAACCCCATTAATGTTCTGGCTGATTAGCTAGAGCGATCCAGTTCTTTCTTCACATGATCTCAGACAGCCCCCCCCCCCCTCCATTTTTCTGTGCCTTGTATCCAAACCAAATAGAAGGGAGTTTATTATTTTTATGTTGTTACTTTGAAAACAAACATATAGAATGGGGAGGTACTGTGCTTGAAAGGAACATGACTGTAGCTCAGAGCAGAGCACAGAGATTTTCATCTATGAATTGCTTACATCAGGATTTCCACGTCTCCTGTTTCCCTAGCTGATGTCAACATAAATTAATTTAAAAATGAGAAGTTGAAAAATTAGTTCCTTAGTGAATTCACTGATAAAGTCTGAAGACAATCCAGCTGCAAATTGGGCCAAGGTGACTACAAAAGGGTGGCAGGTTATTGCTCATAATGTAATGTCCCAGGGGATGGACACTAAGTGAGGGGTTGGAGAGATGTGCATGGGGGTGGGGGTAGAGGGGTAGAAGTCTTCAGTGGCCTGGCAGAGGCCTTTTTTGTTTGGTTGGGTTTCTTCCTACTTTTTCTTCTTCTTCTTCTTCTTTTTCTCTAACTTCTCTGCTGCCTCTGCCATCTCCTCGGCTTTCTGCTTCTCCCTCTTTTTTGCCTGCTTCACCTGCTTGTACCTCCACAGCGGAGGCTCCAGGTGGGCCTTGGACATCTTTTCCTTCTTCACCTTCTTGGGTGTGCGCTCACTGGACCTGGTCACCCTGATCTTCGGGATGCAGCCGGCGGGAAAGACGCTGTTGTGTCGGGCCATGCCGCGCGGGATGAAGCTGCGCAGGCTGTTTGAGGCCATGGACAGCACGCTGTTCCGCCGCTCCGCGTCCATGCAGCAGGATGTCAGTGACACAGAGGAGGTGGAGTTCACGGTAGGCGAGGCCGAGCTGACGGAACCGTCGCTGTGCCTCACCGACGACTCCTCCAGGTCTACGCCCGGGTTCCGCTGAGCCAGCTCGGGCACCGATAGGCGCCGCTTGCCGACCTCGGGGGGGCTGGTAGGGCAGAGCGGGCGGCAGCCCGTGGCCACCAGGGGGGAGTGCACGCTGGTAGTGATGCGGACCATGTGGTCGAACACGCCGTTGTCCCGGGGGTCATGTGGGAGGTTGATGGTGAGGGTGGAGCGGAGGCGTTCCCTCAGCCGCTTGCCGGTCTTGGGGGCCGTGGCCTTGGCGACCAGCCCCCGTAGGTCAGGCCACTCTGGGACGTAGCTGTCGCAGAACTGCTCGGCGCATGGCTGCAGGTGCAGCCGCTGGAACCGGTAGAGCATGTCGTAGCGGCCCGTCTTCAGGGCCCACTCTTTGGCGGACTTCCCCAGTGTCGTGTCCACAGCATTCAGGTCCGCTCCTGAGGGAGAGGAGACGCAAGAAGGAGAATGCATGAGCAGGTAGAAGGCAGGAGGAGGGAGGGGAGAAAATAAAGTGGGGCAGGAGAAAAGGCAAGATTAATTCAAATTATTTTTTTTCAGTTGAGGAAAAAAGGGCAAAAGTATTCAATTCTGCCTTCTTTCGCCACCTAGTGGCTAACAACAGAACAGCCCTAATTTGAAACCAGGGAGGTGTGTAGGCTGTAAGTATGTAATGGGAAATAAGTGCCAGCATTGTATTCATTTCACTTTAAAATTTCGATACTTAGCAGAACACACAATTCACAGGGCCTGATGAGAGTAGATGTTTATCCACTTAAAGGCCTTCTAAACCGAGTAAGCTCATAATGATGTTTTCCTGAAATTAATATATACGTATATTATGTTATAATTTAACTCATTTATAGGTCAATTATGTTGGTTCAGTGAAGCACCACCATGACCTAAGTTTTGACATGTTATTTAGAGAAAACTCTAGCCTAAATAGAAAAAAATGTTTTCTGTTTGGAAAATAAACTGTGATCTCATCTCAGTTTAAAAAGTCTTAAAATCTGACTGTACCATGTTAGAAGTCCTGAGTAAGGAAGACCTGTGATTTGATTGTGACCTCTCTTGGTTAGACTAGTGATGGCTATGTTTGGAGATTTTCCAGTGGGACATAAATAGGACCATTAAATCCACACACGACTAATCCACAGCTCCCCCAGAGAAGCGGGAGATTAGGGTCTAAATAATAAAATAGCACGTCCTCAGGTATGTCGCCGTCCTGTCTGTAAAACTCACAGTTCTTGACGACTGACTATGAAGAACCCGGGGGGTGGGGTAGTTGTAAGTAGGCTGTATTTCTGCTGTGGCCTGAGGACTGCAGTGGGCGTTTTTTCGGCCGTAATGTACCAAGGCCAAGGAATTGATTCACATTGATCACATTGGGGGGAAGAAACACCCTGAAAACATTTTCAGAATACAATATATGGCCTATTTAATGTCATTTCATAAAACATGACTGTGTATGTGCAATTATTATTATTGCTGTCATATTTGTGATGTATTCATTACATTGTGGTTAATAATAATAATAATTAAAGTGCAAGTTACCAAGCACACAAAAAGGCTTTTTTGTTTGCTTTCATATTTGTAGCTAAAATGATGGATTGGCTTTAACATACAGACATCCATCTCTTTGGGACAGATGCCAAAAACTTGCCTATTATAAATGAATAATCTGTTGTTTATAATGCATCAGACATTCAGTTTGTGCCAGTGTGTCACTGTGTTTGTCTGTGACTGATAAATCTGTGCACATTCAGTTTGTGCCAGTGTGTCACTGTGTTTGTCTGTGACTGATAAATCTGTGCACGAAATTAATGTCCTGTGTCAGTCCTACTGATAACATTAAAATACATAATTTGAGCACGTCTGTACATATTGGTTTGGCAGGCATCCCTTTCCAGGGTGATTTGCACTGCTTCTATATCTTTCTCTTAGCGTGTTATCTCAGCACATCAGGAAACACTGCTTATTCTTATAAAACCACAATTAATTTCTGTCCCCTGTAGGTGACATGGGTCTCTGGTCTTAATAAGGGTCTCTGGTCTAAGAACCATACATTCTACTATACTGTAGGTAGGACTGTCAACATTGGCAGGAAATTAGAATTTAACCTTCTAATATTGATATGAATTTGAATATATTTGAATATCATTTGCGTAAATATGTATATTGTCGGGCACAATATGTTTAATAATATGCAGTGACGGTCCCTCTAATCTGTTATAGGCCTAAATGTTGTTGTCCACAAGGGTGTAGTAGTACACTACCTGGCCAAAAAAAAAGTCACCGTTGCACCCGTCATGCATAGTGGCCATTGTACAAGCCTCTGGAGGCAGTGTTATGATCTGGGGTTGCTTCAATTGGTCAGGTCTAGGCTCAGCAACATTATGCAGCAATAAAATGAAGTCAGCTGAGTACCTGAATGTACTGAATGACCAGGTTATCCCATCAATGGGCATATTCCAGGATGACGATGCCAAGATTAATCGGGCTCAAATTGTGAAAGAGTGGTTCAGGGAGCATGAGGAATCATTTTCACACATGAATTGGCCACCAGAGTCCTGACCTTAACCCCATTGAAAGTCTTTGGGATGTGCTGGAGTTTGACTCTCCCGTCATCAATACAAGATCTCGGCCAAAAATGAATGCAACTCTGGACGGAAATAAATGTGACGTTGCATAAGGTTGTCGAAACAATGCCACAACGAATGTGCGCCATAATCAAAGCTAAAGGCGGTCCAACGAAATATTAAATTGTGCAACCCTTTTATTGGCCAGGCAGTGTATAACACAATAGGACATTGACAACATTATTCACAATATTATGTTTTTGGTTACACATTATGCCGTAGTTAGTGCCATTAATACAATTGCACAATTATCTCAACTAACAAACTGACCAACCGTTTCAACAAAACAACCCAGAAAACAAAGCATGTTTTCTCAGCCATGTAATTTGCCATGGCTCGACATTTGTTATGCGCAATACAAGATAGCACAATAGCCCATAAGTGCAACATTTTCCAAAACTTCAAAATGATCATTTTCAATGTAGATAAAGTAACAGTGTGAGCTTATAGGCCCAGGGCACAATGGTGAATAGGCTAATAGCAGCATAGGGCACAATTGTGAACAGACCAACTATTCTGACGGCTGCGATTATTAACAGTGGTCATTTCTTATCAAAAACATAACATAAGACGTATTCTTAAGGCTGAAATGCCTGCACTACACAAATGCATATTTCAATAATTGTTGATTAGAAAATGCATGACCTAAAGATTCAAATTCTCAATAAAAAAAAATTAAAAAAAAATATTCAAACTGAATATTCAATATCTTTTGACAGCCCTTCTATGCTCAAACCTACGCTACAAGGGACATTCATAAAAATAATACAATATTTTTGAAAATATCTCCACTGCAACATGTTTTTTGTCATCCAAGCAACTTTTTTCCTGCCGGGTCTCAGGAGGATATTGAAGCCGTTAAGGTTACACATTTTGCGGACGGACACCAGAGCAGGACGCCACAGTGCTCTGATCGTGTAATTCAGCCCCAGAATGGCTAACAGGTCTAACAAGTCCCTGCGAGATTGTGATTCTTTTAGACTGTGTTATCTGTGCGATATTAACATGAATTGTGCATGACCTCACATAACCCTCAGTGAGGAATTGGAACAATGACACGTCTACAGAATGACACTGAAGGGCATCAGGCATCTGCCCTTTCACACTCATTAGTGCGGGAAGGGGACTGGCAGGATGCGAGTCAAATGGCCTTGGATTGTTTAAGACCGGTCTGAAAACTGATGCTTTATTTATAGATACTGTGCCCTCCCAAATTATTCACACCCTTCCTAAATACTTTTTTTTTTTTTAAAGACCACGATAGCAGTACTGAGCTATATTTAAATTCTCAAGGATATTCTACGTTTGTACATGAATAATTATTCAAATTATTCAAAGTCATTATTAGGGGTGTGAGTAATTATGACCTTTTATTGCAGTACATGATCGTATACCCTCCCCTCAGCCAACTGGTGATTGGATGAATGAAGGATTCTGAGGATTGATGGATCAGTCAATCAGTCAAACTGCACTGGTCACCTATGGCTGGCTTAGGGCTCCTGGCACTCACCGGCCATGACCAGAGAAGAGACGCAGTCGCTGCGGCCCTGCATAGCGGCCTTCATGAGCGCCGTGAAGCCGCGGCTGTCCCGGACCTCCATGTCCACCCCGGCATAAAAGTTTAGGATGTAGTTCAGAATGGTGACGAAGCCTAGAGAAAGAGAGAGAGAGAGAGAGCGAGAGAGGGAGAGGGGAAGAGAAAAGCAGAGAGAGAGAGGGAGAGGGGAAGAAAAAAGCAGAGAGAGAGAGAGAGAGAGAGGGGAAGAGAAAAGGAGAAAGGACAGCGCAATGATCAGTGGTATTGATGAGAGACTACGGCATATTTTATGATATACATGTATGTTAAAACATATTAATTCCAGACTTTGTTAGGCTACATTGTAAAAAGGCCAGTGACCTTTATGTATGCATTTGCTCATTAAGTGTGTTGTGGGCACATATTTGGGAAGGGCTGATCCATAGTGCGTGAAGCCACTGTGTGTGTATGGCAATCGATGATGTTCTGTTCGCTCCTCCTTAAGTCTCCCTGGTCATGTGTCAGCAAGCCGTCGGTTCAGTTCAGTAAACAGAAAATTGTGATCTTTTTTTGTGTTTGATGATATTTTTATTCCCTTTGTCATCTGATCTGGTTCTATCTCTTAACCTGGTAACTTAATTATTCCCCTATATAATTGGTAGTGTAGTGGAGGTGTATACCGACCTGCTTGCGCCGCAATCATGAGGGTGGTGTTGCCGTCGTTGTCCTGGTGATTGATGTCAATGAAGGGGCAGTGGTGCAGCCCAGCGACGATTTCCACAAAGCCATTGTCAGCCGCCAGCATCAGGCCATTCTGCCATGGAAAATGCCAGAAAACAATGCCATGTGGAGGAGTTGGCCATGCGACTGTGATGCATGACACCATGTCCCACCCCCAGCCGTGGTGCTGACATAGTCACTAGCCATTAGCCAAGTTATTAAAATTCCACAATGGTTCAGAGTGGTTCATCCAGCAAAGGTGTTTGGCGTAAGCACAGGCTGGGCCCTATAGCCAACATATGATGGATTTGACCCTGGGCTAAGCATGACAGGGAATCTGCAGTGGGCAGTGGGGTGAAATAGAAAAAGATGTGACACTCACCCTGCCATTGATGTCCAGCTCCATGACCTCTTTCTGGGTCACGCCATTCTCCAGCAGCCGCCGCAACGTCCGGATGTCATTTTGGGCGCATGCTTCGAACAGCGTGGTGGCGGTGCCCAACCTCTGCTCACGCTCGTAGACGGGGAAGACCGAGTCGTCGGAGAGTAAGCTCCCCGATTCGGATCCCCCCCCAAAAAACTGTTCAGATTCGTCCTCGTCCGGCCCCTTCCCCAGGTAGGGGTCCTCCGCCTCCTCGTGGGCCATTACGCACCACCACCCTCACTTAGATCACACACGGCACTGGGGACCCCGGCGCTCCCTGCATCCCCGACGACCCCTGAGGGAAGAGAGGGGTCAAGGGTCAAAGTTCAGGTCACTATTCTGAGGCACCGTTCTCGCACATCCTGAAAAAAAGGCTGTTCGCATGTTGCGATAGTGCGAATGCATCGAGTCTCTAAGCCTTTTCACAGCAGTAAGTTCACCAACTGAAGACATACATCCTCCTTGGTCACATGATTACCACAGACTCACTGAGTCATGCCCATTACACTTCCCCTATTGCTTTACATTCACAGTATTTTGCAGATGCTAAGCTCACAAAAAATCTACAAATATTCTTCTGACTGGATAAAAATATCAATATTAGCATGTGGATGGTGCTCAACAGGCTATGCCACAGAGACACCCCTAAACCTTTTTCTTTTTAAATACACCCCTTTTGAACTTATGATGGGGGTCACCTGGATGTCTTTGATCCTGAGAAGGGGTTTCAAGCATCAGAAAAAGTTTAACCTCTGCTGTAGAAGGATCCGATCCACTCCGTTTCTGCCACTGCTACTCAGCTAAAGTGAACCTGAAAGACTTTGCGGAGGACTTCAACATTATTCTGGAAACATTTTTAATGAGTAAAAATGTTCCCAATAGGTGCCACCGAATTGTTTTCAATTGAAATACCACTCAAAATCTGGGGGGTGGGTGGAGTGTAAGAACATAGCAGAGACAAAACCTGCACGCAAATAAATCTTAGCGTTTTTAATGTTGTGCCTCAACTTCATCCAGGCCTCAACTTATTCCTACACAATGCAAATTTTGCTCGCTGCTATTTATGGAACTCTTCAATTTTCACAAAGTTTAGTTTCAGTTAGCAGTTTTTAGTTTAGTTTCAGTTATGGCCCTGTCACACTATTGCGTATGAGAGAAACGTATGAGTTGCGTATGTAAATTCATAAAATAACTATGGTACACCTTCATGTCAGCGTATGACCAGCGTACTCGACCTATGAGTAACGTACCTCTAGCGTAATTCTAGCGTATTCAGCGTATGCCTAGCGTATGCTTAGCGTATAAACCATATGTCCGAAAACGCACAAAATTTTTAAGCATGCTTAAAAAACTTTTTGTGCCTCGCCGTATGCCAGCGTATGCCACCGTGCTTGAAATGTATACAACCTATGCCTAACGTACCCCTAGCGTATGTCAGCGTATGAGTGATATTTTTCATACGCTGGCATATGCTAGTACGATACGCAATAGTGTGACAGGGCCATTAGCAGGTTTTAGTTTAGTTTCAGTTAGCAGTTTTTAATTTAGTTTCAGTTAGCAGTTTTTAATTTAGTTTCAGTTAGCAGTTTTTAGTTTAGTTTCAGTTAGCAGTTTTTAGTTTAGTTTCAGTTAGCAGGTTTTAGTTTAGTTTCAGTTAGCAGTTGACAACAACAATTTCTCCTGTCAATCTACAATTGAGTTGATTCAAGACTAACATCTTTCTAAAGTAATAATTTGTCATACAGCACATTAGAGAAAATTAAAACATTGGGGGCTCTGACCAATTAAGAGTCCTAGAATGTTTATTATTTATGGCTCACACAACTATTTATGACAAATTTGACATTAAGAGGGTAAGTCATCCTTCAGTAGACATTAGGCATCTAATTAAGAACAATTAACAACTCATTACCATTCAGAGGTTTCAATTATAGAAGGAATGAAAAGCAGCATGTGCACTGGGTCCCCTGGATTGAGTTTGAAAACCCTGGTCTAGAATGTGTCCCGTACTGTGTCAAGCTTGGTCTTCAACACCCTGCCTCATGTTGACCTGTGTCTGGGATAATCCTTCTGAGTGGCCGTCTTAGTGTCAGTACAAAATGTAATTATCATTTCCACAGATAGAAAATATTTTAAATGCATTGAATGGTACTAAGCCGGTGCCCTGGGTGGACTGGAAGGTGTTAAGCTGCCTTGACGGTAAACCGCCTCACCGTCAGAAACAGCTGCCTACCGTTCCCTGATCTTGAGAAAACAATAATGTTTCCTCAAAGGAGTATTCTAAAAGGGTGCCTAATTAAAGAGAACAACCACAAAGTCACTGGCATCAAGGGAAAACAATGTTCGCTCGGCACGGACGCTTCCCAGTGTTAACAAAAACCAGACTGGCCAGTCAACTAATTGTAAGGAAAAATTTGAAAAGCCCCTCACTTGCTTGAACTCTGATTTGCTTGATTTTGGAATGAAAAAGCCAGAAGTGGATCATCAGGCACAGTATTTGTATGTGTGCGGCAAATGATTTATGTCTTATTCAGATGGTATGAAACGGGTATCAATAGTACAAACTGTGTCAATTTAGTGATACACATGAGAAGGGAATACATTCCATAATTGAACCATTGAATGTTTTGGTTGTCCACAGTTAAAATAACATGGAAAACCTGCATCATGGCACTCGTGTGAAAGAAAGGGAATTGAGAAATGTCTTAAGTGATACTGCAGTCAAAAACCGACTTTTCCCGTTGAAAACCGATGTATATGTATATGGACTGTTTATGTCCGAAAATCTCGTTTTTGTGTAGGCTTACCAATACGTTGGTTTCCGGGGATTTGTGACGTCACAAGATTCTTAACATAAAAATGGGTGGAGTTGTTGTTTGTTTAGCAGTAGGGAGAGAGCAGGAAGGGAGCTGAGTCAGCTCAAGGCACATCATCGTCATATGACCACACCGACTCACGAGTTTCAGTTCAAACTGAAGCGCTAAAAAAGGCCTTAGAAAGGGCTCTGCAGTATCTCTTTAAGTTTGAATCAATAAGCCATAACATGTAAATGTAATCTGTTTTCTCGTTTTATTCTTTTCAGTCGTCGCTAGTGCCTCCATGATGCATGAACAGACAGCCATTCTTTACGCCAGGCGGAGCAGTAGCGTTTACTCCCACGCCCCATCTGACTGGACCTAACCATAAAACACACCTTGCGTCATCGTTGAGCATTGATGAGACTACGTTTTAACATTTTAGTTGCTAGTACTCACTCGGGTTAGATAGGACCGCCCGTCGAGTCTGGCAAAGGTCACGCCAAAGACTGACACTGCAGGTCTGTGACCCCTCATAGGTTTGACTGATGGTAAGTAATCTGAGACGACCTCGAAGCTAATCCCTGGGAGCAGAGCGGATATCGGTGCCCTGTGCAACGTGCTGTTAGCGCTACTAAGCTAGCTAAGCTCAGTGGGTCTGAAAACCCACTCAAAAAGCCCTGCTCTGCAGGGTCCTAAGAATAGCAGCTGAGTGCTTTATGACGAGGTGACGACGCTGGCCAAACGCGCGCGGATATGAGCCTGTAACCAGTTACATCAGCCACCTGGGAATCAGTTGGCAAACGGACGGTCATCCAATATAGACTACTATAATCCTTTCTAATTTTTTTTGTTAGAGGTTTGAGGTTCTTCATTGTTTTATTTGTTTTTTAAAAGATGGAGAAAAGGGACATTTGCAGAGAACAAAAAAAGCCCCTTGTAAAACTGGGAAAGATCCATCCGTTTTATTTTTTTAAAACTGTTAATTCTGTTAAATGCGAGCAATTAAAAACTGTTGAATGCGGGATGTCTAGAGAACGTGGAGCTGAGTGGAGTTCTAGTTAGCAGGAGCTCTTCTGTCATGCCTGCGCTGTAGTAAGGGATGATCTTTGGTGACTACTGAAGACCAATTTCTCTTGCACTCAGGGAGCCAATCATGCCTAATGGATGATGATCATGTCACATGCTGGCTTGGGCCCTACAGTCGCGAGGGCTATATACGATTAGTTCCCTTATCCCTTATAGGAGTTAGCGCTGCTGTTGCGAGGTTACAAGTTTCAAGGCCGCAAATTCAGGCCACAGAAGTAACGTCTGATAACCATGACAGGGAACCCCAAGAAGCCTCAGAGCCCCATTAATTTATACTGCAAAAGCAAAAATAACAAAAAAGATTTTAAAAAAAACAGTTGGTTCTGCAGGGGTCAGCCTAAATGAGTCACACAAACTCATATGGAGGGAAAAAGCACCGACTGTGTCATCCCTGGTAGGGCGTGGATGAGTCACTGGACCCTGCCCCTCAGGTCCAGCGAAAGCCTTCCCCATGGCACCAACCAATCATGAGATGGAAAGATGGAATGCTGTGGAATTCAGAAACGGATCTTCGGAAGCCCTCAGGCTTCACAGACTCCATTTTTGGTACATGAGGGAGCGTAAACGAACAAACGAGAACCAACCAAAGGAATCGGAGTCATGTTCAAATGGGCAAACGGTTAGAGCCTCGTGATGAAGGTAAACAGTCTGGGTGAGATTTGTGGCGCGATCCGTGGATAACTGCCTCTCATGTCTTCCATGTGTGAATCCATGTGCGGGCAGGGGTTTGAACCCAGCCATGGCACCTTCTGCCTAAATTCCCCTTCTCTGTCTGTTACCCTCTCTGGTTTCTACCTGTCTTGAGTAAAGCAAAGACATACAAAAGGAAGGCAAACTATCTTGCTGTCCTTTCTTTAAAAAAAAGAGAACGGACTGGACCGTGGTGCACCGCTTCCGGATATAGCTGAGAGGAAATGTTTTCTCCTCTGACATTCATCAGCTCCCGTGCATGCACAATGCACATACAGTTCAAACACATAGATCTGTTGCACAGGCACAGAGACCATGGAAGAACAGCCTACAGGTCTCCAAAACTTACTCACATTGAATTACTAGCATCATTTGTATGCTGATTGGCTGTTTCCATACAAAGCCTAACATATCCCATACACATACATGTGTATTACTGCTGAAATAAGTGTACATTGTACACTTATTATATGTGTATGGGATTGGGTTACTCTGGTACTCTGAATGTGCAAATGGCAGTTAGTGTTTTCAAAAGTTTGGACGAACATGAGGTAATATAGTGTGTGTGTGTTTGTGTGTGTAACTGTGCATGCATCTCAATGGCCCTCCTGAATAACACAAGGCACCGTTAACACACTTTTAATAACAACGTTTTTGAGCGCATCATATTTTCAGTGTTTCCCATGCCGTGAAGCAGCTGAAGAAAGTTGCTCATTCAAGGGCAGAAGTAAAAATTTGAATAAAGAACCTTGCCCCCACAAGGATGGCTGAAGGAAAAAAAACACAAAACATAATGTTCTTACTCTGAACGCCTTGCTCTCTGTCAGGTCAAACAGTTACCAGTGGTCCCTGCACTGTCCTCAGTAATATAGCAGTCTGAGATATTAGGCAGAAACAAAATGGCTATTTTGCTCCAAGAACTCACTATATTTAGCAGTCTTACCCAGTCACATACTGTGCTGCTTTGCCTCTTTATGCACTGACAGAAACAGACAGAGCATGAGCAGCTTGGTGGAGGGGAAGGATAGAAAGGGACAGCGTGAGCAGCTTGGTGGAGGGGAAGGATAGAAACGGACAGAGCGTGAGCAGCTTGGTGGAGGGGAAGGATAGAAAAAGACAGAGCATGAGCAGCTTGGTGGAGGGGAAGGATAGAAAGGGACAGAGCGTGAGCAGCTTGGTGGAGGGGAAGGATAGAAAGGGACAGAGCGTGAGCAGCTTGGTGGAGGGGAAGGATAGAAGGGTTGGGGGTTGGGGCTACCGTGGGTTCGCATTTTGTCCTCACACTGAGCCAGGCATGTGGACGAAGCTAACGTACCAGCGCAGTGTAGCCCTGCTCTTTAATGAATGGTCTCACCTGCTGTGTTCCTTTGCCGTTCCCCTCAGCGACGGCTCGTCTCCACCCCTTTAGTGCCCTCTCAATCAGAAAGGAGTTACTCTTTATAAACAGAGAGCTCTTTGACATTTCGTTTTCAAACTGTTTAGTATTTGCGCAACAATATACTTCCCCAAATACCCCATCTCTGGGTTTGAGCTCAGTGTTTAGTAGCTTAATTAGCTTAGCAGGTGCTATTTTTCCGTGGCACTTTGCCCAGCTTACATTGCAGGATTTTTACACTGCTGGATATTAACTACAGCAATTGAGATTAAGAATTTTGCTTAAGCGGCTCTGCTCCTACCTGGGAACCAAACCTTCAACCTCCTGGTTACCAACATCAATGCACTTTATGCACTACGCCAGTGCCTTCTAGCACAGTGGGAAAACCTCAAAACAACTCACCTTTACCTATCACTACCCCATCAATCAATGTCTACCTGACACCTCCCCCTCCAATTCCTAAACCCTCCAACAGCTCCACTGTACCAGCGATGGGTTTTTAAAAATTCCCTCAAAGTAAAACCAGCATATCTATGCCTGTGACTGCCTCCTGATTACTGTGGCTCACCAACATCTCGTCTTTGTTACATTGTGAGGATTGCTGTGCATGAGAAGAGATCCCCAAGGACCGTTCTACTTACTAGGGTGAAAAACCAGCAGATCCGCTCTCTCGTCTGGCACTCCTCCCCAGAAAAAGTTTGATTTCTCGTTCCACCCGCGCGCGTGTGTGTGTGTGAGCGAGCAAACTTCCTCTTTCCTTTGGGTTCGGGTCGTCTACAGCATCCTCCTTGCGGTGACTCCAGCGTGCCCTTCTTATCGTTGAGCGCTGGGAAAAGATCGGACAAGATTGATGCTGCAGGGCACGCTCTCTCTAACTCTCTCTCTCAGACTCGTAACCTCCTCCTGTGCTTTGTGGGTACTTGCGCTGTCCGGCTGCAAAAGAATGCCCCCAAGTCTTCACATACCCTGTCCGATAAGTCAGGCAGCGTGGCCTCGCTCATCCTCATTACAGGAGATTTGTGGAGAGGATTAAGAGGCAGGAACAGAAGTAGGCTTCTACTTCATTCAAACCACCGTATGGCTCCTGAGTTCTCTCTCTCTTTCCATCTGTCTCCCCCCCTTCTCTCTCTCTCTCTCTGTCTCTACCATCCTCTCCCCTTTCTCCCTCTGCTCCATCAGTGAGAACGTTTTGTAATTACATAAAGACACCGAGAAGCGTGTGATTTAATCACAGCCAGTAACTCAAGTTGTTTGCTCCGAGTTTCATAGCTAGATTTGGTCAAGGAGATGGCAGAGAGCAACGTCTGTGTTTAGACACTGTTGTTTTAACACCCCCTCTTTTTTTAAGAAAATCTTTTTATAGAAGCAACTAAACTTCCTGCTAGTGACGCCCTGTGTCTAAATTATGAGAGAAGACGCAAGCTTGCACGAGAAGGGAAAACGGGAGTCCAAACAAACTTGCGTGCGTTAGCGCACACGCTCTGGTAGTCGCAGCTGTGTGCTTGGTGATGCAGTGCCTCAGCGGGACCGCTGACATGTTTGTTAGCTTCGGCTGTGCAAAGCACATGGGACCTCATGTTGGGAACAGGGAGCTGAGTGACTCAACACACGCGTTAATGTGAAGTCAGGATAGGTTCACTGCAGGGAAGCAGGCACCGACAAAACAAACGGTTGTGAGCCACGCAGTTATCATTAACATATAGATCCAATTGGACCTCGAAATTGATTTAATATTAAAATAATAAGCCGATGTATGCTTGAATAATAAAACAGTGAAAACATTGTGCCGTTGGACATTACAAGCACACAGCCAGCCAAACGCCTGTGCCAGTGTTGATCCCCAGAGCTTTCTTTCCTGTTCTCCAGTTTCCCACACGAAAAGCAGTGGCTATCGATGATACAAATGCATGTTACGACATTTGATGTTACGAGGTAATATAAACAACACAATTATGGCAGTTCCTTAAAAGGGTCTCTTCGCACATTTTGGAAGCCGTCATCAACGCTCTTGAAAGATGAGCTTTAATTGTACAGGAAGTGGGAAAGCTTCAACACTTTTTAACATGAATCATGCTCTGGCTGTGTAAGATTAAACTGGTACCTTATTTTTACAACGGCCAACATTCCCAAGACTTTTCTCAAAAGAGCAACAGCAAATGTTGAAATGAAAGGCGGATCAATGCAAGAAAAAAACACAAAAACGTCTGAGAAAACAAAGGCAACGGGGGGTGGGGTGGGGTAGTTACTGTTTAACTCTAGGGAGGGTCGGTTTCCTGAATTCTTCCCGCTGTGAGAATTTGGGAAGGGTGGACGTGCTGAATGCACGGTACGTCCTTGTTCCAGCATTGTGGACAGAGCCAAAGATGCAGTGGATGAGAAGGTAACAGGTACCAGATACGTTACAGAAAATTTTAATGTGTACACATTATAATTTAGCAGATGCTCTTATCTTACACAAATTACTTAAATATTTTTTTACATACAGTCCAGTTTATATAGCTGGATATTTTATCGAAGCAATTTAGGTTAAGCACCTCGCTCAAGGGTGCAATGGACATGCCTTAGACAGGAATCAAAACCCACAACCTTAGGTTATTTCCCAAACAATTATGATGCACTGCTACTCTTATTGTACGTTAGGGACTGATCCCCAAAATACGCATATGCAGAGATATGTGAGACTTGTCCCTAGAGGCAAAGCTTTTTTTTATTTCAGGCAATTAAAAGTGCAATTTTAGGAGCTAGTTGGATGTGGGAATGATTTTTTTAATGTATTATTTTATAACCGAATGCTTCAGGTGGACATGTGCATTTAGATCAGAAAGCACGGAAAATCATAAAAGATTACAGCCACCCAGGCTATGGACTGTTCTCGCTGCTGCCGTCTGGTAGACGTTACCGGAGCATACGGGCACGGACTACCAGACTCACAAACAGTTTTTTCCCCCAGGCCATCAGGCTTCTCAACCAGCAACATTAACCTCATTCATCTCCCCTCATTGTATGCTCTAGGCACTTCTTATGTACATTCAATGTACATCACCTTAATTTAATTGAATTTATTGTACATCGGCACCTCCACACTTTATATTTATAATATTTAATACTCTTACTCCTACTGTCCATATCTGGAACTGCTCCTAGTGTTTTACTGCTATGTATATGTATGTTATTCTTGCCCTTATTTGACTCTTTTTAACAATTTAATATATATATATTTTTTGTTTTTGTTTGTTATGCCTACTACATAGTTGTTGCTTGCCATGTCCTAAGAATTTCATTGTTCAGAATGACCTTGTGTTATACTGTGCACTTGATAAATAAAAACACTTTGACTTTGACTTTGACTTGACTTTACCTTTCCTTCAGTCTGTGTAGGTTGTGCTTGTTTGATACTGAACTGAGCCAGCTTTCAGGACTGGTAGAGGAAAAGTGTTGCCCCGACAATACAATGGGGTTTTAAATTCAAAGCCAATCTGCACTGTGTATAATGAGAGAGAGAGTGAGAGAGAGAGGAAAATTATGATGTTAAAGGGGCAAAGAAGAGGTTGTGATATCAGTTCCCCTCTTTGAAGTTAAAAAAGAAGTTAATCTTTTACCGGTAGAATGTACATTGTGCAATTGAATCATGGATTTATTAAAAACCCATCTCTATTATTCCAGTTCAGTAGCATGGTGTTGCCAAAGGAAATATAATAGAATCAGGGCTAGAGGGGTGTCCTGCGCATGGATGACCTTCAATATGCTCTAGTGAGCAAATTTACCACAACTATTTCGACTATGTGGATCGTGCAAATGTGCAGGTACACACACAGACGCACATTCACACACATGCACACACAGGCACTTACAGTATGTGCATATGGAAGAGAATACACATGCACACTTAAACACACACACACACACACACACATATATATACACAAAAATAAAAAACAAAACCTAAAATAATGATAATGTTTTATATTTTTGTTTTTACAGGTAGGCATACACGTTTCATTGTTTTTTAAAGCCTGTTTTAACTGGTGAGATCATTTAATCAAAAGCATGTTAGTTTTATGTGATCTGGTGCTGAGTTAATGAATCATAACTGTATACCCCCTCTCCCCTCTATCTGTGTGATGGCCATATCAACCCCCCCCCCCCCCCAACTACCATTTCTTTATTTTATCAGCAGTCTAGAGGCACATTGACCCCCCACATCCTTTTAGCCCCAAAATAGCCATCATGAATCTACACTACAGACCACAGTCTCTAAATACAGACCTAAGATTATCACCCTGGCCCAGTCCCCTTCTTAAGGTGGGATAGTCACATAGGTTATGTGTTGAGCGCTGCAAAAGTGTATTCTCACATTGGACTCCCTATCTATTTTCAGAACAGTGTGAACCGTGGAGTTAAGTCACGATTAAACAGTCACAGATTTCAATAATTTCACTGCAGATTCTCATCACATTCTATAAAATAAATAATCTATTAATTAATAGAAAGTGGCAACACTGTTGCATTTAAATGTTTATTTATAGAATGTTGTTTATTTTAACAGCGTTCATCAAGATACACAAACTGGTTAACAGGAAAATATTTGTGATTTGCTATGAATGCCATTCATTAAAACAGAATTTTAGAGCAGTTTGGTCACTACCCATTCAGTAGACAAAAATGCACTTAGAATTAAGCAGAAGGGTTTTAATGAACTTAAAGCAAGAATTATGACTGTATAATCACAATGATTTGATTAGGACCAGAAAAGCTATTTAAAACTACATAGAAAAACTGATAAAGCAAAAATTAGACAGCATTGCACCAACCCTAGCTCTTTTGGAGTTTGGAGAGGGGAAAGAATGCAAGAAAGCTACACAAAGGAGTAAGCTGCATATTCAGGAAAGTATCAGACAAGCAGTAATCCTAAGAGTGTACTGACTTGTGAAGGATTGTGGGCTTGTGGTTATGAGGGCTATATCACACCAGTAGGGGGCAGCAGTGTACAACCGTATTATCAAACATTTTGAAGCTGTTTTGATTTGCTACGATGAGGACTTCTTCGGTAACGTAAGAAAGGCTGTATGCTGTTACAACTGACTATTTTAAACGACAGTAATTTTACATTGAAGTATATATAAAAATACAGCATAAAGTCCTGAGTCCCTGAATAATTTTTTTATTGAACTCTATGGAAAAATAAGTCAGGAGAAACAACCCTTCAAGTGATCCATCTATATTTACTGCAGAGTGATGGTTTGAGGCTCGTTTGATACCGCAGACCCTTGATGACTTACAGCCATTTAGCCGTGGGTGCCATATATTATACTATTCTTATGTAATTTACAGCTTAATCTAGTCCCACCCCCCAATTCCCATAGAGATCTATTCAAATGCAGAGAGGTTATAGTATCGCTTGTAAGAGTACCTGCAAATAAGATATCAAGGGTATTCTTTTATACCCAGTCATGATAGAATCACCTGTTTACCTGTGGAATGTTCTAAACAGGTGTTTTTTGAACTTCCCAGTCTTTTTTTTTGCCCCTTCCCCAAGATTTTTTGCAGGCATCGAATTCGAAATTAGCGTATATTTACAAAAATACAATAAAGTTGATAAGGTAAAACATTAAATATCTTTTCTTTGTACTGTTTTCAATTGAATATATGTAAAAACACAGGGCTAAGTTACATGAAATAATTTCGGAAAGATTGGGTAGCATTGCTTTGGAATAGAGCTAGTTTAATTAGTATGAGCTACGATAGCCAATATTGTTTGTTGTGCCGTCTTTTGATATCAGTACTTTTAATGGCAGGCCTAGTTTTAGCAAGTTCACAGACAGTGCTTTGTAGGCTATGCATGAGTAACTTGACATTGTGTTGAAAATGTTTTTTGTTGAGATAATAATAATTGCAAGAGGAGACAATAACCAGACATAAATCTGTCTGTGAATTTTTTCTCCATCTTTTTGTTGGGAAGGATATGGTGGGATCAGCGTAATTGAGTAGTTTGTATAGTTTAGAAATTGTAATGGGTAAGGAACTTAACCCAAAGGTTGCAGGTTCAGTTCTCAGGTAGGATACTGCTGTTGTACCCTTAAGTGAGGTGCTTAACCTGAATTGCTTCAGTATATATCCAGCTGTAAAAATGGATAGTATGTAAAAATGCTATAAAAAATAAAAGAAAAGAGAAGAGCATCTGCTAAATGCCTGTAATGTCATTTTGTTGTAAGATTAAGAATTTCTTCTGTTATGGTAGGGGGCTGTAGATTGTTTTGTGTTATGTTGATTTAAGATGTAGTAACAGATTTCAGTTGCAGATATTGGAGAAATGATTCATAACTAATGCCATACTTCTGGACCAGATCATCAAATGATGTGAAGGTGGAGTTTTGGATGATGTGCTGAAGTTGGGTAATGCCTTTTCCCAGAGGTGAAGTTTAGTGTTTTTTTTTGGCTGTGCAGAAAGTCAGGGTTGTCTCATAATGGGGTGTATTTACAAGATGCTAGTGTTGATTTTGTGGGATTTCTAACAGGCTGTCAGGATGGCTGCAATTGTGATGGTTTTGAAGCAGCTGTGGCATTAGAAACCAAATTGTTCAGTTTCAATCAAAGCAGTTGCAGTCCTCAGTGGGGTGGATCCAATTGATGATGAACTGCAACTTATTGGCAGTTAAATAGTTGGGCCTCTTAAAATGGTGTGTTTCAAAGCCTCCTTCATTCTTATAGAGTAGATTTAATTCTTGCTTTCTTATTTTTCAGAAGAATTTCGTTTATCGAAACTAGATCGTTAAACCAGACAGGGAGTGGTTGGGTTGGGATTGTTTTAGGTTTTTTAGGTATAATTGTCATCTTGATTGTTGCTACTGCCAATGAGCGATATTGGTAAGTTCATTCATGGTAAACTAAAATTTATATTTTAATATTTTCACATCCACGCCACGCTGCTGAAATTTGTGTCTTGTCCTGTGATGTTTTCTTGGGGCACAGTGATACATCTGGGTCAGTGGTCTGACTGTCCGGCTGTCTGTCCCATACTTTTCTGGAGGATCTTGTGAACTGGCCTTCACCGTCAACCTTGTTTCTGTTTCTCTCTTCCAAAGCCCCAGTCCTGGTCTCCCATTAAAAACAAAAAACAACTTTTGGGTTCATAAATATGTCAGTTCATCATGAATTAATGATTTATATTTCATCATTAAAAAAAAACCTCCACAGAACTGAAAATAAATAACAGTTCCAAAACTTGTGGAAAACAACAATCCCAAAATCCTTATTGTCGCCAGCAACTTGAAGGCTCTTGAGCGTAAAGTTTGGCCGTTGATGATCGATTACGTAAGTGGCGCCGAATGTTTGAAGGACGAGAGCAGGGCCTATAATCTGGCAGCTCGCTCCAGCAAAACAAACCAGGCTAAAGCACTGCTTGAGCAACCCCCCACGTGCAGGGGGTGAGGTCATCTTCTCAGCATCATTTGATTAAGTTTTAAGATTAAGATAGTTAAGGCTTTCTGAGATCATTTGTCCCGAGCCACCTAAAATCTTTGCTGTTTTACACTCATTTTTTTACGTGTGTTTTCTATTTACCAGTGTAATGGGCATGGCAGTATAGCACGCTGATGCGGCTCTTTGTATGAAATGATTAGTCTTCCAATGGACAGTTTCAGAGTGTAGTTGAGTAATCTACACTGTGCACAGTTGTTCTTTATATAATCGATCAGACAGGAGTGTGTTGTGATGCCCCATCACAGGACTCTGGACCTGGGTCAGAACCAAACGGTCTCAAACGGCTTCTGTTTATGTTGCAGCTTACGGGTCCCACGCTGTTGTCCCCGAGAGCCACATCTGCTGGGCTTTGTTTCACTTTAAAATCCTCAGCCTATTGAAGTCCAGTAAACCAGCTGAGGTGAATAAAGCTGGCAATCAACTGCTTACATTGATCAGTGAAGTACAAAGTAATAAAAAAGCCAGAGGACCCTGTAACTCTTCATGTCCAGGGTTGATCATGGTTGCGAAGTGTTACTGAGGTGGAGGAAAAGTTTGTAAAAATGGACATGGGAAGGTTTTTGCATGACCGTGGCGATACTTAGGTTCACAGACAGATTTATCGTGACTTGTAATTATTTTCCTGATTGAAACGCACACTGGAACGGTTCTATTTGTGAACCTTGCTTGTTGACTAACTGAAAGTCAAAGGGAAGAATGGATAAATGCTGTAAAACTGTAAATCATTATTAGTGCTCAAACAATGAGTGCAGAAATCTGTGTCCTACTCCGTCAGCTCTGGATTTAAGAATAAAACCTCTTTTCATCAACTGGAAGTGTGAGACTGCATTGGCAGCCTTGAGGATCAGCTGAGGTTGGGGTAGGTGAGGAGAGGGGGAGCGGAGGTGGGCGGGTCAGGAGAGCTAAGATTATCCACAAAACCAGCTCTAATGAAAGCCATGTGCTCGGCTAATATTAGGTACTTGGCAGAATTTCCAGCACCAATCTTAGCACCGTCTTAGTTCAGCTCAGAGGAGCTACAGTTAAATAAATACAACTTTACTTTTACTCTTTAACCTATATACACACACACACACACACACACACACTTACTTGCACACATAAACACAAGTATATGCACAAAAACAAATACACACAAAGACACACATACTCACACACACATGTACACAATCACACATACATCGTCTTAATCTGTGATCACACAAAATAAAATGCACACGCACACAAACGCACATACTTGCAAATGCACACATACACACACAAACGCACATGCTTGCGCGCGCACACACACACACACACTCTCTTACGAAAACTTGCAAACACACGTAGCACGCAGCTCCATGCTGTGAAAGGTACAGGCAAAAACTGGCACCAGCAATAAAAATAACAACACCAGCCACAAATCTTCCAGCAGGAGAGTGAGCCTGGAGCTCCCGAGCAGCGGATTGTAGGCCAGTAAAGCTGGAATTAGCCCAGCTCTCACCCCTCTGACCTGCTGCATGGAGTCATGACATCGCTCATGCAGGACTGCATGTGTGGCACACATGCATTCTGCTTTCACTCATGCAGGGAGCACCCACGCATGCATTCTGCCATCACTCAAACGGGGAGCACCCACTCATGCATTCATCTGTCTGTCACACAGGGAGCACCCGCTCATGCATTCTGCCATCACTCAAACGGGGAGCACCCACTCATGCATTCATCTGTCTGTCACACAGGGAGCACCCGCTCATGCATTCATCTGTCAGTCACACAGGAAGCACCCACACATGCATTCTGCCGTCACTCAAACGGGGAGCACCCACACATGCATTCTGCTGTCATTCAAAACAGTATGGCACAGAGCCGTATTTTCACTCCCACGCCACTGCTACAGACAGACCGTGCAGCATCTCCATTCCCTCCTCAGGGCGACACCGGACAAACACAAATCACATGCACGAGATGGCTGGAGCGTGAAACGGCTGGAGCCCTGGCAGGGTTTGCAGGCTCAGAAATCCCGCAGGCTTCTCACACTGACCTTTTGACCTTTCAGTCAGACTTGTTCACAGCTGGGGCACCAGGTGAGGTGGCTCTGCGGCCCGGCGATCGACTCAATTAAGCAATTAAGGCCTGAGGGCAATGAGGGCAGACAATAGCTAAATACAAATAACTTCCCCCCTCGGGCACTGCAACGACCCAGCTCAGATTCATGTGGGAGTCTCTCTGGTGGGACGCCAGATGGCCATGTGCACACCTGATTGAGAACGGGCTTCAGCTCCCTCCCACTTAATGGTTTTCACACAGAACCGCAGACCTCCCAAGATTTAAGGCCCTGCCCAGTCTCTCTCTCTCTTTATCTCTGTGAATTTCACTATAAAATGCTTTATTGGTATGATGTACTTTAGAATGCATATTGTGAAAGCAATTCACAATTAAGCAATACGTTATTCAAATGGAATGCACACGGTAGCAATACAAGAAACATGCTGGTGACTCTCCCTCCTTATTTCTCTCTCTCTCTCCCCCTCTCTCTCTCTTTCTCTGGTCTCCTCTCTGCAGCTCTTTACACTTTACAGCTGTTTTGCTGAAGGCTGCTCCGGTCATATGACTTTACGCAGACCATGCGGTTACAGGCTGGAACAGGGGCAGGGCAGAGAGGTCGGGTGGAGGGGGTGGAGGGGGTGGCAGAGGCATGTGGGAGGTGGACTGGAAGAAGGAGGAGGAGTAGGGAAAATGGGAGAGAGAGAGAGAGAGAGAGAAGCATGGGGGGGGGGCCACGCCAGGCAGTCAAATCTGGAAGGCAGGCCGGGCTTGTTCGTCTTAAAATAACAACTGATCCAACAAAACTGCAAGGAGCACAAGAGAAATTTGACAGAATGATTCCAGAGAAGTCGGGAACATGGTGAACTGGAAAGGGGCAGGGCCTGAGAGAGTTACGAGAACAGGAGGGAAAGAGGGAGAGGAGTGACCGGAGGAAAGGTGAGAGACGCTGAGGCTCTGCGACCAGAGAACGGCAGGAGCGCGGAAAACTGAGGGAGAAAAAGAGAGAGAGGAGTGATTGAGTGAGGGGAAGAGTGATTGAGTGTGGGGAAGAGTGATTGAGTGAGGGGAAGAGTGATTGAGTGAGGGGAAGAGTGATTGAGTGAGGGGAAGAGTGATTGAGTGAGAGGAAGAGAAGTGAAAGAAGAGAGTGGGGAGGGAGTGTACAGAGGGGAGACGGTTAGAGGCAGGGAGAGAAGAAGAGAAAAAGTGTGGAACATGTTTCCTCTACACGGGTAAATTATTGATGTGGATGAGAGTTTCTGAGTGTCAGGCACACGAGAGCCCCTACTGGGGCTGAAGATTCCAGAGTAGCCCGTGGAGGGAGAGAGGGAGAGAGGGAAAGAGGCGAGGAGGGAGAAGGAGGAGAAGGGCAAGGAGACCGCAAGCAGGATGAAAGCTCTGCAGAAGAACCAGGGACGCACGGATCAGGTGCTGGGAGCCATGGCGGACATGCTGACCTCCGTGACCCTGCCCCGGCAGCAGCAGCAGTGGGTGAGTGATACCGCTGCCTTACACCTTCCCCCGCACCTCCCTATCTGCCAGACTCCCGGAGGGCACGCGAGACACCGCCAGGAGCGTCCCGGTCCAGCGCTGCGGCGGCGAGTCGACCCCGTGATCAGGTGGAGCTGGGAGGGTGTAGACGGGGGTTCCCAAACTGGGGTCTTTGAAGGAGTCCTGGAGGGCCCTTTGCAAAATGAAAACATATATCTTCTATCTTAATAACTTTTTGTTTGTTTCAGGTATTTTATAAATTTCATATTTCAGACCTTCATATGCAATGCACTTGTATGGTGTACACATTCTAGGTAATACTGTGATCATTGTAATTATAGAATACTTGTATGATCCTAAATAGCTAGATGCATACACAGGTTTTGGGTGAGACAGAGACATATTTTTATTGCTAGACAAGCTAGCATGCTTGTGAGACTTGATGTTTTACTACGCAAGACTAGGTGGTCCAGCAGTGTGTCTCCCCCAAAGTTGAAATGAAACCTATATCTATGGCTACATGCCTTATGTGTCTATTATACAAAGGTATCATGACTTAACCTTCCTCAGCATTTTTATGCCATTCGTGATAAGGTGTTGTTACGAGTCAATATAAAACAATTTTAGATCCAAATACCTTTTTTATACGCATTTCCTAATTCTCTAGGATGTCTTAAAGGCGTTTGCTGAAGAAAATAACCAAATTGAAATTGTACAAAAACAAAATGATAGAACCTAACATAATAGCAAGGTTAAACATTCTAGATGTGCTCGTGTATGAAACGACTGAGCTTCAACCTGTAGCTGTAGTGGGTGTTGGATAAAGGAGTCAAATGTAACCCGTTTCGTTGAGGTGAGGTCCTCAGCCAGAGGGTGGCCATTTTAGGGTGGTGCTTGAGATTAAACTTAACTGCAGTCACGGCACAGTGCTGTGTTCACAGTTCTGCTTCCCCCTCAGCACCCCCACAGGTCAGCGATCAGCCTTTGGGCTCCCGTCCTTCCAGACCTGTCTCCGGCATCATCGATTCAGACAGCGTGAAATGCATTTGCTGTCTCGGACTGCAATGTTTGGCCATAATGGGATCCCTGGGTTATTGATTAGCTTTAAAAACTGGGTGAAGGAGCATTACAAGCTTGTGTTTTTACGGTTGATTTCATACTGCGGGTACCAGGGCCGGGGTTCAGGAATCGGACACGTCATTACTGCCGAACGGTGTCCCCGGGTCACTAAATACCGGCTACCTGTGCTTTACAGACAAAAAAAAAAAGTAAACACCCCTGAGTAACGGACTCTTTCGAACGATTAATGTGAGGATTTGCTTGTGCAAATGTGTCTGGAACCTAGGCTTTAAAAAGCACAGCAGGCTGTATTGCCGAGGAGGGGGACACAAATCTCAGCACTGGCCCACCTCCTGGAAGTCTACTGCCAGTCCTGTGAGTAGAGGGATCAGCTCGGGGCACCACTGAACGACTGCCTGCAGGGGGCACTGCTACCACCTAAAAATGCGCACATTCCACATACACAGACCAGATGGGGTCAAGTCCTTTGCAGAGAACTGGGGGGTGCGTAAGGACAGAGAAAATGGGATGGAGAGGGGGAGTGGAGGGATGTAAGAAGGAGCGGGGGGGTTCAGGAGAAAAATGGATTGACAGCAAGAGAGAGAAATGGTGAGAGTATTGCTCTATTGTGCTGGCTTGACATTACATTAGATATTACATCGCTGGCATTTAGTAGAGAGAGAAAAAAAAGGAGGTACTTTTAGTTCCTTTTTCCATTATTAATTCTGGTGATTGATCTGCTTTGGAAACAATAAATTTTGCTGGCCATGGCAATGAGGCTAATTTGATGAAAAATGTAGTCGTCGCATAAATAAAGTGGGGGCATGTAAGGGCGGTGAGGGAATCGTGCCAATAAAGCACATTTGAATAAAAATGAAATTCAGAGAGAGCGAGAGAGAGAGAGACGGAATGAGTGAGAGCAGGAGAAAGCGAGTGAGGACAAGTGAGAGAGAAACGGTGAGAGATGGGGGGAATTTATGAGGGCCGCGTAAACACATTTAGTCCCCCGCTCTGTCCTGAGCGGCCGTGAGGAATGCTGAAGGGTGGACGGGACGGTGGGAGGAAACGGAGACGCGCCAAGGCGCACTGTAAACAAGCGCATGGCTCCGCCCACCACAGACCCCACCCACATTTATCTCCGCCCCTCACTGCATGAGCCTGTCTGAATCTCTTTACCTGGATATTCTCATAACGCTCTTAATGTTACTTGTAACATTACTGGTTTCCAGAGTTTTGACAACCCTTTTTTCCAACAAGCGTCAGCATTTTTATTGGAAATCAGAGGTAATAAGCACACAGTAAACTCTTTAACTGGCCCGGTGCCACTGCGCTCCCAAAGCTTAGTGTGCGTCTGAACCTTAAACCTCACCATAAGCTTGGCAGACATTAATATCAGCTGTTATTACAACATAGTTTCGATGAGGAAAATGACTCAGTTGAAGATAAACCATGTTGTTTGACTTAATAATTAATTATTTAAGGATGTATAATTAACTTGCAAACATAGAAACGTATGTTTATTCATTTAAAGTCTTTTGAAAACATTCAGGTTCGTCTCTAGCAGGCAGTCAAATTATTCATCGCCACAGGATGACAAACACAAAGTTACCGTTAGGAGCACGCTCGGTAACAGCATGCCTGTGCCGCTGTTTCTATTACCGTAAAGGCCTCTGAGTGTTTGGGATTGGTGCGTTCCTGTCTCTCCGCTGAGTGCACCAACACTGCTTTACTGGTGAGTCAGTCCTAGTCCTGAGTTCCTCACAGTAAAGCTCACTTTTCACAACAGGAAAGCAAACACGAACGATGTAATGGATGTCATTCTATGCAATTTGCAGATGTGGGCGTTAGCAACAATAGCCACGTATTCTAAACTCGCAAGAAATCTCTTCATGATTGGGGGAGATTTGGCTGTTATTGATTCCCAATATTTTGTGGGACCTCCATCTAGAGGTACCGTCTCACTCCTATAAACCGCTCCAGCTTATGTAAACTGCTACTGTGCTGTTTTTGGCATGGATGTAATCGCTCATTGGTGAAAGACTGTACATGCTCTTGGTTTATGAGAGAAAGAGAGAGAGAGAGAGAGACATAGAGGTAGAGACTCAGGAGCCATACGGTGGTTTGACTGAAGTAGGAGCCTCTGAATGTCTCTGTGATTGACATTTGTTTACTTTTTACTGGTACTTATCTGCGAAAGAAACAACCATTGCCCAGTTAAGCAACACAACAATAACAAAAACCTTGTACAACAAAGAGAAGGAGGGAGATGGAGAAATCGAGCCACTCGTTCCTCTCTGTTAGATTTATAAATGCTAAGATCAGTGAGTAATAAACGGCAATGTGCAGGGCTGTGAGAAAATACATCTGAGCCGTCGCCTGGGAATCTACCATCAACCCATTTGCTTCCCTCCTTCAGTCCCTGCTGCCGAAGAGACAGACTCAGTAACCTCTCTCTCCCTCTCTTCCTCTCTCTCCCTCCCCCTGCTCTCTCTCTATCTTGGGATGTGCATACAGGATCCAGAGGCCAGGAAAGAGTGCCTCCTGGCTGCCGAAGAGGGCCAGAACACCCGGCAGGGGGCCTGGGTTTCCAGGGAAGAGGGCTGGGAGAGGGGCTCCTCAGGCAGTCTGGAGAGCAGACCAGGGGAAGGTAAGGATGGGTTCTGTTCACTTCTACGGTGGTCCGGAAGGCCAGTAAAGCTGCAGGGTCATTGTATGGCCAAATCAGTAGCCCGTTTAACGAGTCTGCTGTGTCCAAACAAACACTTCCCCTGGGTTGGCATTTCTTCTTGGGTGTGTCCCAATACTCGCACCCTCTTTTCCTCTACTACCACCTCCTCTCCTCCATGCCCCGGAAACTGATCTTTGTGTTTTAATATAATGTTGCTGATTACATATTAATGGTCACATATTATTTAATGTCTCAACGCAAACCGCAATGTCAGGTACATTGTATACTGTACATGCAAATACTTGTACTCAAAACGTTCAGACAGTTTTGCATACTTCCGGGTAGGAGAGGAGTCGTAGTGGGGGAGTGGGGGAAGGGAGGTGGGGATTGAAGAATATTGGGACGCACCCATAGAATCAGTGTAGGTTTCTTCCAAACTCCTGTCTAACAGCCATGAGCTCAAATCAGATTCCACTGTGTGTGCTGTTCATCTATTAGCCATTACTGATCAGCTGACACATCATGAGACCAATCATATTCACAACCCAGACTGCAGTCTGAACACAGAATTAGGGTCTCATTGGCCAGTCAGTATTGAAGTGCGTATTGATCCAAGATGGACGGCCTATTGTTTAATGAAGTAGGTTGACTTCAAGATCTTTATTAAACAGTCAGTGGACATGTCCCCCTTCATCCTAGCACTAACACAGAGAGATGGGCTCTATTAGTTAGTGATGGGATACTGAGGCTTCATGGTTTTCATAATAGGTAGGGTTACCTTTTGTTGCTGTTGACTTGTTTTAAACAATCAATAAAAGACAAAGCCGTACGATCGATGGTTCCAATCAGTGAGTCACTGATGGCTCCACCCATTTTGGGGCTTGTGAAATTCAGTCTACCATCACTACAATAGTTTTTTTTTTTAAACAAACTTTTGAATTTCAAGTGTTATGGACAAAACAAAGAGCACACATTTCACCAATCATGCAGCGGCAACAAGAAAACAAAAACATAACCAAAAGTGTAAACAGTCCGGGTGTTTGTTAAATGCATTCACGTACCTGAGGTACACTGGAGAAAGAGTTACCTGGAAAATGAGTGACATATCACAGATGTAAGTGATATAGTTTAGTTAGCACGAGATTAAACATTAGTCAGCGCGTCGTGTAACAGAAGATGCTTGCCGTTTGGGCGGGACGTTGTGTGCAGGAGTCGGTTCTTCTTATCGTAGCCAATGTGTTTCTGTTCCACAGGGCAAACTGGATTAGTGATGCTCTCTGCAACCTTTTCCAGATGTGTAGACCGAACGCGCTTGTTTTCATTTATGTGTTTCCCCCCACATCAAGAGCTTATAAACTTTGGTTTGCAATCGGCCAGTTTTGTCCCAGGAAGGCCTTGCGTGTGCAGTCCTATTTAGTTTGAACGCGATGGAATAAAAACATCTTTTTATCCCATTTCAGGGTTCAGGGGTTTGGATTTTGGTTACATACACACATGTGTGTGTTTGTGTGTGTGTGTGTGTGTGTGTGCGTGTGTGTGCGAGCATATGTGTTTGTGTGTGTGCATGCATACGTGTGTGTGTGTGTGTGTGTGTGTGTGTATGTGCGAGCATATGTGTGTGTGTGTGTGAGCATATGTGTTTGTGTGTGCATGCATGCGTGTGTGCGAGCATATGTGTTTGTGTGTGTGCATGCATGTGTGTGTATGTGTGTGTGTGTGCACATGTGTGTGTGAGCATGCGTGTGTGTGTATGTACGTGTGTGTGAGCATGCGTGTGTGTGTGTGTGCGCGTGTGTGTGGGGATCAGGGTGGGGTGGGTGGTTAGATTTGCGATACATTACAAGTATCTCAACTTAGCACTCCTGAGGATGCCTGAATGACTTTTCCGAGTCCAGTCATGGTTTCTCTTTTTGCGCCACCTTTCCCTCTCTTTCTCTCCTTATGTGCCACCTTTCTCTTTCTCTATCCCTATGTGCCATCTTTCCATCTCTCACTCTGCCACCTTTCCATCTCTCCCTCACTCTGTCCTTTTCACTTTATGACTTAGAAAGCGCTGGTATACTCAATCTTATCTGTGTTTAGAGAGGGGGGTGCTAGGGGATGGACAGATCAGCCATCTGTTTTTGAAGGGAACCAAGGCGCCTTCCAATTGGTGCAGGGGAGTTCAACCGCCAATCACTGTTTGTAGATGCGGAAAGTGCGTGTGATGATGAGTGACATTTGTGTACACAGATAAAATGTTCACAGGGGTGGATGCTAGTGAACAGTGTAAGTTTATCGTTAGAGTCATATTTGTCTTTCCTATTGGAATCTGGGCCTTCTGATCATCTTTCATATTGTACTGTCTCTCGCCCACTTTCCAAAGGAATCTCATTTTACTCCCCCACCTTCCCAGTGCAGTTTACCATCATTAATAACTGGTGTCTGAGCTGAGTCATTCATTCCTGAATGACTATTTGATAAAAGAGCACAGCCATGGGTGACTTTGCTCCTGGCAGTCAAGAGAGAAAGAGAGAGAGAGAGAGAGAGAGAGAGAGAGAGAGAGGGAGGAAAAGAGAAAGCATTTCCAAGACTTTGCTTTACTTGGGTTGAACGTGTAAGGAACACAACAACAGGAAGCCATGATGACTGAAACCAAAATGGAGTGTGTGTGTGTGTGTGTATGTGTGTGTGTGTGTGTGTGTCTGTTTCCTATCAACTGGAGTCTGATCCAACATAACAAACCAGCGTAGTAACAAAACAGATGTGTGCGCATGCTTTCTAAATTAAGAGAGTTAATTCAGCCCAGCACAGTAAGAAGTGGCCTGCTTCCCTATCTTTCAAAGACCCGCATTTCCTATAAACACAATGGGCTTTATTAACTTCCAAAAACTCAGTTAGCCAAGTGCTACTCGTTTGTTCTTTATTAGGCTTTTGTAACATTTAATTCAGTGACTGCAACAAAAATCTGAGCCCGATATTTTGTGCACATAATGACCAAATACAATCTTTTAATGTGTTACTCAAAGGCAAGAACGGTTCCTATCACTGAGCTATTTTTTTAAATAGTCAATTTAAAGTAAAGCATAGATAATTATAGAAAAAACCTGAACTAATTGAAACAATCTTAGTTTATGTTTTTTTTATTTTATTTCTAAAGCCACAAAATGACATTAACAAAAAAAGCTAAATTAATATAATGGCAGCAGAATATATTAGAAATATGTTGTGATGCAACTGTGTAGCAGGTTTTGGTGTAATAAAAGTAATGAGTATTAGAGGATTCTTGGCCTGCAGCACTCTCTTCGCGCAGTCTAAATTCAGTGGTAACGAGAAGCTCGTCAACTGCGATCAGGGACACTTCCTTCTTCTCTGTGTCACAGATGGCTAATTAGCACATCTCCAAAGAGAGCATACGCCAAACATTACTTTTTGTCAAGTTAGAACATCAAAGGTCTGCTGGAAAGGATGATTAATGGGAGAATGAAACCATGGGAAAGTGTTTGGATATACACAACAATGCAGTGCCGTACATCACTATTGTAGGAGCTATTGTCTTGGTCTGTGTTTGTTAAATCTAACCAAACCCGTTCTCTGAGGTTATGATCTTTCAGGGGTTTCAGCAATTTGAGCTCATTTAAAAAATATACATATATATATTTCAGGGATTTTCAGCTTTATTGGACAGCACAGTGTAGACAGACAGGGAGAATGGGAGTGAGAGTCATGCGACAAAGGTCGCACGGCCGGATTTCAACTGCCGACGTTGCGGCTCGCAATGAGCATGTGGACGGCGCTCAGCCACTTACAGGCTACACCACCGAGACCCCGATGACCGAGAACCTGATTTTGAGCTTCCTGTGAAACGGAACAAGCTGTGAAGTCCTCCGGTCGGTGGCTGCAGTCGTTTAGCTTGTAGCTCTAAAGGTGACTTTGCGCATATCAGGGCACAGGGGTACCAGTTCTGAGTTCTCACCCTCCCGAACTTAGTTTAAGTGATGGTAAGGGGCTACTGGTGAAAGGGGCCTACTGGTGAAAGGGGCCTACTGGTGAAAGGGGTCTACTGGTGAAAGGGGTCTACTGGTGAAAGGGGCCGCGCTGGAACACTCAGCCGGCAGCTGCCCCTTATTTTCGCTCTGCAGTGCCCCTTTAGGAAAAAAAATTATTCTAATATATTTTCAAGCTGTAATTTTGATGCCAATTTCCCATGTGACATTTCTAAGATGGTGGGACATGGGAGATGGGCTTTTTCCCCCTTCAGTTCTGGCCCCCAAACGTTGCACGCAGACGCACGCCATTAGCAGGACACCCATCTGTCCGTCACCGAGCAATAAAGCTGAGCCTCTCGCTGTAGAGTTACAAAAAAAATGCAACAGACAGAAAGCCCTGGGGACCCCGGGCCTGTGGCTGCTCTGACCTTATAAGGACTGCGCACACAAATCTGGCTCTGTTTCTGGGCAGCGTTTGTGGTGGTGGAGGCCATGGCATGCTGGGGGCTTGCCATTATTGGACAAACCCACTGACTGTAGGGCGGTGTAGTGATTGCCTAATGACCGGTCCCTGAAGCCCAGGGGTGGGAGGCATACAGGATAGAGGGGGAATTGCTGAGGTAATGTTTACATTCCAGGAACAATGTTTGTGTTTGTGTGTATATGTATGCGTGTGCTTGTGTGTGTGTGTGTGTGTGTGTGTGTGTGTGTGAGGATGCGCGTGTGTGTGTTGATGTGTGTTTGCCTGCGCGTGTGTCTGCATATGATCCCTCCAGAAATTTGAATAACAGGAAAAAAGCAAGTCCGTGTTTCCTATTGGTGTGTATGTGCCTGCCTACATACATGCCTATGTGTGTGTGTGTGTGCGTGTGCGTGTGTGTGTGTGTGTTTGTGAGTTTGTGTGTGTGTATACTGTACTGTTGGTGCATGTGATCCATTATTTTGGAACTTTAGAGAAGCAGGCCCAGAGGGCTGTCTTCACAGTACTAAATTACACACAGGTTAAGGGAAAACAGTATTAAATTACTAAAGTGCCTTCCCTTTACAATGTCTGACATGAAAGAATAAAAGCTACATCTCACAAACAAGAGTATTATCTCTGTCCAGACAGAGGTATAATAAGTATCTAAAAACCTTTAGATGTGGAACCATCAATGTTCCCACTCAATGGGATTCAGCACAGCCTTAACCACACAGTATTTAAAATATTTTCTCTTACTCAACACCAACCCCAGTTTATATAAAGGCTTGGGAACGGGAAAATATGTGGGATGTCTCTTTTACGCTTGACGTGTGTTTGTGTGTTTTTTTGTTGTTGCATTTTGTACGTTATGAGGTTCAGAATGTAAACAATGACTAACTACAAACAGAAGGGGGGAAAGAACACATTTTATGGCATGGAAAGTGCAAATGACAATAAACTACCATTTGCTGACATAAACTGTGTCAAAACTTGTGAGCAGGACAAAGACTTGAACATGGCTGGCAAGTCTCTGGTTCGCTATGAATTGAGGTCATGTGACAGATTCACAGTTTTTTTAAAGCATGTTAGAGATCACTTGTGAAATGGTGCCAAAATACCATTTTCTGATGGAACATTTTTGAAGTGAATTCAACATGGTGGAGGAATGAGGGTAAATATCTAACCCTTGGTCCTTTCAGGCAATGCTAGAAACAAGGATAATGATCTAAATTATGTCAGCCACATAATCTGTGTTTATAATGTGTGCTCACTATAGTGTGTTTTTTGTGTTCTACCAATAAATATTGATTAGTCATGTTCACCCCTCAAAACAAATTTTTTTCGTCAGAACACTGAATTTAAAGCACAACTGGCAGTATTCATTTTAAAAAAATCAGTGGCTGAAACCCTCACAGACGCAATGAAAACAGTAGGCTAATTGTCTGTCAGTTTTGTGTAACGCAATGCTTTTGTAGGAGTTGTAATTGCACTTAATGCTGTTAATTCAAGTGTGAAATTGTGCGGTTCCGTTATAATCGTCGCTAACAAAAGTCCGCTTGATAAATTGAATCCGTCAATTCCGAACCCGGACCACATGTTTTAGTGGTTCTCTGTTGTGATTAATCTCTAATGTGCATCTTGGGAACATAATTAAAAATGCACATAGTTCTTCAGTGTAGTTTTACCCACCAGGGTTAAAAAAAACTAATCTGCATTTCAATTCTGAGTTTATCTCAGGGCAGTCGTGATTCCTGTCGCGATACATTTTTAAGAGAGCTGATTCTGTGTGCATATGTGTGTGTATGCATGTAGGCCTATATGTATCTCAATATGTGATAATTAATTAATCAAAGGAAACAGCCCATTTGCTCTAAAATCCATGTAGAAAACGTGCATGTTTCTTTATTTCATAATGACTGACGTTAATGCTATCTTTGCTTGCAGGGAATATGTCTCCCTGAAGTGTAGCCTATTGAAAGACAGGTTGTGAGAGACAAGGTCTTATTGGCACTGAGGGTATGGGGAATGCATCCCTATAATGTTTTATTATATTGATAATGGGCCTGATTCATGAAGCGTTCCTAAATATGCTCATATATATGACTCAAAAGAAGTTAAGGGTAAAAAATAATTTGTGCATATAAATATCAGCTAACGAGCTAAAATGGTGACGACTAATGACAAAATAATTATTTGATGGCTCAAGAACAGAAAACAGAAAACAAAAAACTTTTGATTAGACACTAGTTTATTACCCTGATGAAAAAAAGTCATGCACCCCCCCAAATTGATGATGTGATGAATGGAAAATGCTGAATACATATTGTTAAAATTGGCATGCATGGAATGACACTCATGCAAAACACGTGCAAATGGTGCATGAGGTGTCACAATGTAGTCTGACTAAGTTCATGCTTCAAATCCATGAAAAGGAAATCTGGGTTGACTTAAAAAGTTTCTAAAGATAAGTGCAATGAATTCATGTCCCATAATAAGGTGATGTCTATAGTCCAAATGACAACCAAAAAGGGGGACATTCTAACCCTATCTGGCTTAAAAAAAACATACTTACAAAAATGATAAAGATTTTTCCTTTGACCCTTAAATTCTTTTGAGTAGTATATTTATGCACAAATTGAGTTGGTATGAAAAATGAACACTGGATTCATCAAACCGTGTGGGAAAGACACATTTTTTCGTATTTGCATACATATGTTCATACAAGCGCGTTCACGTTATTTCGTGATTAGCGTTATTCCACGCCCATGAATTTCCTTATATTGAGGTTGTCACTTCCATTTAAAGGTCTATACGAAGTCAAAATGGCCCAGAAAAAGCAAAAGAAAGAATTATTCCGACATTGAAATCTAAGTTTTATTAGCAGATGTTCAATCAATAAAAAAAAAATTGTTTAGTATTTAGGCGTAATCTACAATCGTAAAAAGGCTACATTTAGTCTTGTGACTTTACAGAAGATAAAAATACATTCATATTCTACATTTAGCGGCATTCTGAATTTACAAACGCGGTATGCGTGGTCCTGAGCAGGTGTAAAACTTGTTACATACGAACAAATCTCAGATACGAAAACGTTGATGAATGTCAAAATACGGGCAAAATTGCCCATCGATTTACATACAAATTCGTTCTGCTCATGTTTCATGAATGAGGCCCAGTATGTGGAATAGTGGAAACTTCCAGAAACGAGAGAGAAACAGAGAGACAGAGAGGTATGCATTACCTCAAAGAGCTCAGTTTGTCATGATGCCATGTTAAAATAAGCCTTTGATCTTTTGTCATCTGACTCCTGGCAGCTTTCTGCAGCTTCACCCCCATAGCACTGGCAGCTCTGCGGCTTCAGGGGAGAGTGGCACTGCAGTGTGCTGCTTCTTTTCCACTGCATTACGGCAACAGGCCCTTTACAGTGATTGGACAGGGCGGCTGCATGTCTTACCTCAACCAGAGGAGGCGCTGTTGTGCAATGAGGGATGGTGTTCCCTGCAGACTGAACCCATCCTTCCTTCCTGGGTGACGCTGCGACGAATTGTGACTCCGGGCCAGAACTGATTCAGAACTGATTTCTTAATTTTTAATAAAAGTTTGAGTGTGCACTGCACCTTTTGATGCTCATGGCCCGTACCTCTGCTGTCGGTTCGGAAGAGCGAAGTGCTCTCCTCTGCAGCATGTGATGCCGAGCGACACTTCTTAACTCACCGCAGCTGACAAGTCAGGCTTACACAGAGATGAGCTGGAGGAAGACACTTCATCCGCAGCCAACAGACAGACTTGTAGACACCCGGTCAAGCAGCAGGGGTCGCTAGAGAGCGAAGAGACACGGATCCCGGCCTACTGAACCCTCTCTAACCCTAATGGAATTTCTATTTTAGAGAAGAAGATTAGTAGTACATGACATTCTTTATGCTGACATTCTCAATGCATGTGTTTTCTTGGGTTATACCCTGCATAGCGTACATTTCTTCAGTGCCACACCTGAGAATTGAACCTGCAACCTTTGGGTTAAAAGGCAGCCCCCCCGCCCCCTTCTCGCACGGTATGGAGGAACATAACGCCGCTGCAGATGGGAAACAGATGGGAGGATATATGAGACACAGGAGGGGAGAACAGTGAGGGGGTTTGAGGGTATGCTGGAATTTGGTGACTCATTCCGCTGCTTCCCCAAACTCAGATGAACTCAAACTGGTACATCCAGAGGGAGACGCGCTCCAGACACAAGTGGGCATACACACACACACACACACACACCTTCTCTTACACACCCATAACACACACTTACACATATGCACATGCACGTATGAATGCGCTCACACAAATTCACCCATGCACGCACACATACACACAAGGATGCACGCAAACACACAAATGCATGCTCATATAGACACACACACAGGGACGGCTAGGTCTGGTATTAAGCTAAACCAGCCTCCACTGCACCCATCATTTCATGATTTTTCTAATATGTCACTGAAGGAGTCAGTTTGGATCTTAATCCTGAGGGAAACAAACACAAGAAATGATTTACTTATGCAGTCAACTTTTAGTGGTAAACAAAAACATGAAAGTTCGGCAAATAAGCGTATTAGAATTTTAATACTGTGTTTTGGCAGCCAATCATGATCTGTGTTCTGAGGAGGTCATCTCCCCAGATGCTCTTAGTAGTGTAATACCTTATGTTACCACACAAGGGCAGTGTAACCCCCCTTGGCTGACTCTCTGGGTGCGTCCGAATATTCTTCACTCCCCACCTCCTTTCCTCCACTCCCCCACTACCACTCCTCTCTTACCCGGAAGTATGCAAAACTGCCTGAATGTAAAAAGTAGTTGCATGTACAGTATACAATGTACCGGTGTGCATTGAGACATTAATTAATATGTAACCATTAATACGTAATTAAGATGTAATCAGCAACATTAGATTAAAACACAAAGATCCGTTTCCGGGGCAAGGAGGAGAAGAGGTGGTAGTGGAGGAAGGGAGGGTGCATTTTTCGAGTATTGGGACGCACCCTCAGGGTCTGGGTCCTGCAGAGCCATGGGCAGGATGGTAAATAGATTGCAGTGTGGCCCAAATGACCTGACTGCAGCCATGGGCATCGAGCCACAACTTCTCTAAATGCTCCTCATTCAAGTTTGCCATAATTGGCATTTGGCTGAGAGTTAGCGAGAGAGAGAGTGAGAGAGAGTGAGCGAAAGAGAGAGGAAGAGAGAGAGAGTGAGAGAATAAGTCAAACCTTAATATTCTACCGTGTTTTGGATAAGACAGGCCAGGCAGGGAGTAGGCTGTTCCGGTTCAACAGTTATATCCGCTGGAGTTCAGTGCAGTTCCTTTGACGCACATGTGTGTACGCGTGTGTGCATTTGACCGTGTGCATGTACTTGCATAAGTGCATGTGTGCACGTCATCATATGCACAATCTCATAATAGAGCCAGACCTGATTGCACCTCTCTTTGTTTGGTGCGCTGTGTCTGAGTGTGTTGTTTAGGCAGCTCTGTGTACTGTCTGTGTTTGTGTTGACCCTCCTTATCTGTAGCCACTGCTGCCATTATAAACTTAACGAATGCTTTGTTTGGTAAGTGGCTCTGGAGGAGAGCGCCTGCTAAATGCAGGTGTGGTGTAATGCCTGACGGTGCGCATGCTGTTTTGAGCATCCGCTCCAGACGGGGCCCCACTGCACAGGATGTGCGTGACCCGCTTTCGGGTTCGCTGGGCTCACAATACCAGCTGGGCTGCTAAAAACGGGAGCGGCACTCAAAATCGGGCATCCTGTTCCCTTGTACCACGCTTCCTCCGTGGGGTAAACACTGGTGGTCTTCTCTCGTCTGGCTTTGCAACGACCGCTTTCAAGCTAAAAGGCCCCCCTGGCTCGTAATTTAAACATGGGGGTGATGTCATCGAAACAGGAGAGTGCCCGTGCGTGCTAACAAACGTACATGCATTGGCAGTAGTTTACGAGTGCTAATTTAGTTTGAAGGAACAGCATGAATCTGGAAGGTACGCAACAGGTCTCAATTAAAGTCTTCTTCTGGCAGCGCTTGGGAGTGATGCAATGTGTGATTAAAAACAGCACTTCTCTGGAGTAACTATGGTAACTGTCAAAATGACACCTTTTTATGCAGAAAACGGAACTCGCAGTACACCATGAGCACAAAGCACCTTTGAAGCATTCTTCTTTCAGATGTTGTCATGAATTAAATGACACATATAGTTATGTGGTGACCGAAATTAAACGCTGTATCCTCTTTTCCACAGGCACTAACTTGACTTTGAATTTCTGCATTTATATATATTTTTTTGGCTTCGATCATAATTTTCCTACCATATTTGGAATGCGCAAGCCGACAAAAATGATGATGATAGTGCTAATGACCCCCGGGGCTTCTGGCCCTTGTCAGCACAGACACAGTTTGTATTTGCCCCGAGCTCTGGGACTTGTGTGCTAAGCGCAATCACTTCAGCACAATGCACCACCCTGGGTCCAACATGTATTCACCTATTATTGTGCAGAGCTGGCTCTGGACACTTTCACAAGTCTGTATTCATGTGTGCACTTGTCTATTGAGATATCTGTCCATATAATCAGTGTCTGTGTAAATGGTTTTTTCTATCCTATTTCAAAACGAATGGAAGCAATCTATTTTGCTACGCACAGTGAACTCTGGAGTAGGATAGAATAGAATAGAATTGAATACAAGTGAGTGCCAGTCTGTCTACTCCTGTGAGGGACAGATGAACCCTGTGGGACTTTATTCATGCCTAGCAAGAGCTCCTCCTGCTGGTCAACTTTAAGCACTGCAATTACCCCATGTGAGTTATGGAGCACCTACATTACTTAAATGAACGTTTCACTGTGCTTGTTCCAATCCATTTGTTTTTAGTTATGTTTGTTGCGTTAGTATTCTAGCCAAATATAGCTTGATTCATGTTGGAAAATAAAAAAAATTGTTGTACCTGGCAAAACCGGTCTTCTCTTTCACTCCCTCACTCTCTCTTTCTCTCTCTCTCTTTCCTGTGAACTCATAGAAATGGCTGTGTGCACTCTCTTTCTGGTAAGAATAAAAAACGTAATATTTTACATGCCTCCGCATATGTGAACATTATTGATTTTGCAATCATAAAAAGGATCAAATGTGCATTTGCATTTTATTTTTGTCTACATCCTCTTGAGTAGATTTGTATAAATCTTAGGAGTGCAGTTTTTCAAGCAGAATTTGCTCTTATTCGACTGTGGATGTTTATGATATCATCTGCAGGCATTAATAATACATTTTTGACATTTTGAGGTAATTTTTCCCTCTGAATCTGTCAGGATGTATTAAGGCCCAACTGCCACAGAAAGTACAAGGAGAGATTCTGCAAACCCAAAAATGTATAAAGAAGCATGAAACTGGATTTACTGGACAAACACAAGGAGAAACCTTGTCCTAAATCAGTGTCACACCATCAGAGCCAAAAATCTCCCCCTCGTCCAAAGTGGTTTGGCCCAATTAGCGGCATGTGAGGGAAGTTGTGGCGCATGTTCTTATCAAGACGCGGACACCTGCTTGGGCTTGAATGTAACCCTGTTCCAATTCACTTCTCTCATTCTCTGAGTGTGAACCAAACAGACAGGAGGGAAGAGACAGAGACTGCGAAGACAACAGAACTTGAAAACAGACTTTTAACTGAGCAGAGCAGGCACGCGCTGTATTCATCCGCTGTGTGATCAAACTGTAGCTAAATGCTAAATGGTGAACAGAATGCGTCTTCACAGGTCTTCTAAAACCCTGGTATTCAAATCACGGTCCTCGAGGTCTGAGAACGGCTGGTTTTTCACCATTTACGGAGTCATGTGTGAAATACAGTCTGGCCAATCAGTAGCATTAATTGTTCAGTTAATTACCTGGGAGAAAGAAATTTGGATTCGAGGTCCAGATTTGAATATCCATGTTCTAAAATAGCTGTCCAGATGCTCTAGTGCAGGGGTGGGCAATTCCATTCCTACAGGGCGGGTTATGCAAGTTTTCGTTGTTACCAATTAGACTGGCCAAATTAGTTAATTAGCCGAATACACTTGTTTAACCGTATTACGATGTTTCATGTTGGGACACAGGAGCAGTCTTTCATGATGTTATCACAAAATGTAGCTGAAGTATTAATTACTAAATTTTTGGGCTATTTAAATAATTAAGAGCATTAAGTTGGCATAAAATCCAGAAACTGATGTGGCCCTCCTAACCTACCACTGTTCTAGTGCTAGAAACAAATCAAAATACTATATTTTTCTAGAATTTCATTACCTTTTAGGAATTTAGCAAATGCTCTTATCCAGAGCGTCTTACACAGTTTAAATTATTTGCATACAATCCATTTATACAGGTGTATGTTTTCCTGATATTTTCCTTGAAGAAAAGTTAAGTACCTGTGGGTCCAACCTAAAACCGTGGAGTTACAAGCCCAGTTTCCAAAGCATTACACTACACTGGTCTATCGTATAGGAAAGGTTTGAAAAAGTAATGTAGAATATTTAAAGGGTCCCAAAACTTTTTCCTTGCCTGTCTATATCCACTATCCACGTGAGTACATTTTCACTCATATCCAACCTTTATTCATGAAGTAATTTGTGTGTGTTTGTGTGTGTGTCTGTCTGCATCCTGTAAGTACAGCCTGTCCTGCCTGGTTTCAAAATCCAATCAAAACAAACAAAATATGAATACGCATTTATGCCCCTGCCCTCGCTGATTCAGCTACTAGGGAATCCAGCTTCGAAATATATAAATTCCCAGCTTCGTGCCTCCTCACCCTCTCTGTCTCTTCCTCTCCCGCAGTCTCCCTTTTCCTTCTTCTTGCTTTTCTCTCCTTCTCTCCGTTTGACTCTCGACCATATAAGTGGTGGTGAATCAGAGAGAGTTGGAGCTTTCTGCAGTGCTCGTCTCTCATATGTAATCTGCACAAGGTAGCTGTAAGTGGCAGCTAATGGCCAGTGACATCTTCTCTGGCTGGAACAGGGTTTGCTTTGGAAAATTGGTACGACAAACACATTTACGTTGCCAGAGCGAATACATATCAAAGGGAGAAAGCAATGAGTATGAGCTACAAAAAGCACTCTTCTCTCGCTCTCTCACTCTCTCGCTCTCTCACTCTCTCGCTCTCTCACTCTCTCGCTCCCCTTCTTTATTGGCACCATAGAGATTTTCTCAGTGCGTCTTTGAGTTGCGCAGGATACACGTACCGCACTTTTGCGCGTAGTTTGGCACTGAGATTTTAAAAAGTCAAACGGGCTAGAGCAGTAATGTTGAGTAGATACTCATATTTTCCGGCTAATTGGTAATTTCTTGGCAGTAAAGAAAATATTCTGATGAAAATTCAAAGGTCGGCTGCTAGGTGGCTCAATCTGTTAAAGGCCCACATGCATAGTTTTCGTGTTTTTGAGCTTTTCACATCATCCTGGAGCTTTTCAAATGTTTTCCATACTGGTTCAAGTAAAAAATTAGCAATTTTGGTCAACGTATGCATATTTTATGGTTTAAATGTGATGTTTCCGAGTTCTTAGTTAAACGATTTTCCACGTGACATGACGTATGTTTTCGCATCGTTTGTCAGAGTTGCAATCCGAATGTGTACCATAGACCGTAGACAGCGGCGGAGTTTCTGACTTTTCAAAAAACCTACGTCACTGCCCTTTGCTAACGTTTTGAGGGAGTTTCAGATATTAAACCCAGGAAGAGAATGCCGATGCGTGTGGGCCTTTAAGGCATGTGGTGCATGGATGCTCCTCACGGTCTCGGATTGAACGTAAGGCGACGCATGATTGGCAAATGCGTTGCCCAGGGTATGGGAGGGTTCAGTCAGTTCAGGGTCTGCATTTCGGCACTCTCTAGTCACCCCCGCTGGGCTATCGGGTGCCCTTAGACTGCATGTCAGAGCCGCATACGAAAGGTCTTCCTCCAACTACACTCCAAACCGTGGTTTGTTTACGCTTCTGAATCGGGGTTCAAACATGAACACGGTTGCGGTTGTAGACAGTTGGTATTTCCAAAAACCAAAAGAGAAAAAAAAAGATTTGTCATGAGATGTGGCGATTTGCGATGGCGACCATTTTAGAGCAAGTAAGGGGAAATTCCCTGGACAGTTTTATGATACAGTTTTTTATAATCCTGAAGGAGCTGAGGGTACATGCATGAATTATGTGTGTTTATTATTCCTCCTGGGCCTTGTTTTGCACGCAGGTCTTCCACACATATCAGAGGCAGACGGTCTCTATAGTCTCTGCCCCCTGCTGGAACTCTAGGCTTAATCCCAAAGCAACGGAGCTGTCTGCAGCGCACAGGGAAATGTAATATATCTGAACCCCCCCAGAGACACACATGCGCACAGATATGTACGCACACACATAAGACGGACAAGCACACACCCATAATACACACACGCAGACAAGAAAGACCTGTCTAAAAGTAAGCAGGTGCTATTACACATATTGTACATATTCATTTACACACACACTCGCACACGCAAACATAACCTGAATACACACTGACAGACATGTATGCGCACACACACAGACACATTCCCACAGAGCCGCATATGACACAACACTAGTATAAACAGTAATGAGTGTGGAATGTGAGTTCGCAGGCCCCTAAGACATCGCTGAGTCTGATTATTAATCAGTGAGTGTGGAATGTGAGTTCGCAGGCCCCTAAGACATCGTTGAGTCTGATTATTAATCAGTGAGTGTGGAATGTGAGCTCGCAGGCCCCTAAGACATCGCTGAGTCTGATTATTAATCAGTGAGTGTGGAATGTGAGCTTGCAGGCCCCTAAGACATCGCTGAGTCTGATTATTAATCAGTGAGTGTGGAATGTGCGCTCGCAGGCCCCTAAGACATCGCTGAGTCTGATTATTAATCAGTGAGTGTGGAATGTGAGCTCGCAGGCCCCTAAGACATCGCTGAGTCTGATTATTAATCAGTGAGTGTGGAATGTGAGCTCGCAGGCCCCTAAGACATCACTGAGTCTGATTATTAATCAGTGAGTGTGGAATGTGAGCTCGCAGGCCCCTAAGACATCACTGAGTCTGATTATTAATCAATGAGTGTAGAATGTGAGCTCGCAGGCCCCTAAGACATCACTGAGTCTGATTATTAATCAGTGAGTGTAGAATGTGAGCTTGCAGGCCCCTAAGACATCACTGAGTCTGATTATTAATCAGTGAGTGTAGAATGTGAGCTTGCAGGCCCCTAAGACATCGTTGAGTCTGATTATTAATCAGTGAGTGTGGAATGTGCGCTCGCAGGCCCCTAAGACATCGCTGAGTCTGATTATTAATCAATGAGTGTGGAATGTGAGCTCGCAGGCCCCTAAGACATCACTGAGTCTGATTATTAATCAATGAGTGTGGAATGTGAGTTCGCAGGCCCCTAAGACATCGCTGAGTCTGATTATTAATCAATGCTTGGCCTTCTCACCACAAACAACCCCCCAGAAATAAATACTGCCCCTGTCTCTGGAAAAAGCCAAACGGCAGACAAAAATGAAATCTTAGAAGACTTTTAAAAAATGACTTCTCAAAAAGAGGGGGAAGGGGGTGGGGGGGGGTTACAGGGAGAGTTTGCTCCTCCATCTTTGTGTGGTTCTCTGGTCATGGCGCAGTCTCGGTCAGTGCACAACCTGCTGGGCTAGCCCTCTCCTGCTTAGAGCGGAGCGGACACTAGGGAGTGTGGAGTTTCAGCCCTCCTGAGGTGTTGGGTTTCCGTGAGGAGACGCGTCTGACAGCGTCACGGATCAAGAGAGGGGTGGAGGGAGGGAGGGAGGGAGGGAGGGAGAAGTGAAAGAGGGGTATGGCAAGAGAAGAAAGAGAAGAGTTCACTTCAGAAGAAGAGTCAGGGGGAGGACAGGAATGGTGAAAAAATAAAGAGATAAAGAAAGAGACAGAGGAGAGGAAAAACAAGGGGAGGAGGGGGAACCTCATCCTGGAACAGCCAGCAACAAGAGCCACCGCTGACTCCACCTCCCTCCCTCCCTCACCCCTCCCTCTCTCTCTCTCTCTCTTTCTCTCTCTCACTCTCTCACTCTCGCTCTCTCAAAGCAGACTCTCGGAGCCCCGTTATGTGACTAGTCCATCTGAACAGAGCGCAGAGAGACTGAGGTGAACATTTTATACCTTCTTTTCCTCTCAAAGATGAAATCTTAAAAGAACTCTGGACTGCCTTTTAAAATATATACATATATATGTGTATTTATTTCCCTGCCGTGGTCTTGCCATGCTGATTTGACGGACTGTAGATTCTGTGGGATTTCTTTTCTGGCTGTTTGTCAGCAGGGAGTTTTTGTTAATGTCCGCTCACACTTTTTTTGGGGGATACATTGCCGGCGATATCACTGGAGTGAGTGTGCTCGTGTAAGTGTCTGTGTGTGTGTGTGTGTGTGTGTGTGTGTGTGTGCTGTGCCATGCCCTCGGCTGGAAGACTTGTGGCCAGAGATCGGGGTACAACATGAAAGGGGGAGGCCAGAGCCAGCGGGGGTGCTCTTGCCCGCACTTGTTCCGGAAAGTCCTGGCCAAGTGCGGTTGCTGCTACGCCCGGGTTCGAGGTCAGTGATCCCCTTTATAACCTGCCGTTTCCGCTAGCGACTGTGCACATTCTATCAGGGGGCGTAGTGGATCGCTCTCTCTCTCTCTCTCTCTCTCTCTCTCTCTCTTTCTCTCTCTCTCTCTCTCTCTCTCTTTTTCTCTGTCTCTCTCTCTCTCATGTGAACTCTTTGTCTCCTCAATTGGCCGATTTCTCCTCCCCGTGTGTACCTCTTTTTTAATCTCAGCTCCTGTCTCTACTCCTGGTCTCCTGGTCCCTCGCACATGCCCCCCCCTACCTCCTCTGATCTCAACTCAGAGATCTCCCTCAGCTGAATCAACAGATGTCTATTACTGTACTCGGAGAGAGAGAAAGAGAGAGAGAGAGAGAGAGAGAGAGAGAGAGAGAGAGAGAGAGAGAGCTTATGTTGTATTCTTCTATTTAATCATTAGTTGAACGCTGTTGCTCTTTTTTTCCCCTCATTGACATTTTCTTTGGTAGCTGATTTCACGCTGGTAAAGCCCCCTAAACTTCAGTTTTCAACTGAAGTTTATACTGAGGCAGAAAGGGAGGCACAGAGACTGGAATACTGTGGTGCTCAGTGTAAGGTTGCCAAGTTATTAAATCTCCACTGACTTAAGGTTGCCAAGTTGAGGTCCCATGTTAATTTCCCCAGTTTTCCCTGCACTTTAGCACAGATGTCTGTTTGTAAACAGTGGTGCTAACTGAGTGGTAAATGAATTACAAAAAGGACAACTAAAAATGTATCATTTGTACCCACAGTGCAATATATATATTGCAACCCACAAGTACAAATTGCAAGTATATATTGCAAGTACAAACTCTTACCTGAACTAGCTACATATTACAATGACAGTAAAATAATACATACGCATGCATGCTCAAGTACCGTGAGTTTTATAGTGTAGAGGGCTGTGTGGAGTTAATCAGGAACATGGGGAGTGTATTGGCTCCCATGGAGCAGGCCTGGATGTATGGGATTAGGGTGGCCCAGCCTATGTGGTATGCACCCCTCTGGAGGTCTGCATCGTCTAGGTAATGCACAGCACAGCACACGGTGTCACAGACCCACTGCGACGCACTTCGTCCTTCCCAACAAACAGCCGACAGTTCAGGAAAACTCAAATAAAGAGCGGTGCTTGAGTTTCCAGAAAGTGAAACCATGAATCGAAGAAGGTTCTCACTGAAAAGGGTCTGTTCAATTCATTTGAGAAAAAGAAAACCAGAGCGCTGTTCGTTAATGAAGTGAAAATTGCCTTTATTGATTGCCATGTCCTTGTAGGAAATTATGGCCTAATGAGCTTCTGTCAGGGCTTTGCAATGCATTGCCATTCTTACCCAGCGTTTTAAAAAAAAAAAATCATTTTTCTGTCATTTCTATGGTTTCTGAATTCACAATAATAGTGTGGGATATGACTGACATATATATGCACGTATCTAATAATAATCTAAATATATCGTATTACAGTTCCGAGCAAATGTGCATTAGATTGTAGGTTGGCTTGAATCCATGGTTTCTGAGTTCACGTTGCACCTCAGTATTGTGTGGGTACTGAAAGATCTTCATAGGGTTCAGGGCAGAAGTGCATCAGATCAGAGGTTTTGGTTTGAAGCTGGGTCTGATGTGAGCTGAAACTCCCCCTTCCCAGGGGGATTTAGACCCTCTCAGCATCCTTGGGATTGAGAAACCTGCTGCGTTTTGCATTTACACCAGGACTGCCCACACAGCTATTTCTATTGGCTTAGACCGCAACACATGGCAAGCACATCTAGTATAGATCCAGCAGCTGTTTGTGAGCATGTGAGGTCACTGAAACCTTAAGGTAATTTTAATATAAATTCTTAAATGTGCTTTTAAATCTTTAAGATCATATCAAAATAATTTATCTCAATCTGTTTCAGTCATTAACCTTGGCAGTTAATAATCTTTGTCTTATATACCGCACGTGCACACACACACACACACACACACACACACACACACACACACACACACACACACATACCACACAAACCACACACACACACACACACACACACACACACATACCACACACACACATACCACACACACACACACACACACACACACACACACACACACACACACACACACACACACACACACACACACAAATGCACATACTCATAGGAATGACTGTGTACCAGTGACACTGCTAGATGAGTCATATTTGCTAAAGTAGCTGCTTCTGGCCATTACTGTCTGTTGGGCACTTAATGTGTACTTAATTAGCATGTGATGCGAGACCCAAGACCCCACGCACATGACTTTAAAGCCCACCGACCAAAGACCAACTGTCTTCACACTACAAACTTCCGTCTGATAAATGTGACGTTAACATCTTGTATGCAACGCCACGAGTTTGGAATGTGTCCCGCGTGCTGTAAAATTGATACAGGTTACAGCTCTTGTAAATAGTTAAACCGTCTGTGTCTTTTTTCCACCAAAAAGGATCTCGGCTCTAGAGCTTCTCTTTTTTGTTTCAGCTGAAAGCACTCAGTTTACACAGTGCTGAGAAGGGCGACAGACAGACTGTAATTGTAATAACATTAAACAGCAGGCATGAAGTCCCCAACACCTGCTGTGTGTTTATATCCCACACAAAACCTGGAGCTCCTTCTATAAAATATTTATCATAGACTGAACTGCAGTGCAGTGGAAGACGTGTGTAATGGAAGATTTGGGTATGGGAAAAGTTGGGCGCACATGTATGCGCACACACACACGTGCACACACTTGCAAACGGGCATACTCATACACGCGCACAAACGCACATGTATATGTATGCATATGCATGCACACATCTGGGCAGTCATGTATATGCACAAGTACACGCATGTCCACATACACGTATATACACACAGACATGCACACACACACACTTGTACAGTTGTACACGTATTCGCAAATGCACTCACAAGCAGGCATACACATACACTCATACATGTACAGACACATGCATTCAAACATGCACACACCCACACAGTCATGTATATACAAATAATCATATAGGCACAAACAATGCCTATATGCACCAACTGTACTCTTGTGTTTTCACTGGTAAACTGGATTACTTAACTTGGCAAAGTCAGCGTTGGCAGTGTGTGAGTTTACGCTGCAATGCCACAGAGATGTTTATACCACTCTGTTACAGCGCTATATATCAAATGGGTACATACAAAGACTATAACCTCCAGCGAGTTTGATTTGTTAGTACCGTAAGCATTGTGTTTGTCAATGAACAAACTCCCGTCGTCCAGGCAAATGGGCTCGATTCCTCTGTATTCTCAGTTGCCCCTTCATGGTGCAGTGAAACCACAAGAGGGTTTAAAGCCTCGCGATTCAGTCTTTGTCAGCAGTGATTTTTTTAAACCAATATTTAGCACCTTTTGTTTCTTTTTCCACCAGTTTGGAGTTTTCAGTTGTACTTGTTGGCCCGATATGACATCCTCTGTCAGTTCCGGAGGGCACGAGCTGGTTTGTCCGTCCCCCTAAGTGCGTGCAGTCGGCCGCTGTTTCTTTATCCTTCTCCGGTCCACCAGCTGAGCAGCGCTCAGGGAGGACTGTGCTTCATGCGCGGTTGGTGCAGGCTGACTTCAGGGGGCCAATCGGCCGGGGGCGTTGCTCTCGTTCAGTGAGGCAGTGCAGAGACGCGCTGACTGGAAGGTGTCCTCTCCGGGTGCTGCTCTTGCCAACTGTGCAATATGTCGCAGGGCTGCCTGGCATCTCTTCTGTACACTGCACTAAAAATTAATGTTTTAGTGAGGGAGCGGTGGTGGGGGGGGGAGGGGAGGGGTTATTATTGCTTTCAAACAAATCCGGCAGAATTCAGTTTCCATCGCGCTCAGCCATCCAGCTAAGCTGTTGAGCAGAAGTTGTGCTCTCTATACCGAAAGTATAGACAGGAAAAGAAAATGGTCTGCACAGTTCAGCTTTGTATTCGGCCTTCTTGGGTGGGACCTTGTGTGAGAATCTGGGTTCAGGGGTCTTGTTTTTGAAAAATGATCGTACATCTGTGGAGCTTCCTGGGTTCCGATCTGCTCTCCCTCTTCCTTCAGCCCCAAGTGGTAAAATGGCCGCTCTTGTGTTTTTCATAAACATGCTCAAAAGCCCACCGCGATATATAAAAGACCTATGTTTGTAAAGTGGTTGAAGATCATGAGATGAAAGGCGTTATAAATACGTTTCAGTATTAACTGGAGGGTCAAGCCAGAACGTTGAGTGTTTTGGGTGCACTGGCAGAGTCGTTGGTATGACCCGTTTTTCAAGTGTGAAAACCAAATCTAGCATCCATTTCTACAAAAGACCATTTGAAGTCATGAAAAAATTAGAAATGAGGTCAGTTATTCTTAAGGTGAGGGCCAACATATTAAATGATGGTTTTCGCCTGAGTTCCCCTTTAACTTGCAAATAAATGCAGGCATTTATTTTTGTCTTCACCAACACTAGGCAAGTACATTTTGGTGGTTGCTATCTTTGCCAAATGGCAAATGTGGTTGTCAAGAAAAATTATTTGCCTGTTAATTGTGAATCAAAAATAATGTTGTTTGAAACCCACATTTTTATATGAGAGTGATACAGCTCAAGTTATTTCAGAGCAGCTACTGGCAGAATTTATATCCTGGTAGCTGAAATTGAAAAAGTTGGGGAAAAAAGGTGAGTAATTGGATGGCAGGGATACAACTGTATTGACTACACACTACACAGTCAGTGTATAATGGAGTTTGAACATTTTCCCTTGTTGTGGAAGGTATTTGATCTCACAGCTTCGGTGAACTGCCAACCCAATGACATCAGCACCTGTAGACTATCACACGCGCACACACACACACACACATGCATGTGTGTTATGATGTTTGGAGGAAACACAAAGAGAGATGAGGACCTATAGTGGTTGTATACAGTGCGTCTTTGGTCAGAGCAGTGGATTCTGGGATGAGCCATGTGACGAGTCTGCAAGCTGTGATTGGCCACCCGATGAGTGCTCTCGGGTAGGAGTGACAGTTTATGGTGCAAGAGCTTTGCTGTGACATGTTTCTTGTCCCAAACAATTTTACACTTGTGAATTTTCATCAACAGCGTGTTCTGAGGTACCCTATATGTGTACGTGAGGAAGTGTGTGTGTGTGAGAGAGAAAGAGAGAGAGAGAGAGAGAGAGAAAGAGAGGGAGAGAAAGAGATCTAGCAAGCATGGTGTGTGCGTGAGAAAGAGAGAAATCTAGTAAGCATGGTGTGTGTGCGTGAGTGTGGGTGCGTATGTGTGTGTGTGTATACATACATATGCATGTGCAAGCTCATACATGTGTGTGCGTGCATGAGTGTACTTGTGGGAGTATCCGTGTGAGTGTGTTTGTATCTACGTCCTTTAATATACACAGTGTGCTCAATCATTGCAGCAGTAACAGAGATCACATGGCCTGACTGGACGAAGCGCAGCTAGGGCACTGAACTGCACCAGTGACGAGGCCTTCCTCTTTCGAGAAGACCAGACACATAAAATAAATGCCTGAGTGAGAGAAAAAAGATAGCTTGCAGAGGGAGCACAAATATAGGCTTTCAGAAGCTCAGCTGATTATATGTATTTTCCACAGCTTCTCAAGAGTTCACAGCACATAATTACCCACAATGCACTTTTAATTAGACTTCAGGAAGCCTCATTACAAATGTGAAATCCTGTATTAATGTAAGAAGCAAGCAAACATCTATTTTTTTATTTTTTATTGCCGTTGTTGCTATTTCTATTAATAGTAATATACATTTCTAATAACAGTAATGATAATAACAACAGAAACAACAATAATAACATGGGAGAGCACTATAGGGTTAATGAATGAACACTAATTAATGGACACTTAAAGGACACGATTACTTAATGAAGGGCTAATGATTCATCGTGTAACAGGGTTGAATGCACTCAGGTGGAGCCGCTGGTTGGTTAGCCGATGCTAAAATTATTCTAGCGGCTTGAATGAGAGGCTGCACCTGCGTGCGAAAGTAGCCCTCTTCTAAAAATGAACCCCTCTATAAAGCTTCTGTTAAAACATGCGTGCTGTGTGGATAACAAAGAGAGGAGTAGCATCCTGCTGCTAATGGCTGATAGTGCTTTGTATTTATTTAATATTAATAAGAACAAATCCCTTGTCTGCAGATGAAATCGCCTTGTTTTGTTTCCCCTGCCATGACAGTGGGGCAGTTGGGTAAGATGTCCCAGACTAGAGAGTTGAGCTGCACGGGGGCAGGGCTAAATAGTCATGTTCTGTGATTGGCAGGTGATTTGGACCAATAAGTAGGGAAATTCCCAGCAGGTTCTGTTCTCCTCAAAAGGAGAATCCAATCTGTCTTGATGGATTGCTCTGCACCTCCTATCTCTAATCAAGGCAGATAATCACATTGCCTTCAGACTGGAGATGGAACCTGTACTCTCCTCTCCTACCTGTGGCACTAACAAGGTTTTATGAACCTTGAATGAATGAAGTGCTGGCACAATACCTGACCTGTGTGTGTGTGTGTGTGTGTGTGTGTGTGTGTGTGTTTACAAGTTGAGTTACAATGTAAACTCCCCCCCCCTTCCTTAAAATAATTATTCTATGCTTTTCCACTACATTACAAAATTAAACTAAGTTATGATCATACTGTGGACAATTATGCTTTGAAAGTTAAAAAATTGTTTCTGACAATCCACCTGTCTCAGAATATACTGTATCGGTGCATGAGATGGTGAATCCATGCTAGATCAGTACATTTTGCCAGTTTTTTCCTATCGCTGAGATGGGGGCGAATGCATGTTGTACCGATAATGGACTGTGTACGTGACACACTGAATGTATGTTGTACCGATAATGGGCTGTGTACGTGACACACTGAATGTATGTTGTACCGATAATGGACTGTGTACGTGACACACTGAATGTATGTTGTACCGATAATGGGCTGTGTACGTGACACACTGAATGTATGTTGTACCGATAATGGGCTGTGTACGTGACACACTGAAGAGTCTTTTTCCTGCCCCTTTTTTTAGTACTATTATCTCCCTCTTGGTTTTAATACCCCGTCACACTGCGACAGTGTTCTTCATCAGTATGTGATGGTGCAGATTAGCAGAGGCTATGCGCTGCTGCTGCTGTTAGTTGAGCTGCGCAGCCGTGCCTCGGTCTGCAGTATCTGCGCAGCTATGTGCAGGCAGACTGCAGGCAGGGGCCCCATTGAGCTGCTCTTTAGCGATGAGGCTAGGGAAACCCTCCTGACCGAAACCCACCCTCCCTCTCTTTCTGGACACCGTGGCCAATTCTACCGTCACCGGCGCCGTCAGGATTCAACCTTGAGCAAAACCACCGCGCGCCGTCGGCCTCCATGTTGCATTCAAACACTATGATTAAATGATGGAGTCACCGCTTGCCCCGCCCACGTAGCCTCATTGTGCCATCACTCGTCTGTAGTTACTGTGGTTCTCTCAATCCTCAAAGTACACCCTCCCCCCGCTCTCTCCGATCAGAGCTGGTCTCCTCCCTGCCGTTGTGGTGCGTAGGAGTTCAATACAAAATGAGAAGCCTTGAAAGACATTGAAAGTGGAATGATAGCGGCGTATTAACTCTGTAGAGATCCAGCCTGTATACAGTACTCAGAAAGGTGATAATTAATATGGATAAAAATAACGCCCTGTTTTAAGCCGGCGGCGTCTGTCGCTACGTTCTGCCTCGGCTGCTGCCGACACTCCCGCACTCTTAAGTGCCGTTCAGAGAGAGAGGGAGAGAAAGGAAGAAAGTAAAAAATAGAGAGGGAAATATTACAGATGCCGGCAGCCAGGAGAAAGTATGAATTATGAACGGGCCGAGAGAATCGCAGATAGCCGCTGTTACCGGACCCGGGGGGATTGTGTGTCAGAGATAAAGAGGGTAACAAAATGAAGAGAATAAAAAAAGAAGAAAAAGACGTATCCTCCTGAGCACAGTTTGTGCACTAAGTATAATAGCGGGTCAGGTTACAGGCGGAGCGTTTTCTCACAGCGCCGTGTTTGCAACGCGCACTCATCCCCTCGTCTCATCTGTTCTTTCCTTGTTTTCCAAGCGCTTTTACTCCCTACTGCTGCAAGTTCGGGGGGGGGGGGTTTGACTCGAGCAGGGGAGAGGGGGAGGGAGAGGTTCAGTGGACGTAGACAATCGCGGAACGCGAGGGAAGGCGGAAAAGTTTGGGAAGGGTCGCCCGTCTGTCCCCGAGGGTCAGTCGATTCAGGACTCGAGGGCCCCCTTTCCTCCTCCCCGTTCATCTCTCTCTCCCTCTGCCCTCATCTGAGGTCAGTCTGTTTCCCATTATAATAAAAGCAGCCCCACTGCTTATGATGGACTGACATCTTGGGTCTGTGGTTTTGATGGACTGTGAGGTCTTAGGTTTGTGATTCTCACAGGCTGTGATTTTACAGGTCGGTAGTTCTAATGGACTCGAGTTCTCTGGTCTGTGGTTCCTTATCAATATTAATTAATAATCAGAACCACAGGCCGAAGAGCCCCTTAACAATATTAACATTAATTGATAAGGGGCTCTTCGGCCAGTGGTTCTGATGGATTCTGCCGTTTAGGGTCTACTGTAGCGTAACTACTGATGCGCGGGTCTGTACTCGGCCTGAAACTTCATTGCACAGCTCAAGAAATGTGCAGCCAAGCGATAACTGCAGTAGCGGTAATAACCCTGTGCGCCAAGTGACCCCTGACCCCAACTCATGTGCTACACTTTCAGAAGATGTGACAGTGAAGTGATGGGCCTATGCTCAATTATGACTGGGCATTGCTAATCTGGTGGAGAGATAAACAAAAAAAACAATAAATCATAGGAACAAATGCCGATTGTGATGTCACAGTGGTCAGCTCCTCTTCCTGTGATGTCATCACTCAGAGAAGATTGCCCCCCCTGCCATTAGCTTATAAGGCAGAACTTTATCCCTGCATGCATTATGGGAAACTACTGTGAAAATAGCAGAGAGAAATTAAAAGAATGCAAGGCAATTTAAGGCCCTTCTCAGATAAATAGTGGCGGATATTTTTACACGATTCGCCCCCTTCTCCCTCGCTCTCTCCCGGTTGTGACGTCTCAGACATTCTCTCACTGGCACACACACACACACACACACACACACACCACACACATACACACACAGGCGTGCACAGCTTGCTTTCCAGGATGAGAGTCTTTGGGCAGAGAGTCATATGATCTGCCTGTGAGGAATTTGAACATCAACTGGATCATTCCTGGAGCAAAAGTCTCTCTCTGTTTATCTGTCTCTCTCACCGGAAATATCCCCCTCTCTGGCCCATCTCTTCGGTCTTGTCTAGTCGTCTCAAATTCAAGTACAAAATTCCTTATTAGCATGTTGTACTTGAATACATTACCAAAACTTTACAGAAACAAACATTAACAGTATTGCGCTGTGTAGTAGACACACGCAGAATGTATTTTTACCGTGCGTTCTCTCTCCCTGTGTGGGGTGTGCAGCGGGGAAGATTTGGGGACTCCTCATTAACTCAAGGAGCGCATTCCAAACCTTGTTTAGTAAAGCAGAGGGAGACAGGAACGAGACGTTCCCACAGGGAAATGAACCCTCCTCATCCCCAGCAATACTCTCAGGGCTCCTCATACGCTGTGGGACAGAGCTAAATACAAATAGAAAACAAAACTGCGTATTAGAACACGTGTTAGAGGAAAGGATTATTTGTTGAGTATATTGTAAATATATAAAAATGATTGTCACAATATATTAAAAATATACTGCAGTATATTACATTTCCATAAGGGACTAAAACCATGAAATATTAATTGATAAGGGGCTCATTAGATGGGGTTCTTTCAATTAATTATATATACTACTCAAAAGAAGTTAAGGGTCAAAAATATTTGTGCATTATAAATATCAGCTAACGAGCTAAAATGGTGACGACTAATGACAAAATAATTAGTTTGATGGCTCAAGAACAGAAAACACAAAACAAAAAACTTTTGATTAGACACTAGTTTATTACCCTGATGAAAAAAAGTCATGCACCCCCCCAAAATGATGATGTGATGATGAATGGAAAATGCTGAATACATATTGATAAAATTGGCATGCATGGAATGACACTCATGCAAAACACGTGCAAATGGTGCATGAGGTGTCACAATGTAGTCTGACTAAGTTCATGCTTCAAATCCATGAAAAGGAAATCTGGGTTGACTTAAAAAGTTTCTAAAGATAAGTGCAATGACTGCATGTCCCATAATAACGTGATGTCTATAGTCCAAATGACAACCAAAAAGGGGGACATTCTAACCCTATCTGGTTTAAAAAAAACATACTTACAAAAATGATAAAGATTTTTCCTTTGACCCTTAAATTCTTTTGAGTAGTATATTTATGCACAAATGGAGTTGGTATGAAAAATTAACACTGGATTCATCAAACCGTGTGGGAAAGACAAATTTTTTCGTATTCGCATACATATGTTCATACAAGCGCGTTCACGTTATTTCGTGATTAGCGTTATTCCACGCCCATGAATTGCCTTATATTGAGGTTGTCACTTCCATTTAAAGGTCTATACGAAGTCAAAATGGCCCAGAAAAAGCAAAAGAAAGAATTATTCCAACATTGAAATCTAAGTTTTACCACACAGTTTCTTGGACTTTTTAAGATATAGAATTTTTATTTATCTGTCAACAGTAATAACTGACATTATTGTGTACATGCACAACCACAGTAAATAGGTTAGTCAGCCTGGTACATCCTCCATAAGTCCTCTTCAATAATTGAGAAATAAATTTGATGTGAATTTTCAAAATAGTTTTCTCAAGGATTACATCTGGCAGTTTGTGAGCTTGATGCATCCTGAAGTGATTCTCATGGATCCGAGCTGCGTAGCACAATTTCAATTTCGAGCACAAGATACGCGTGTCATATGCGCAGTTGAAATCGTGTCAGCTTTGAGTGAGAGCAACCATTAAGTTGAGTGCCTGTGTCCCAGTATGGATGGGAAGGGAGAGTCTGATGCTCTTACGTGATAGGTTTCTAAGTGAGAGATGCGCCAAGCGAAAATGTTTGCTTTGGCGGCTCTCCAACAGGAAGTTTATGACTAAGCTCGGTGCTACAGGCCAAACTGTTTACAGAGAGCGGTGCGAATGAGGGCGGGGCCGCTCTGGAGATATAGCCGCTAATAACCCTCCCCCGGCTCAGCTCAGCCGGGCACTTCCCCTCCCCCTCACAGTAGCAATTGTCAATCTGTTTGCCACCTTGGAAATACAGGAGTACGGAGGTCAAAGGTCATTAGAAGACCGGGTGGGCCGGTAAAGCCAAGCAAGGCCGGAAAGCTCCCTACTTTTTGTTTGCCTCTTACTGTATTGGGGCTCTGGTTCACTGCTGCCATTCTAAGGTTTCCTATGGCCAGTGTTAGATGCTGACTGTCAAAGAGGCAGCTATAGGGGGTCATATCACTGGTGAAAGTGGGCACGCCCCCAGAGGGCCCATTTACTTTCAAAAACTTGGAGACCCAAGGTCCACTAGGAGTCCCAGGGGGCCCTCAGAAAGATAGAAAAACATTTTTTCTTTTTTTTCAGACGTACGTATATACTACATATATGTACGTATATACTATATTTATATTGATTTGAAATATTTTGAAATATTTTTCTAACTGACTTAGACTTTCTGCTGAAGTGGAGCTCTATGCTCCACCCACTCTATATCTGGGACAGGAGATAAGCTGTCATGAAAGACCCCCTGTTCAAAATCAGGCTCTGCTCGTGAAATCTGATTATTTGTGAGGAAAGCATTCCCTGCCTTTCATCTCAGGGCCACACGGAAACCGCCTGATCTCTCTGTGTTAAATGAGACCCAATTGGTTCATTTCATTGTGTTGTAACATTTTTCTGGGTTGCACGCCGCTGAAGAAACATGGCTTATCTTTAGCTTTCAGAAGGAGAGCGTGTGGATCAGTGACGGGTGCGCTTTTAGGAACGGCTCGGTGTGTAAGTGGATTATTCTGCATGCGTATACACACGTGTGTTTTGATTCTGTGTCTTTTGTGAAGGTGTCCCTCGTTCGCCTCCTCATGGGTTTTGTTGCTATGGCAATGCGAGCGAGTGGCAAAACCCAGACACGGAGAGGAGAGAGGAGGAAATTTGAGCTCAGAGGCTCTGGCGTAGATGGATGAAGCTCGATCGCCGGAGCGGGTCTTGTGCTGGCGCTTCCGTGCTTGTGTTTAAGCTACTGCCGAATGATCACGTCCACAGCTCTGGGGCTCCCCTGAGAATTCTTTGTGTTTGGTTTTTTCTTGGGAATTCAGCCCAGGATGGGATTCTGTTAAAGACTGGCTGTGTCTCAAACCGCATACTTCCATGCTCGGCACTACCATGCTCCAGAGTACGCACTCCAGTCAAGGCTTAGGAGTACGCATTCGCAACATGGTAGTATGCGCTTTGAGACTCAGCTATTGATTTGGAACAGATCTTCCACAAGCTGCTGATCTCCCATTGGTTCACGGGTGTGGTGATGTCACAATGCACAGGCCTGGTGATATCACAGTGAAAAAGCCTGATGTCTGTATTCTCACTGTTTACATTGCCCAAAGTTGAAAAGAAAAGCAGAAACACTGCAGGTTTCATTTAACTTTATGGCATCTGTGATAAATTGCTTACTGTACAAACAGAAACTGCAACCCGAAGGCATCATGCTTCAGTGCTGGTGAAAAAGTTACTCTTTGAGCCGAAACCTTTAGCAGATGTCACATGATTAGAAATATGGGAGAGGTGGAGGCTGCGCAATTCTTCTAATTGAGGTATTTTTCAAGCTGGTGCAGATGCCGCACTGCTGGACAGTAACAGCAGAGACAGAAGCAGCCTGGGGAAAAAATGAAATGGCCAAAAGCCAAAAAAAACTATATTAGAATTCTACAGCTTCTACATGGAATGTTAGGTTCTTCAAAACTTTTCTGCCAATATTCTGTGAACTTGCACCTCTTAAAAATATTTTCCCCCATATCATTACTTTTCACACGTATATTTTGCAGTTTCGTCATGTCCACTCGTCTTTGATGTTCAATTCTGTGCTTTTGCTGGCTTCATTTCCGCTTATTCCCTTTTTTGTGACTTTTTTCCCTCCTATCCCTGGGATTCATGTTTAAATCAGCATTTTAAGTGTTGGGAGGGAAAGGCCGGCAGTGTATAAATTAAAGGTGTTATTTATGTGGCGGTGCCCTAGAGCAGACCGGGGCTGTGTCTCTACGGGCCGGCGCCCGTGGCTGCGGTCCAGCCGCTGCGGGTCTTGTTCTGGCGGTATCGAGCACAGCTGGGCTAACGCACCTGAACGGCACGTTCCGGCTCATTCCGGCTCTTTTTAGAATTTCTGTTTTTTTGTTTTTGCCTCTTGGTCAATAGCATTTCAGCCAGTTTCCGTAATTCAGTAGGCCAAGTATAAACATTCCACTCGTCCGCCGCTTGTTTTATTAGCAGAAGCCCTTCTCTAGTGACTTACATGCTCTCCTCTTATAGAGCTGAGGAATGCATTTTGCTTTAGGTCGAGTCTCAGTTAAATGCAAGCAGTGGTGTGACCGGGAGGAATGGGCGTTTGTATGAAAGGAGGCACGAGCTGAACTGAGTAGTTGGTCAGTATCCGTGTGTCTGCTGCTGGGATTGGAGAGATTGCGTTCCTCACTGGAAGAAATATGTCACTCAAACAGGCCCGACAGTTGAGCTCCTTTTGTGTTTTAATGAGTGTGTGTGTGTGTGTGTGTGTGTGTGTGTGTGTGTGTGCATGCATAGTATACATTGTTATCTGGGGGAAAAAAGAAAGAGAGTGGGGGAGAGACAGAGAGAGAAATAGACAGAATAAGCAATGGGAGAAAAAGTCAGTGAGTGGGTTTGAGAGACAGAAAAGGAGGTACAAAACACAACCCTTATTGAGCACCTTAAGCCTAATGACCACGACAGGCCCTGTGAACACCCTCTCCCCCTGGTTCCTCTGCAGGATTCTCCAGCCCTGTCTAAGGGGCACACAGGGGCAACATTAGAGTGCCACCAGCTCACCTTTCCCCACCTGCCACAGCACTGCAGGGGTGACGGGGCGGGGCTTTAAAGACAGTATCTGAAGCTGCCCCATTGCATTGGGCGAGTAGATGACTGTGGGCGGGCTCATAATGTAAATGGAGCAGCATGTGTTGTGAAGAGGGGAGGGAGCAGGTGGAGGAGAGGGGAGCGACCGTGTGCCAGCGCCCATCAACCCAGAGAAATGAAGAAGGGAAAAAACTGAATCCAGCTCAGGGCATAAACATCATAAAGGGTAAATATTGTTTTGTGTGGGATTTGATTTGATACAGCCATTGACAATAGGCATACACCCACAGAATCACGTAACTTATTAAAAATTCAGAGATGTTTTAAAAGATACATGCATTAAAAATAACGGAGGACAAAAGCACAAAAACAACATGACTCATTGACTGATATTGCTGGTCATGGAAAGATCATCTAAAAGGTAAGCTTGTATTTCAGCATAGTGGGAGCTTAATGACTCGTACTTAGGTTTGGGGCACAGGGAGACAGGTCACCCCCTGTATTTTCATATGAATCTCCCCCAAAGTTGTCCATGAACTCATATATCAGGGACACTCTCTAGAGTGCTTTCTCTCCAGCTCTTTTTTACCTGAAAGGAACCGACAATGAGGTTCACCGCAACCCTTCTCCGTTTCCCCTGAGCTGGCACAATGTGATCTTCAGTTCAGGACCGGCAGAAAAGGACAGCGAGGATTGTGGGAGCTTTTGCCATGGTATAGGGAGATATGCAGAGTGGGCCGGGGTGCCCAGTGCGTAGGTATAGGGGTATGGGGGTGTCCGGCTTTCAAAGCTGATCCAATCAAAGTGAGCCCTGGACTGTTGGGAAACTGTGAGCGATGGGTGGGCAATATTACTGGAGATGGGTGGTCTGTATTTGGGTGTATTTGTGGTCAGTCAGGTGCCTGGTGGAGGGTGTGTGGTCAGTCAGGTGCCTGGTGAAGGGTGTGTGGTCAGTCAGGTGCCTGGTGGAGGGTGTGTGGTCAGTCAGGTGCCTGGTGGAGGGTGTGTGGTCAGTCAGGTGCCTGATGGAGGGTGTGTGGTCATTCAGGTGTTTGGTGGAGGGTGTGTGTGTGTGTGTGTGTGTGTGTGTGAAAGCACATAGCCTAAGTGTATGAAAGACGCAGTGATATTTCAAACAATACAGTGCCCTCGAAATGGACATTTATTTCAGTGGCCTTCGACAAAAAGGGGTGAAGCAGCAGATATCACCAACTGTAGCCCATTAAAGCTGCTTCTTCCTCCATTGTCACCAAACTGTCGCTGGAATGCGTTTTTACTTTTTGCGAACGACAATGACCACAGTGTACGTAGAGCGACAATAGAATTTATAGACTGTCGCTGGACTATAAACTGGCTTTTAGTTGTTTGGGGCAGCCTGCTTCTCTCGCCAGGCAGTAGAGAACAAGTGCTGGTCACACTGGCAGGCAGTAGCAATCAATCACAGACCTGGGCATGGGCCCTCACGGAGCCACGCCTGGCCGCCAGCCAGCAAACGCAAACCGCTGGATCTGAAGGGCCAGAGACACGGGAGGTAGTTTAGAGAAAAAAACAAAACCACCCCCCCCCACAAAACCATAAAAACAAGCTCAGTTAATGGTGTGTTCCCGCTGTCTTTTCTTCTCACAAAGACCAAAAAAATAAGAGAGAGAGAGATAGATGGGGGGAAGGGAGCCAATCACTGAGCCCTGAGCCAAAGTGAACTGAGGCCTTTGCTGAGGTCAGCAAAAAATAATTAAAAAGAGGGGGGGAAAAAGAAAAGTTAGTCTGTGCCATAAATTAAACTCTTCAAAATCAGCCTTTTTTCTGCGTAAAGTGCCCTTTCTGTAACCAGGCGAGGAATCAGAAGGCTTTGCAACTCTCAAATAATCAGGACTGTGGATTTAGACGCCCTCAAGCCTGTGCCTTTCTGGAGTAATTTCAGCAGACTCTCAGATGTGTAACTGAACTGCGCATGATCACCATGCTATTTTTTTCCCTCTCTCACTCTCATTCTCTATCAGCCTCTCTCACCCTCTATTTTTCTCTCTCCCTCTGCATTTCTCTCCTCTCACCCCCCTCTATCTCTCTCTCCCTCTTTCACCCCCCCTCTCTTTCCCTCTGTGTTTGTTCAAGGCCCCACTCTCCTCCCTAAGGACTTGGCCTCTTCCTCCTCTTCTCTCTCCTTCCATTCATCCCTCCATCCCTGGCTGCCTTAGATCTCCTCGCAGATGCCTGCTGGTTCTTATTTGTTTCTTGCGCGTGTGCGTGCGAGTGAGAGAGCGTGAGGGAGACAGAGGGTGCGAGTGAGAGAGCGTCAGGGAGACAGAGGGTGCGAGTGAGAGAGCGTCAGGGAGACAGAGGGAGCGAGTGAGAGAGCATCAGGGAGACAGAGGGAGCGCGTGTGCGTGCGAGTGAGAGAGCGTCAGGGAGATAGAGGGAGCGCGTGTGCGTGCGAGTGAGAGAGCGTCAGGGAGACAGAGGGTGCGAGTGAGAGAGCGTCAGGGAGACAGAGGGAGCGAGTGAGAGAGCATCAGGGAGACAGAGGGAGCGCGTGTGCGTGCGAGTGAGAGAGCGTCAGGGAGACAGAGGGTGCGAGTGAGAGAGCATCAGGGAGACAGAGGGAGCGAGTGAGAGAGCATCAGGGAGATAGAGGGAGCACGTGTGCGTGCGAGTGAGAGAGCGTCAGGGAGACAGAGGGAGCGCGTGTGCGTGCGAGTGAGAGAGCGTCAGGGAGACAGAGGGAGCGCGTGTGCGTGCGAGTGAGAGAGCGTCAGGGCGACAGAGGGAGCGCGAGAGAGCGTCAGGGAGACAGAGGGAGTGCGTGTGAGAGAGAGAGCGTCAGGGAGACAGAGGGAGCGCGTGTGCGTGCGAGTGAGAGAGCGTCAGGGAGACAGAGGGAGCGCGTGTGCGTGCGAGTGAGAGAGCGTCAGGGAGACAGAGGGAGCGCGTGTGCGTGCGAGTGAGAGAGCGTCAGGGAGACAGAGGGAGCGCGTGTGCGTGCGAGTGAGAGAGCGTCAGGGAGACAGAGGGAGTGCTTGTGCGTGCATGCGAGTGAGAGAGCGTCAGGGAGACAGAGGGTGCGAGTGAGAGAGCGTCAGGGAGACAGAGGGAGCGAGTGAGAGAGCATCAGGGAGACAGAGGGTGCGAGTGAGAGAGCGTCAGGGAGACAGAGGGTGCGAGTGAGAGAGCGTCAGGGAGACAGAGGGAGCGCGTGTGCGAGTGAGAGAGCGTCAGGGAGACAGAGGGAGCGAGTGAGAGAGCATCAGGGAGACAGAGGGAGCGCGTGAGCGTGCGAGTGAGAGAGCGTCAGGGAGACAGAGGGAGCGCGTGTGAGTGAGAGAGCGTCAGGGAGACAGAGGGAGCGAGTGAGAGAGCATCAGGGAGACAGAGGGAGCGCGTGAGCGTGCGAGTGAGAGAGCGTCAGGGAGACAGAGGGAGCGCGTGAGAGTGAGAGAGCGTCAGGGAGACAGAGGGAGCGCGTGTGCGTGCGAGTGAGAGAGCGTCAGGGAGACAGAGGGAGCGCGTGTGCGTGCGAGTGAGAGAGCGTCAGGGAGACAGAGGGAGCGCGTGTGCGTGCGAGTGAGAGAGCGTCAGGGAGACAGAGGGAGCGCGTGTGCGTGCGAGTGAGAGAGCGTCAGGGAGACAGAGGGAGCGCGTGTGCGTGCGAGTGAGAGAGCGTCAGGGAGACAGAGGGAGCGCGTGTGCGTGCGAGTGAGAGAGCGTCAGGGAGACAGAGGGAGCGCGTGTGCGTGCGAGTGAGAGAGCGTCAGGGAGACAGAGGGAGCGCGTGTGCGTGCGAGTGAGAGAGCGTCAGGGAGACAGAGGGAGCGCGTGTGCGTGCGAGTGAGAGAGCGTCAGGGAGACAGAGGGAGCGCGTGTGCGTGCGAGTGAGAGAGCGTCAGGGAGACAGAGGGAGCGCGTGTGCGTGCGAGTGAGAGAGCGTCAGGGAGACAGAGGGAGCGCGTGTGCGTGCGAGTGAGAGAGCGTCAGGGAGACAGAGGGAGCGCGTGTGCGTGCGAGTGAGAGAGCGTCAGGGAGACAGAGGGAGCGCGTGTGCGTGCGAGTGAGAGAGCGTCAGGGAGACAGAGGGAGCGCGTGTGCGTGCGAGTGAGAGAGCGTCAGGGAGACAGAGGGAGCGCGTGAGAGTCGCAGGAGAGCGCGGTGGCCGCATGCGTGTGCGAGTGCGCACCTGCGAGTGCGCGCCTGCGATGCGGAGCCGTTTCTTTCCGTCATTAACCTTGGCGGCTCATAGAGCACTGCTACATCGCTCGGTGGAGAGATCACATCTGGAGCCGGAGTGGCCCTTGAGATAAACAAACGCACTTTAGATACCCATAGAACTGTTTTTATTCATAGCTTTTTCATTAGCTATTGATTTAATTTGACATTGAGCTATCCTCTTGGAGAGGTAGATTATACAGGGACTCCAGCTCAATGGGATTGTAATCACATTCACCCAGTACCGCCACACCGAGGACCGTCTTCTGTGGATCTCGTCACACCGTCTTCAACAGCCTGCCACTAACTAAGGCAGCAGATCTTCTGTGGAACTGGTCACACCGTCTTCAGCAGCCTGCCACTAACTAAGGCAGCAGATGGCATTACATGGGTCCTATATTACATTAGTTATTCTTTTTTTTCTTTTTGGATTCCAGAAGAATCCAGGCGAAGTGGCCGTTCATTGGTTTTGGAAAGCGTTGAAATGAATGTGAAACCAACAGGCATTGGGGGGGAGCTTACATGTTTCCCAGGATGCGTGCTGCGGGGGTCTTTTGTACAGCCGTGAATGATTAATTGACCTTTAATCTGCTGTGACAAATCTAATCAAACACGGGGCCTGAAAAGAAGGGCCTGGATTTAATGGTGGTAGCTAATGGAGCACCATGAAAGGGAGTTGCTTATAGCATTGAGAGCCATTGGGAGCCTCCTTTATTGAGCTGATCACTGACTCAATTGAAAGTGCTTGGATAAAAAATGCTGTTGATTTTGGATCTGCTCACTTCAATCTGGCCTGCCAGGGGCACCCAAATGGCCTATCTAGTGAACACACACAAAAACAGAGCAGATGTATTGAATCTCTTCACTCATCCTCAGTTTGAATGGAGTCTCTCCCTTGAGGTGGTCACATTATTCTTTCTCATTGTGTGGAAGCCTTCTGTGGAATTTCAGGGGGACATGGTGATGATTATCAGGTGTGTTCACACCGCTAACTCGCACGCCATCCAGGCACATCCTCGCCCACACCGCTAACTCGCACGCCATCCAGGCACATCCTCGCCCACACCGCTAACTCGCACGCCATCCAGGCACATCCTCGCCCACAGCGCTCCCTCTTCTCTGGATCATGTTTAGGATTAGCGCAAATTGCTCTACGTGGTACTAAGGGCCATTATCAACTGTCATTGCGGTTACATGCTCTTCCTCTGATCAAAGGCCACATTTTAGCTCCTAATGTTGTTATATATGTCCTGAGATAATGCGCTGCAATGGGCACTAAATAATCTGATGCATTCAAATTGGGTCGTACTTTATTCATATAATTGATTCTCCACTGAGAGAACTGGCTGTGTGTATGAGAGCCAACCTTGCATCAGGGTCCATGTCTTCCTTCTCAGTTTTGTCTTTTCAGCCTCCTAGTGACCCAGGTCAAAGGTCACTGGAGGTCACAGATGCTATAGCTTCATGAGAAGGAAAGCTCCATATTCTTAACATTGAATGTCTTTCTCTGTACTGGTGATAGCAAGGTTGTTCTTATTTGACTTGGATAGAATTATGAATATTCCTGAATGGCCATGGCCAAGGACAGAAGTTCTGTTTACCGCAATACCAGCTGCAATATATGTATATTCTGTCTCTTTATGAGTATTCATAAACTGCCCAATACAGTCCTGTGGCCAACCAAACTTTAGAAAATAAGGTAGTAGAGAGTATGGAAATGATGTAGGAGCATCTGGTTTCTACAGAGATTCTGTGGTGAGGAAGGAGACGTTTGATGGGTTGAGTTGTCGGGTGGGCGGAGAGTAAACAGGAGTACCAGGGTAATAGTAGAGGGAGGGTTTAATGGCTCCCAAGCCAAAGTTCTGTGGAAATCTGGTCATGCCTTTCAATTCAAACTGTATTGAGTTGCATATCGGGAAGCCTTTTCCCTCGGTGGGTCTGTGGGTTGGGCCCTGAGAACTGAATGGAAAGTTGTGTGTGGAGGGGAGTAGGGGAGGGGGGGGGGATGTATTACGGAAAATTTAAATATGGCCTTGTTTAATTGTTGTTCTTTAAAGCCAGCAAAAATCCCCGCTGGGGTACAAGGCCTTACAGGACGGATACACAAACCCCAAAATAAGAGCTTCCTGTGGTCAGGATTATAGTGCATTTCCTGTCTCCCCCTAAAATCTGCCCCCCCAGTATTCATTCCCATGGTTTTCTGATGTCTTCAAAACACACACACACACACACACACACACACACACACACACACACACACACGCATCCACCCTGAATTTGTCTTTAAAAAAGTACCTCTGTCTCTACTCAGTGGCTGTGTGTATATGTGCATATATGTGTGTGTATGTGTCCGTGTGTGTTATAGTGAGAGAGATAGTGTATGTATGTAGGAATGTGTGTGTGTGTGTGTGTGTGTGTGTGCGTGTGTGTGTGTGTGTGTGTGCATGTGGGGGTGTGTGTGTGAGCGCAGGCATGTGTGAGTGTGTATATGTGTGAGAGGGTTATAAACAGTCTATTTTTAGTCATAGGGGTTCATGCAACAGCTGAGTAAACTGCCACCATGGCTCAGGTCTGCCTCCAGCCTGAGACTGCATGGTTTCTCTACAGCATACATTTCTGCTCCGCCCTGAGTCTTTAAAAACAGTACACCCCTGCCTCAGCTCACCCCCTCATTCTCTCACACTCCACTCATTCACTCATCCACTCATTCTGCACTCTCACCCTCCACTCGTTCACTCATCCACTCATTCTGCACTCTCACCCTCCACTCATTCACTCATCCACTCATTCTGCACTCTCACCCTCCACTCATTCACTCATCCCTTCATTCTCCACTCTCACCTTCCACTCGGGGGGGGCAGTAGATCATCCTCTCTCTGGCTTTTCATCTAAATCTCTTTCTCTCCTTCTTTCTCACTTTCTCTTTTTCTCTTTCTTTCTTTCTAGTTTTTCTTAGCTGTGTTTTGTTTTTTTGTTTTTGTTTGTGAATGACGGCTGCAGAATTCATTGACAATGGAATAAAATGGGGTTTTAAATGTCAAAAAAGTATCTTTCCCCACTCCCTGCCTCTCTTTCTCTGTCCCTCTCTTTCTCTCTTTCTCTTTCTTGTCTTCTTGTTTCAGCTCAGTTCAATGGTCTATTGGCATGAAGTACATTAAGTAAATATTGCCAAAGTGTAGTATACATGCTGCAGTGCAGTAAAACAAGCAGACATTTTTTACACAAGTATATTTATGATAAATTTTACATTACATTACAGGCATTTAGCAGACGCTCTAATCAAGAGCGACTTACACAGCATTTGCATTTACTCATTTATACAGCTGAATATTTACTGAAGCAATGTAGAAGTACCTTCCTCAAGGGTACAACGGCCCTGTCCTACCTCGGAATCGAACCTGCAACCGTTCAGTTACAAGCCCAGTTCCTTAACCCTTATACTACGCTGCCGGCCCGTTGTTCATTTAGCTACTCTTTCCTATTAACGGAAAAATTTAATCCAAATTATTTTTTTTAAATTGTAGAACTTGCTATATGTTTTAATTACATTTTAAAACAAAATTTTTCACTTTCTCTCTCTCTCTTTCTGTCTCTCTTTGACACAGAGTCGTATTCCGTGGGGGGCAGCGAGGGCAGCATCTCCACCTCTGTGGCATCCCTGCCTCCTCAGGCCTCGGGAAGCTCCGCCCCCAGCTCCCCCGGCTCCCGCCGCTCCGTCAGCACCCTCAAAAAGTGGTTGACCAATCCTGTTCGCAAGCTGAGCTCTGCGGGCATGGCCGGGGGCGGAGCCAAGGGAGAGCGGCAGGCACGCAGGTTTGAGGGCAAGCCTCCCCCTCCCCGGCAGAGCCAAGACCTGGGCACTGCCGCAGGGCTGGATGAAGGCTTCACCATCCTGCCCACTGCTGACAAAGAACCGGTAAGGACCACACTCGTTCTGCTGGGCGTGGGGTTCTGGACAAGATACCATGTCTTTTCCTTCCAAATTTGAACTCACCAACTGTGCATCCTAATTTACCTCTATACCACCCACACCTGCACACCAGGAATAATTCAGTTACTGCTTGTGCCACTGGCAGGTTTACTCCCTGCGGTCTAGCTACTACAGAAGAGAGCTAGTGCCAATCTGAGGAGAACCTCCTCCCTCACTGAAAACACCTTGTAGCCATTGGGCACCTGGAGCAGTGTCAGCAGAAGCTAATTCTGTGATAATCCCAGGAACCCTGGCCCAGTTAAACCTGACCTGGCCAATAGTGCTGAGGGCTCAGCTGTTGATGTAGCTGGAACAGACGCTCAAACCTGTGACTGTAGGGTCCAGCTTGCAGTGAGTGCCTTTACGAACTGAGCAGCCTTTTCGGACTAAGCCACTCAGTAATGCAAGGGACCGCTATTGTGTCTGTTACCATGGCGACGTCGGCTTTCTGGTAGTTAAGCTTCTGAACTCTTCTTCTTGTGACGGTGATGGACGTACATGCAAATGCTGAAAATATGAGCAGGAAATGAATAACCATGTCTGCGCGGCTGCAACTGCAGTAAGCCCCCCCCTCCCCTCTCCTCCCCTCTCCTCCCCTCCCCTCCACCTGCACCTGCATTAATAACGTCCCCTCTTTGCGCAGCTGCAGGCGCTGTAAATGTTGCGTTTTGCGTTGCAGGAGTGGATGGACGGTCCGGTGAAGACTGAAGACGAGGGACACACACTGACTCACAGCAGCTACCTGTCAGAACTACTGCAGGGAGACGGCACACTCACACACACACAGGTGAGGTAGTACACAGGCACTGCCTCATACACACACACACACGCACACACGCACATGCGAGTCACACACACACACAATTACACACAAACACACACATACAGTGCAGTTATTGTACACTGTAGGCCAAACTACTCTACAGAGACTCCTTTATTGAGCTGATCACTGACTCAATTGAAAGTGCTTGGATAAAAAATGCTGTTGATTTTGGATCTGCTCACTTCAATCTGGCCTGTCAGGGGCACCCAAATGGCCTATCTAGTGAACCAGCAAACTAGCAAACCACGGCCGGGAATCCTATAGGACCAGACGTAATAAAGGGAGGGTACGCTTCACCTCATGACTCTACAGCGACTCCTCTGGTCAACAAGGTGCCTGCGATCCTGCCAGGTTTTTAAATTCAATGAATAGATTGTGTCACTCACCTGAGAAAGTAAATTCATGTTGACTTAGAGACTGGCACAGTATCACTGGCAGTATTAAGGACTGCGTGGTATTCGTTAGGATAAAAAGTCAAAGGGAGATTTATGGCCCATTGCAGTTGGGGGCCGTCTCGGTCTGATGAAAGTGGCGGATGGCAGGACGCGGCAGCTGGAAGTGCTCAGTCTGACTGTGTTAACTCTGCATTCAGACCATGTGTTAATTCGGCCCAGAGGAACGGACCCCGCTGGTGTTTGGCCAACGCTAACCCCTTGTTCCCCCTTCGGGCCCTCCTCACCCCGCCTACCCTACACACGCTCACACATGCACACAAACACACCATGTCTTATTGGACACAGGCAGACTTGCTGGTCATGTCTCCTAAGTGCCAGATAGTGAGTCAGAACTGCTCTTGCTAGATCGAGAGATAAGAGTGTAGAGAGATGATAATGGTTCTGAGGTGCGTTCGGGTTGGCATGCCTGCGCACTCTTGAGGAATCGCAATGAGAAAGCCTGAACCAGGATGTTTCCCCCTCAGAAAGACCGTAAGATTAGACGCGTTTGACCAATACTTCCACCACATGGCTTATCTTGGATGTACAGATTCTGCCCTCTCTGTCCCTTGTCCTCCGTGGGTGTTTGTTCGGGAAAACTGAAACAAAATGTCAGATTTTTGGGTCAGATAATACATTTTGAGCTATTGTTTTCAGTGGGAGGGGACGGCTGGGTTTGAGCGTAGTTATTGTGTGTGTATCAACAAGAGGAAAATTGCCTGGTGGGTGTGTAAGCTGCCAAACGGTCTGATGCGTCAGACCGAACCTAGGGGCGCAGGGAGTGCCGGATCGAGACTGGGGTCTGGTTTTTCCGGAAAAAAATTTTGTGTCGGCGTACGGGCCTTTTCAGGAAAACAGGGGGCTTTTAAGAAACTGACACCTCTGCCACCCCCGCCCCCACCCCCACCCCCTGCAAGCAGCACATTTACAAAGAAACGAAACCTTAGAGCACATCTCCCAAGGACAAACAGCTATGATCTCAGCCTTCATTGAAACTGGCTGATTTATTATGCAAAGGCTTCTGGGTAGAAAAACAAGAAGAGCCCGAAATAAAATAAAAAGTTTAAAAAGCGTGATCTTTCCTGTTGGGGGGCGGGGGGTGTTGTTGAGCACATCTGGAAGTGATTATTATTGGGGAAGGGAAGGGGGTCAGGCTGAAGATGAAGTGTTCACTGTTGACGGCAGTGCCTTTTTGCATAAAAATAGAGTCCAGAGACCTCTGTCAGTTCAGCGCTATTATATGACTATAAATATCTAATATGTCTTCTCGGCTGTAAACTCCAGCTCTCATTGTCTCCCGTATTGCTTAGCTCAGCTCAGAGGGATGAAGGGGTGTGGTGCTTAAGGGACCAGCGCGCGGTGTGTGATCCAGTTAGAGCGCAGTGTGTGGGTTGCAGGAGGGTAGTTACTGCAAAAGAAAAAACCTGGTGTCAGTGTTCAAGCACGTCAACAGGTCTGTTATCAGGTGTGTAAACAGGTGTGTGAACAGGTATGCGAACGGCTATGTAAACAGCTGTGTGATCAGGTATGTGAACAGATGTGTGATCAGGTGTGCAATCAGGTGTGTGATCAGGTGTGTGTGTTACAGTGTTCCAGCTCACTCAGGTGTGTGATCAGGTGTGTGTGTTACAGTGTTCCAGCTCACTCAGGTGCACGCAGGCCCATGCGTGTGTGTACAGAGACTGTGGATGGAATACAGGGTCTGTGTGCTTGGAGAAACAGAACGATGCAAAGTGAACCACCATGAACTGCAGGAAGACAACTGACATTATAAAAAGATAGAGAGAGGGGGCAGAAAGATGGAGAGAAAGAAGGAGACAGGAAAAGAAGGGAGAGTCACATTGTCCTGGTATCCTGTATCCAAAAACAGGCGAATCTCAGTACAAATGTTCACAAACAAACAAGGCGGGCTTAGGCGGATTATAGCGCTCATTTAAGGGGGATTTAAGTTTAAGGCCATGTCTGGGTGGGTCTACAATGCCTTGCGGGTGGAGACTTTACAGTAATGAAGCTACACTCTCATGGTTTTTTAAAAATCCGCCTGGAAGACACCGGTTGTCTCACATGTTTTATTTCTTTAAAGAGACGAGGCTGACTCAGCCAGGGTGTAATCCTGCCCTGACTGGAATGAGTCTCAATCATCCCCTGTGAGTTCTCTAGGCTTTGCGTTGGCATGTTGAGTTCAGACCACACACGGCTGCTACGGTATTCATTTGGGTCTAGATCCATGGGACCAGGAAAGGCGGGTGGCGACTCCCCCATTACCCATGAGGTAGCCTGCAATGACTCAGCTACTATTAGTTTTTATAAAGTTACTTTATTTTGAATCAGTGATGAAAAAAGTTCTTTAGAAGGGCGCTATTTGGTGGCATGGAGGTAATTCTTTTTCAGAGATGCAGCTGAGAAAGTAAAGAGAGAGCTGGCTATTAGTTAACTCTGGCCATTAGGCCCTCCAGAGGTCATTTCCACCTAGTTTCGACTAGTCTTATTTAAATGTCAATATTTCACAAAAAAATCCTGTGGATTTAGCTACTACTTTCAGTAACGTTACGCGTATCTTGGCTAACGTTGGGCCTGCAGCACTAGTGTTAGCTAATAATGTGACATATGCCTTCTCATTGCTCCGCTCGCCGGTGCTGGGTACAGCGCAATTGATTGTTTTAACGCACAAAACTGAAGCGGAGCTTTAGTTGCCAGGCTAACCAACCAAACAATTCCATGGCGTTCAACATGCGAGGTACTCAACGTCAACTAGCTAGCTAACTAGCAGCAATACCCACGTCTTTTTTGGAAGAAACAACAAATGTTATAACATAGTTAAGAAGTGTTGAATGTTGTGTGTGATGCCGAGTGTCTTCTTGGACAGAAATCAAGCGTGCTCATTAGAATATTGCGACCACGCCCCGACCGTCCTAATACAGGTCTGATCAGCTAATTCAGCTGTTTTTGAGCAGTGTTATCATATTTATTTTTTATTTTTTCATTCAAACTTTGGTGGATGCTTAATAACGCACTAAAGTTTGATATCATACATACATTTTAACGATTTTAGGCTTTGTTCCCTGGGGCTTTAAAGTTTGAATTGAAGAAGAGGCTGTATCATTCAGAAATTTGAAACAGCATACATTTATTTCAGAATAGTCACATACAGTATAATATGCATAAAATAAGCAGCCTACTGAAGCTTTACTGAAAATCACCCTCTGCGTCTAGCGCATGCGTAAGAGGGTAACACACGGTCGACATATGAAACAGGTTCATTTTAATCCTCTGGGAAAAGGCATTTGTTTAAAACTATCTGTGTAAAAAGAGGCCAGAGGCGTAGGCTATGGGAGGAAACTAGCGTGGGAGCTAAGCTAGCTGTAGTATCACGGAATAACATCTGTCTACAGTCTCTGTGGGACTGTCCACACCTGAAATTAAATTATACATGCTTTAATTACTGACATGAAAGACAGGGAGTAAATATTGTCAGTGCAATATAAGAGTACTCTCTGTCCCTCAGGCTGTGTACATACATATGGCATCTCTCTGTGCTGCTGAAGCCACACGTTCCCTCCTCTCCATACAGTAATGTGAGCCTCTATCTCCCTCTCTGAGAACACACTGTGCTGCTGAAGCCACACGTTCCCTCCTCTCCATACAGTAATGTGAGCCTCTATCTCCCTCTCTGAGAACACACTGTGCTGCTGAAGCCACACGTTCCCTCCTCTCCATACAGTAATGTGAGCCTCTATCTCCCTCTCTGAGAACACACTGTGCTGCTGAAGCCACACGTTCCCTCCTCTCCATACAGTAATGTGAGCCTCTATCTCCCTCTCTGAGAACACACTGTGCTGCTGAAGCCACACGTTCCCTCCTCTCCATACAGTAATGTGAGCCTCTATCTCCCTCTCTGAGAACACACTGTGCTGCTGAAGCCACACGTTCCCTCCTCTCCATACAGTAATGTGAGCCTCTATCTCCCTCTCTGAGAACACACTGTGCTGCTGAAGCCACACGTTCCCTCCTCTACATACAGTAATGTGAGCCTCTATCTCCCTCTCTGAGAACACACTGTGCTGCTGAAGCCACACGTTCCCTCCTCTACATACAGTAATGTGAGCCTCTATCTCCCTCTCTGAGAACACACTGTGCTGCTGAAGCCACACGTTCCCTCCTCTCCATACAGTAATGTGAGCCTCTATCTCCCTCTCTGAGAACACTCTGTGCTGCTGAAGCCACACGTTCCCTCCTCTCCATACAGTAATGTGAGCCTCTATCTCCCTCTCTGAGAACACACTGTGCTGCTGAAGCCACACGTTCCCTCCTCTCCATACAGTAATGTGAGCCTCTATCTCCCTCTCTGAGAACACTCTGTGCTGCTGAAGCCACACGTTCCCTCCTCTCCATACAGTAATGTGAGCCTCTATCTCCCTCTCTGAGAACACACTGTGCTGCTGAAGCCACACGTTCCCTCCTCTCCATACAGTAATGTGAGCCTCTATCTCCCTCTCTGAGAACACACTGTGCTGCTGAAGCCACACGTTCCCTCCTCTCCATACAGTAATGTGAGCCTCTATCTCCCTCTCTGAGAACACACTGTGCTGCTGAAGCCACACGTTCCCTCCTCTCCATACAGTAATGTGAGCCTCTATCTCCCTCTCTGAGAACACACTGTGCTGCTGAAGCCACACGTTCCCTCCTCTCCATACAGTAATGTGAGCCTCTATCTCCCTCTCTGAGAACACACTGTGCTGCTGAAGCCACACGTTCCCTCCTCTCCATACAGTAATGTGAGCCTCTATCTCCCTCTCTGAGAACACACTGTGCTGCTGAAGCCACACGTTCCCTCCTCTACATACAGTAATGTGAGCCTCTATCTCCCTCTCTGAGAACACACTGTGCTGCTGAAGCCACACGTTCCCTCCTCTACATACAGTAATGTGAGCCTCTATCTCCCTCTCTGAGAACACACTGTGCTGCTGAAGCCACAGGTTCCCTCCTCTACATACAGTAATGTGAGCCTCTATCTCCCTCTCTGAGAACACTCTGTGCTGCTGAAGCCACACGTTCCCTCCTCTCCATACAGTAATGTGAGCCTCTATCTCCCTCTCTGAGAACACACTGTGCTGCTGAAGCCACACGTTCCCTCCTCTACATACAGTAATGTGAGCCTCTATCTCCCTCTCTGAGAACACACTGTGCTGCTGAAGCCACACGTTCCCTCCTCTCCATACAGTAATGTGAGCCTCTATCTCCCTCTCTGAGAACACACTGTGCTGCTGAAGCCACACGTTCCCTCCTCTCCATACAGTAATGTGAGCCTCTATCTCCCTCTCTGAGAACACACTGTGCTGCTGAAGCCACAGGTTCCCTCCTCTCCATACAGTAATGTGAGCCTCTATCTCCCTCTCTGAGAACACACTGTGCTGCTGAAGCCACACGTTCCCTCCTCTCCATACAGTAATGTGAGCCTCTATCTCCCTCTCTGAGAACACACTGTGCTGCTGAAGCCACACGTTCCCTCCTCTCCATACAGTAATGTGAGCCTCTATCTCCCTCTCTGAGAACACACTGTGCTGCTGAAGCCACACGTTCCCTCCTCTCCATACAGTAATGTGAGCCTCTATCTCCCTCTCTGAGAACACACTGTGCTGCTGAAGCCACACGTTCCCTCCTCTCCATACAGTAATGTGAGCCTCTATCTCCCTCTCTGAGAACACACTGTGCTGCTGAAGCCACACGTTCCCTCCTCTCCATACAGTAATGTGAGCCTCTATCTCCCTCTCTGAGAACACACTGTGCTGCTGAAGCCACACGTTCCCTCCTCTCCATACAGTAATGTGAGCCTCTATCTCCCTCTCTGAGAACACACTGTGCTGCTGAAGCCACACGTTCCCTCCTCTCCATACAGTAATGTGAGCCTCTATCTCTCTCTCTGAGAGCCTCTCAAATTCAGGGCATTTTTTTGTGTTTCGGTGAAATACAGTGTTCCTGATTCTGTAAGCTTTCCACTTATGGCCTTTCTCTATCTGTCTCCCTCTCTGTCTCTCTCACTCTCTCGCTCTGTCGCTCCGACTGCGGCTTTGACACCCTGCGTCATTACCGCTAACTATCTCATCCATGTCATAATTCCCTCACTGTCACCGGAGCCTGACTTCTTGTCTCCCATTGCCGAGGCAACCAGCACCGTTACAGCACAGGATCCGCGGTCTGTCTCCGTCTCTCTCGCTCACTCTCTTCCTCTCTTTCCTCCCTCTCTCTATTTCTCTCTGTCTCTCTCTCCATCTAAAACACCTGCCAATTAGTCTTCTGGTCCTCTTTTTTCTCATGCTCTCCTCCTCCCAACTGTAATTTTCTTCATTCTCTTTCCTCCCTCTCTTTTGTCTTCTGGAAACTTCTTTGTGTGAAGTCTGCAGTGATTTCGCTTTGAAGAAGAAAACTGAAGATATCTGCCTTTTGATTAAAACTTTATGTTGGAGCTGTCTGAAGCCAATAATTATTATCAAGGAGATTTGACAATTCTCTGGCGCATCACATGCGGTACAGTAAACACGTCTGTGTTGTTTCACACTGTTCCCTCTGTAGAAATGTACCTTTTGGTCTCAGCATTTTTCATTCAGTTGAAAAGGAGTTAGCTAACAGTTAATTCATTTTTGTTTGCCAGTGAACCAGTGGCAATAGTAGATGATATTTAGAACTTTAGATAATTGCCATGCTTTGAAAGCTACTAAGTACTGTACTATAACGTGTGTGTGTGTGTCTGAGTGTGTACATAGATATGTATAATTGCACCTGGTTATTTTTAGACAGGTTTTTATTAAAAAGAGGTGAAAGTCAAACCAGGGCAGTAAATAATTAATGAATTTGCAGCAGAATCCATCACCTCTCCCCCTGCTTTTATCTGCAGAATGTTCATGCAGTGATGTCATCAAAGCAGTTTTGCTAAATGAAATACATTTATTCTAAAAGCATAATGTTTGCTCTGGGCCATGTGCTTACATACATACACACACATACCAATATACCACAAAATTAATGCATGCACGCGTACACACACAAACACAATATACATACACCCATAAATTAATTTGCACACACACACACACACACACACAGCTCTACCCATAAATTGATGCTCGCACACACACACACACACACACACACACACAGTAAATGGCTTTTTAATAATATAGCACAGTCAAATCTCCCCATTTGAAACTATCACAAATGAAAATCATTCCTTCAACATTTTTCCCAAAAATAAGTTGTTGATTTCATTGCTAACCTCTTGTATTTGTCAGCTAAACATGATTAAGCATTCTGTCATCTCTCTCTAACTAACCAGAATAATCAATCCGCAAATCCTCAGGCAGATGACGATGGCTCCACCTTGATGGACGACACATCCAGCCAATCGTCGGCCACAATAGACAGCGAGGAAGAGAGGAGGAGTGCCCTGGAGAAGAGCATGTATGCCTTCCATTAAAGACAGCATGAATCCACCCTGTCCTATTAGTCAATAAAAGCTTTCACTGCAAACCAGTTATAAGAGCTCAGATTTTAATGCATCACTGATATCTCTCACTCCACTACCTCAAAGTTGATCTTACTGGTTTAAATCATGCTCATAATTGCTGACAGTCGGTCTTCTTTATAAAGGTGGGTTATGATTATGAGACTTGCTTTACAGGTGAATATGAGTTTGGATAGTTCACTTGTGGTAAAGAAAATCTGAGACATATAATGAAAGTGCTCGGGACCCTGTATTTTGAACCTTGTGCACTATATTTTTACTAATTTCAGCATTTTATTGTGCAAAAATCATGTCTGTCATAAATATTAATTCCCCAGGTGAACTTGTTGAAACGTGATTCTACCAAAGAGTTGATCAAATACAGAGTTGATAGTGAAGGAGGGTCTTGCCTTTGATTGGACAATACTTCAAAATGACTGACATGACACCCTTCCTGTTATTTGCCTATTACATGACCTATATTCTTCTATTACGACTGCTAATCAGTCTCTGTCTCCCTCTCTCTCTCCCTCAATTAAAATCAGTCCAGTTCAAATGTTTTATGGGCATAGGATATGATAGTTACATATTTGCAAAGCAT